>JARHVA010003225.1:1575000-1907500 GCA_037957365.1 Torreya grandis
ATTGCTCACTACAGAGTAGGAAGGATCAAGGAAATAGTGGGAGCATGGCATGAATGAGGAATTTGATTCCTAAGATGTAGAACCAAACGGGAGATTTGGTAGGGTTGCTAGCCAGAAGAAAGAACTGAGAGATGAATGGATTCCTTGGTTAAAGAATAGAGAGAATGGACACATGAGACAGAAGGCTAGGTCATATGGTCTTGAGCAAGCTATAGGACAGTGGTACAGGTTTGACAAGTGGATGACAAAGCAGGGCTTTAGTCAATGTCATTGTAACCATTGTATTTGTCTTACCAGGTGGATGATGGTTGTGACATTATCCAGTTACTGTATGTGGATGGTATGCTAACTAAATATTTAGACATACAGGGTTTTGCTAAGCTAAAGGTAAGGTTAGTTTAGTGGTTTGCCATGAAGGATTTGAGAGCAGTGAAATTCTTTAGCATGAGTAATCCTAGAGACAGGGAAGATCACAAGTTGATGTTGTCACAGGATGATTGTGTGAAGGTAGTGTAGGATGCAGAATAGGGAAGCACACCTATGGATGGATAGTTCATAGAACAGGGTCCCCAATCACATGATGAGGTTGAGTACATGTGTACTCCCTGAGTTTGCCCAAGCAGTGGGTGCTGTTAGAAAGTTTGTAGTCAATCTGAGAAGGAAGCACTGGAAAGTGGTTCAGTGGGTTCTCAGGTATCTGAGAGGGACTAGCAGTAGGGATTCATGTTATGCAGGGTCAAGTACTTTGGATTTGGCAAGTTACTTGGATGACAAGTGTTGCACCATAGGATGTGTGGTGGTTGGTCTTTAGGATTGAGCTTGAAGAGGGATACAAGCTAGGAAACAAATTAGACGGTGTACAGGTATAGTTATAGTGTAGTTGTTTATCTCCAAGGGGGATATTTTTAGGTTATGGAGCTAAAAGCTTCACTGATGTAGACATTGGAGGAGGTTGTTGAGTGTCATAGTCACTGACATTGGTGAGGCCAATCGACATCAGTCAGGTGTAGAAAGGAAGCTGCCAACATCGGTCAGGGATTAGTTGATGTCGGTCATCTCTAGGCAGATAGGGACCAACGTCGGTCACCTGTGTGGTTCTAAAATTACTTATTCACAAATAGTTTTTTAACGAACGAGTTGTTTGCATGTTAAATGCTAATTAAAGTCTTGAGCTATAGATCTAATTATTGTAATTAGATGTCTAATTATTGTTTGCATGAGATATATATAATAGACTCATGGGTTGTATTATAATTTGTGCTAGTTGAGTAAGAGCAAGGTTAGCTCCTTCAGAGGGAAGAGAGCAAGGTGTGTTCTTCCTAGTTCCATAAGGATGCCAAGTGTGTATGATTGGGGAGATCTGCAGGTTGTTGCAAGGTCTGGTAGAGATCCACAGGGGTGCTAGTTTGGAGAATCAGAAGGGTTGTTCATGTGTGTAGGATCTTGGTTGACAGGTGTGCAAGGCCATGTTTGGAGATCTACATGTGTAAGTAAGATCATTGATTTGTAGGTGTGTGTGTGCGAGGTCAAAGGAGGTCTGCAGGGTAGCAAGATCAAAGGTGACAGCAACATATCAAGGAGCAAGATCAAGTGAGATCTACTTGGAGTGCATTGTGTACTCAGTTGAGTATGTGTGTATACTCAATGTACTAGTAGTAGTGATACTGACTGGTTGGAGGTGAACACCAACTCTATGTTTGAGTTGTGTGTTAGAACTGTAATTGAGAGAGTGAGCTCTTGAAGAGATTTACTGTTTATGCCCTAGAGGTGTGGGAGCCCTAGAGGTGTGTAAGGAAGAAGACTGTGGCATCTTCTTTGTTGTATTTCCTTCTAGAAGAGTATTAATACAATTGGGTATTGTCTCTCATATTCTATGTTATTTCTGAATTCTAATTACTTGTTACTTCTGGTTAAATTTTGCATATTTAGTTACTTGGTAATCAATTGTGCTTCCTTGGTCCTGACAGTTGGTATCAGAGCATTTATGTTCTATATTCCTGATAGTTGGTATCAGAGCTAAGGTTATAGGGAGCAGGTTTTTGTTTGATTATAGGTCACTCTCAAGGGTTTCTAATTGAGTGGGAGTATAGCAATGGTAGAAGAAAGTAAACTAAGAATGAAGGAATTCAAAGGCACAAATGGTCAATTATAGTGTTATGGAAAGAAAGAGCAGGTAAAGAAATATTGTTGGTTGGTAGAAGATCAGCATGAAGAAACTGAAGAAGCAGATGTTGTAGGTGTTGTTGCACAAGATGCTCTAGGATGTTCCTTGGATAAAGTAGAATCTTGTTTTATAGATTATGTTGCCTCTTTCCATGTAGCCCGAAATAGATTATTTTTCCATGTTAAGGTCTTTGGAGACTTTGGAAATATTTATTTAGGGGTTAGTGTGCCTTGTCAAAGTTTTGGTAAAGGGGAAGTGTAGCTAAAATTGTAGACTACCAACACACGGGTGTTGAAGAAGGTCATGCAGGTCCCAGTCCTGAAGATGTGGCTAATTTCTTCAGGAAAGTTGGGTGATGAGAGATGCACAGGAACTCTCACAGTGGATTCTTGAGATGTTACCAAGGATGCAATTGAATTAGCATGTGGTAAGAAAGCATGTACTCTTTATCTACTTGCTTGTATTACTGATTCTTCTTATGTTGTGAAGACGTGGCTTTGTAGGCTTGGTCACATGAGCAAGAAGGAGATGCATGTTCTTAAGAGGAAGTCATATGTGTTTGACAAACTTAAGAACTAGAAAGCCTTGGTGTTCTTGGAGGAGATGATGGATAGAGAGTACTGGATGGGGCTGGATACTTCTAAGCAGGGCATTTTGGACATGGGTATGATTCAAAGAGAGCTCGTGGGTAAAAAGTCATCACTCACAGGTGAACACAAGTACCGGCATTGTTCAGGAGGAATCAGCATCAAATAGACAGGTACCAATGTCGGCCATGTGCAGACTAGAGGAGTCGATGGTGTCAGGTAGGTGGAGACTGATGTTGGTAGGATAATTGACATTGGTAACCTAAACAGTCGCATAGAACCGATGTCGGTCTGATGTAGACTATGTGGTGACCGAGTTCAGTCACTAGAATGGATTTTGGATGAACAACAAGCTGTCAAGGAGTCTCAAATGCCCATGTGGAGGAATGAAAGGGTAAGTAAGCCTCAAATTCATTATTCCTCTTCTTTATACTCATTGCTCACTACAGAGCAGGAAGGATCTAGGAAATAGTGGGAGCATGGCATGAATGAGGAATTTGATTCCTAGGATGCAAAAGTAAATGGGAGATTTCGTAGGGTTACCAGCCGAAAGAAAGCACTGAGAGACGAATGGATTCCTTGGTTAAAGAATAGAGAGAATGGACACATGAGATGGAAGGCCAGGTCATATGATCTTAAGCAAGCTGTAGGATAGTGGTATAGGTTTGACAGGTGGATGATAAAGTAGGGCTTTAGTCAATGTCATTGTAACCATTGTGTTTGTCTTACTAGGTGGGTGATGGTCGTGACATTATCCTGTTACTGTATGTGGATGGTATGCTAGCTAAACATTCAGAAATATAGTGTTTTGCTGAGCTAAAGGTAAGGTTAGTTCAATGATTTGCCATGAAGGATTTGGGAGCAGCAAAATTCTTTGGCATGAGTAATCATAGAGATATGGAAGATCACAAGTTGATGTTGTCATAGGATGATTGTGTGAAGGTAGTGCAGGATGCAGAACAAGGTAGCACACCTATGGATGGACAGTTCACAAAACAAGGTCCCCAATCACATGATGAGGTTGAGTACATGTGTATTCCTTGAGTTTGCCGAAGCAGTGGGTGCTGTAAGAAAGTTTGTAGTCAATCTGAGAAGGAAGCAGTAGAAAGTGGTTCAGTGGGTTCTCAGGTATCTGAGAGGGATTAGTAGCAGGGATTCATGTTATGCAGGGTCAAGTACTTTGGATTTGGTAGGTTACGTGGATGACAGGTGTTGCACCACAAGATGTGTGGTGGTTGGTCTTTAGGATTGAGCTTGAAGAGGGATACAAGCTAGGAAACAAATTAGACAGTGTACAGGTACAATGTAGCTATTTATCTCCAAGTGGGAGATTGTTAGGTTGTGGAGTTAAAAGCTTCACTGATGCAAACATTAGAGGAGGTTGCTGAGTGTCACAATCGCCAACATTGGTTAGGCCAACTAATGTTGGTCAAGTGTAGAAAGGAAGATGCCAACATCAGTCAAGGATTGGCCGACGGTGGTCATCTCTAGGTAGATAGGGACCGATGTCGGTCGCTTGTGTGGTTGCAAAACTACTTGTTCACAAATAGTTTGTTAACAAACCAATTGTCTGCTTGTTAAAGGCTAATTATAGTCTTGAGCTGCAGATCTAATTATTGTAATTGGATGTCTAATTATTGTTTGCATGAGATCTCTATAATAGACTCATGGGTTGTATTGTAATTTGTGCTAGTTGAGTAAGAGAAAGGTTAGCTCCTTCAGAGGGAAGAGAGCAAGGTGTCTTCCTCCTAGTTCCATAGGGGTGCCAAGTGTGCATGATCAGGGAGATTTGCAGGTTGTTGCAAGGTCTGGTAGAGATCCACAGGGGTGATGGTTTAGAGAATTAGAAGGGTTCATGTGTGTAGGATCTTGGTCAGTAGGTGTGCAAGGCCACGTTTGGAGATCTACATGTGTAATTAAGATCATTGATTTACAGGTGTGTGTGTGCGAGGTCAAAGGAGGTCTGCAGGGTAGCAAGATCAAAGGTGACAGCAACATATCAAGGAGCAAGATCAAGTGAGATCTACTTGGAGTTTGTTGTGTACTCAGTTGAGTATGTGTGTATACTCGGTGTACTGGCAGTAGTGAGACTGACTGGTTGGAGGTGAACACCAACTTTGTGTTTGAGTTGTGTGTTGGGATCGTAATTGAGAGAGTGAGCTCTTGAAGAGATTTACTGTTTATGCCCTAGAGGTGTGGGAGCCCTAGAGGTGTGTAAGGAAGAAGACTATGGCATCTTCTTTGTTTTATTTCCTTTTGGAAGAGTATTAATACAATTGGGTATTGTCTCTCATATTCTGTGTTATTTCTGAATTTTAGTTACTTGTTACTTCTAGTTAAATTCTGCATATTTAGTTGCTTGGTAATATATTGTGCTTCCTCGGTCCTAATAGTTGGTATCAGAGCATTTATGTTCTAGATTCCTAACAGAGATAGCCTCTTTGAACAATATCTACAGAAAAATTATAACTCCCTTGGTTTCTATCAGGGAGCATTTATATTTGGTGGATAAGGAGTTCATATGCAGTTGATTAGGGTTCGTCTTGGTGATTGCAATGGAGAAATTTATTTTATTACAATAGCACTACAAAAATAGAAGTGACCAAGAGGAATTTCATGTTTTAAAATTGGATATAAATTTGAAGTGTACATATATGTTATAAATACACCATCTATTCTATGTATGTCTATTATGCATAGTGATGATGCATTCTGAAGGTATACACCACCACTTGTTTCTCCTAAATATATTGTTAATGTTATATCTCCAAAAAATGTGTATGAAACTACACTTATTATGCAAAAGACTATTATTTTCTAAATAACTACCATTGGTTTCAAAGTTTGACAATGATAATTTTACTTCTATTTCTATATTTGAACTTCTATAATTTTGCATTTGCTAGTGGAATGCCTATGGCCATGTTTCAAATCATAATATGCATTCTCATCATATCCCTATGGAAGAGGTTTACCCATATCAACCTCTATAGGTTTAGGGAATATATATTAAATAATGTAATATAATATTATAATATTAGATATTATATAATATATAACATAAATTTAAATATATTATACTAAATATATAATATTGATTTATAAACTATATTAACATATAAGTTTATCTAATGTAATTATGGGCACAAACTTATCAGGATCTGGATAACCATGAAAATTTTTAGTCTATGATGGATTGCATTATTTTTGTAAAGAGATAGCCTCTTATCACAATCTCTATATCAAAATTTTAACTCCCTCAGTTTTGATCAGGGGACATCTATATTTGTTAGATAGGGAGCTCAACTATGGTTGATCAGAGTTTGTCTTTGTGATTGTAATAGAGAAATTACTTTTGTTATAATGGTACTAAAAAAACTAGAAGAAACCAAGAGTAATTTTGGGTTTATAAATTGGATATAAATCTGAAGTGGACATATATTTTGAAAAGGAACCATATATTCCCTGTATGCCTATTATGCCTAGTGATGATGCAATCTCAAGTATACCACCACCACCACTTGTTTCTCCTAAAACTAATATTAATGTTACTTCACCAAAATATGTGGATGAAACTCAACTTATTATGCAATGGCATATTACTTTTAAATCATTACCATATGTTCCAAAGCCCCACTATGATAATTGTACTTCTATTTGTATATGTGAACTTCTATAATTTCACATTTATTAATGGAATGCCTATGACCATAATGAAATTAACAATATGCATTCTCATCATATCCCCATGGAAGAGGTTTACTAATATCAAAATCTATAGGTGTAGGGAATATATATTAAATAATTTAATATAACATTAAAATATTATATATTATATAATATAAATTTAAATATATTATAATGAAATATATAATAATGATTTATAAACGATATTAAATATATATTATATAATTAATTTATAATATATAAAAATATTACTATATATTATATAATATTTATATAATAACTAATATTATATATATAGACACATATATACACATACCTCTCTCTCTCTCTCTCTCTCTCTCTCTCTCTCTCTCTCTCTGTGTGTGTGTGTGTGTGTGTGTGTGTGTGTGTGTGTGTGTGTGTGTGTGTGTGTGTGTGTGTGTGTGTGTGTGTGTGTGTGTGTGTGTGTGTGTGTGTGTGTGTGTGTGTGTGTGTGTGATGTTTATATGTACATATATATTGGTAAGAAGAGTTATGTAAAGCAAATGTCTCATATCCCTATGGAATAAGTTTACTCATATTAACCTCTATATGTGTAGGGAATATATATAAAATAATGTAATATAACATTATAATATTATATATTATATAATACAAATTTAAATATATCAAACTTAAAAAAATTTATACATTTAAAAATTAGAGTTAAGTTTATATTTTTTTCTCTTGCCATTATTTTATGTTACAGTTATTTTCTCTCCCATTAGAAGGCTAAAAAAATTCTTTTATGGACTATCATATGTACTATGGTGTTAGTGGTGGAAGCATTGACCTCATTTTTACTATCATTTATAGATATCTTTCTTGTCAAGTATTTAATTTATTTAAAGTATTTTTTTACTATATCTAAAATCTATGATTTTTTTGCCTTGACATGGCCCTTTCATTCATTGTTTACCACTTTATGTTATGAAATCATTGAGATTTAGATAGACCTAGATTATTATTATGAAATGACTAAGATTATGAAATGGCAGAGATTAGTATTGTTTAGCACTTATTGCTATTGATTATTCTTTATTTCCTTGTGCGTATAAAACCAATATGGACCCAAATGGTGAATGTTAGGGTAAAACTAACATTTTTTAATAACTATAATCAAATAATGTTAGCAACCAATATACTTAATAGTTTTAGATCTAAAAATATATATATAATCTCCTAGACCAACCGAAAGGACCAACTTATAACCTCACACTCATCCATTGGTTTCTAAATGATCTTTCAACTTGGAAAATAGTGAGGTTAAGGATGAGATAATTTAAACAAAGTAACTATAGCATTGATTCATAACTAAATATATATTTTTAATGCATGGGATTAAATTGGATATGGTGATATTCACTTGACATCATTTACATATTCATAGAAATTAATACTTTAAGATAATTAATATAGTTTATGATCTCATAAAATGTCAAAATCCTATTTGATTAGCCTCACCAAATAATTAATTCAAGTGAAGTCTTATTTTTAAGATAATTATCAGGGTTCAACAGGTCCTCTACCTAGAGAATATATTTATAAAGTATACAAAAATAAATGGTCAAATCTAAGATTTAAAAATACTTATCCAAGATCCTAATTAGAACTAAGACAATGCCAACAAGATGGCAAGCCAAAAAATAGCTTACATTAAAAAAAATTAGATACCAAAAGGTCCAAGAAGGTCATGAGCTATACTAACAAAGAAACTAGATAAACCAAAAATGCAATCGCTAGATAATAGAACCCAAAAACCCATAAGATTCAAATATGACCTTTCTTATCATCCTATATCACCATTATAGAAAGGGATCCACTAGCCTTTGAAAATTCCTCACCACATAGGCTCATGTTTGTATGAAAATGGAAATTGAACTGATTTATAAATAAATACTACTTACACTTTTGATTGTTGATACATTACATATTTGAGATAATGACCAAGATAGATATGCTAGACCTATCCAAGGGATCTTTTACCACAATAATATAACTAGGGAGGGTTCCAAAGCTTCCAATCAAGTAAAAATATGTAATAACCCTAACTAGGTCCCATGTTTTCATATTCATAAAAATGAAAGTAAAAGTATAATTTAATGATCACCAAATCTTGTGACACAATGTGGGGGTTAGTAATCATAAAATTAAACATGCATAAGAGAATCCTATTTAAGCTATGTATAGGTTAAACCTTAATACATGGAGAGATAAATATATTCAAAACCCATTACTTATGTTAATTATATATACTAAAGAGAGAGGCAAAGTTAGAGATACGTATCTTGAAGAAAAATTGATTGAGACTCAATCTCTCTATCGGCCAAAGGTGTTTTGCAAGAAGTTATTATGGTTTGTAAGGATCACTAAGAAATCCCAAAGCATCCAAGAATTTTACACAATATAAGATTCTCATCCAATTAAAACCCCTAAATAAGACTCCTAAAGTAAAAAGTAGAAGAGAAAATTGTAAAGAAGCATAAATGAATAATTAACTCCTTGTTATCTCTAAGAAAGACAAAATGAATGTGTTTATATAGCTTAATCTAACCCTAGTCCTTTTCTAAAGGTTATCCAATAGGTTTAGCCTAATAAACTATGTATCATTATTGACAAAATCAAATTAGGTCCTAGTCTAGGTTGGCAAAGGGTCAACCTAGAGTCTAAATGAGTTTTTCAATTAGAGTAAAGGGTCGATGGGTTAGATAGTGTATCATAAACCATCAAAAATATTTTAGGCTAGGGAAGGACTAATGAAAGTATAAAATGACTAGAGGAGGGTAAAAAAGAAGAGGAAAATATTATGAGAATGCTTTTAAGATATGTTTGTTTAGATAATAAGTGGTAGTAAATGGATAACAATCTTATGAAGCACCAATGGTTTGCCCACCCCTTTCTTAGTGCACCCCTTGGGGTGTGCACTCAAATAGATTGAGACTAGATGAGTTCTTAAAAGATATAAAGCATAATTAATTTATAAAGTTTGAAAATATTATGTTTATAAATATGCCCCACTTGAGTCTATTCACGTGTCACTCAAGTGCAACATGGGATGACGCTTTGAGAAAAGAACATATTAACACATAATGTTAAAGGTAAAAAATTACAGTATTTTTAAAGCATAAAATAAGTGAAAATAAATAACTGAAATGGAAATAACTAAAGATAAAACTAATGTATGCCTACCTTTACTTATCTTTATCATTGGATGGTTGTAAACTATATTTGTAATTTTGATCACAGAGCATGTAGAGACTAATTTTGACAAACCCAAGGATACAAAACTAAAGAGAAAAAACAAACAAATGTAGGAAAGCTAAACTAATTGATGTTATGTGGATGGGATGTACATGGAAATTTATATAGTTTGGGTGACAAATGATAAGTTATACCAAATGACCATGTCAAAATTTAGAGTAAATTGGATAATTGAAAAGCCAAGGCTACTAAAGATTGAAAAACTCAAACAAGTAAACCATAAGTAAAAAGGAAAACTCACCAAGTCAAACTAAGGTTACATGTAGAAAATGGTAATCAAAAATCAATTTTAAATCAATAACAATCCTTACTTAAACAGATGGATAGGCAAAATTTAAAACAACATTAACACATGAGTAGTAAAAATCTTCACTCAATCATCAATGGAAAATTTTCATGAAATGGAAAATAACATTGGTGAGTGAGAAGTGACAAGCCAACCTCACTAATTAATGAAAAAAGTACATGAAAGTAAAAATGGACTAGGTGTATGAAAAAATAATGGAAAAATGGTAAAAGAAATCAAAACAATGATGGGATGTAAAGAAAGTAATCCATAGTTGTTCAAGAATATTGTTTTGTTCTAAGGATAGATAAAACTAAGATAATATGGTACTAACATGTTTTAAAATGTGAAGAAAAGGGAATATATAAGATGAAAAATAGATTTAGAAAAAAAAATACCTATCAAGGGGGAAATTAAATAGGTGGAGGGAAGAATGAAGGGAAAACTAAGGTAAAGGAACTCTTTATCAAAGTCAAGACACTCATATTTGGTTTGTTAAAAAAAGCATACTTTAAACATTAATTACTCTAAATAACTTATCCTAGCCACATGATTCTTAGGTCAACAAATAAAGTATGTAGATCATCCCATGAAGGCTACATGCATGAAATTAAAATAGACCTACCTTCCCACAATGTGTTTCCTATTCCTTAGGACCTCTTACAAAGTCATAAATCTACTATGAAGATTGGGTACTTATGTGAGAAATTAGGTATCACCATAGAGTTTGTTGAATTAT
The DNA here is from genome assembly GCA_037957365.1 of Torreya grandis. Classification (NCBI taxonomy): domain Eukaryota; kingdom Viridiplantae; phylum Streptophyta; class Pinopsida; order Cupressales; family Taxaceae; genus Torreya; species Torreya grandis. The sequence goes on from JARHVA010003225.1 coordinate 1,585,743, forward strand.
CCTATTGTAATCTACTGGCCTACCACACACCAAGGACCTCGCCTTTATTATGAGTCCAATAGTGGAGTTTTAGATTCAATTTGAGATTAGATATGTACTTTGAATCATGTATTTTTTTATGATTTTGACTTTTTGACTTTTTAAATGTTTCCTTTTGTATCATTGTATTTTGTTTCAAATTATTTAGTTTTTAAATTTTGTGATGGATATTTATATTCCTCCTCTTTATGGATTTGAAAAACCAAACATTGGTACTAAAAATGACTTTCATTTAAATACTTTGCACTTGGTTACTAAAATATAACTTAGAGAGCATGGTGTCTAAGAGTTTCATTAATTTAGGTGAAATAAGGGTGACATATTGACTTGAACATTGGTTTATCCAATGTGGAGTGAAAGGAAAGGAAATCAAGAGGAATGAGAACATGAAACAATTTGAATTACTTCAAAATGTAAAAAGAATGTGACAAAGGATGAAAAAAGGATAAAAAGATAGTAATGTTTGATTCCTTATCATAATAATGAGGGAAGTGTAGGAAATCATGCTAACATTTTATTGTTTCACAAATTTTTATCTACAAAATAATTAAAAGATAAAGTTGAGAACAAAGATAAAAAACTCATAACCATTGCAAAATATTATTGAGAAGGAACACTAAATTTAAATATGGTGATTTTATGAGGAAGGCCTTGTCTTATCCATGGTCTTACATTACAACTCATAAAAGGGAAACTCAAGAGGGTGCAAAAATAATTTAAAAAATAAATGACAAAGATGGTATTTGTGAGGAAGGCCAGGTCCTATCCATGGTCTTACAATGCAACTCATAAAAGAAAACACCAAAAGGGTGCCACAAAGTATTAAAAAATAAGGAAACAAGGAGAATAAAAATAAAATCATGAGGAAGACTAAGTCTTATGTGTGGTTTGACAATGTAACTCATGAGAAAAGAGAAATCAAATGACTAAAAGGAGGGACTAAGGTTTGTGAAAAGAGGGACTACTTCAGAGGGTGAGGCCTGTGTAAGTATCTTGCAAAATTTGTTAGAAGGATAGCATATATAAAGTAGGATAAAAAGGGAAAGATTTAGTCAAAATGTCTATATCAAGGATGAACATGTGAAATATAAGCCTATATGTCTTGAAAGGTTTATTAAAGTTTATTTTTTATGGTATTATGTAATGTAAGATTCCCATCATAAATTCCCATGGTATTATGCAATGTGGGAATTGTAAGATTCCCCAGTGGGTAATTAGATGTAGTGATGGCCATCACAAGATGCCCTAGAGTCTGAAATTATATGTGGGTGTGAATCAAAATATGTCCCAAAGGCTAAAAATAGGAATACAAGATAAGAAAAAATAGGAAGAAAAAAGCACCCCATATAGTGTCTAAATAGATTCAGGTTGTCTAAGAATATTTTGATAGGTTTTTTCATGATGCTTGATGAAATAATTAGATATTATGAAACAATAAGGAAAATTAGGGACATATTCAGATAAATAGAGAATAACATTAGATAAGCAAAGAATAAGATCGACTAACAAGAGATAGGGTTGGCCTAAAAGTACTAAATTGACTAGGTCAATGGAGTACTACTAAAACACAAGCTAAGAAGAGTATACAGTCATATGGGTTGACTGTGTATTATTGGATAGGGGCCAAAATAGAGAGATAGGAATACACATTTATTTGAGTCAACTGTGTACTTTAAATAAGAAGGTGAAAAACATAGCTTATAAGAGACTGTATTGACCAATATGACAATATTTTGAAATAAGAGAAAAGCTTTTCTAGATAGTTTGAAGAAAGAATGAAATCAAACACACAAATAATTGGATCAATGTGATTGATCCAATTTGGGTATATAGCACAAACATTGCACCAACATTAGCCAATGTTGTTTTGAAATACAATAGATAATGATAAAAGAGAAAACAATCAACTAAAAAGTAAATGCTAACTAATTTTTCATCTTAAGTGTTATTATATTATGAGAAATTTTTGATTTTAATGTGATAGAAAAGTTGGCTAAAATAAGGAACTAGAAAGTAGTCTAAAGTTGGTTTCAAGATGTTTTGGTTGAAAGGGATCTATATTGGTAATGGTAAAACTTGGTATTGGGGATTACCCCCTCACTTCATAATCCTATAATGATAAGGGTGTCAAGTGCTTTGCTAATATATACCATTAACCATGTATTCATATTTGGCCAAAGAACTAAATCAGCTTCCCCTTGGTGATGAAATCTAAGTAGGTAGGCCTTGGGAAGATAAATCTTAATATGATTTTTGAATGTTTAGTGATTTGGTAGTGTGTGAAAAATATTAAAATAGTGTAAGTAAAATGGTAATTTAAAAAAACCATCTATTTAGACTATGTGAGTTAATCTAAGCATGAAAACAACTTAAAAGGAAATGTGAATTAATTTTTAGTAAATAGATATTAATTCTTTGATTAAGAATAGTACAAAGCTAATTAAAGTGACACTGTATGCAAATAAAACATAATAGATTAAAATAAGTTGTTGTTGTTCTACATAATCAATATCTTTAAGAACAGAGTGAACTAATCAAAAATTCCTCTTAGACATAACACAGAATATAGAACTACATTGACTAATTCAACCTAGTTAGCTTTAGGTTTGTAGTTTTAAAGACTACTAACTTGTGAAAAATAAAATTGAAGGAATAATTGAAATGATAGAGAGAGATGAGAAAGGAACCTTGGTGGGATTCAAGATGGTTTATATTGAATTTTTTTTACTATAGTGCTTAATCTCTACTTCAAATTTCTACAAAGTAGGTTGACTAGTTTGACCAAGTCATACAAAACCCTATATGTTAAAGAAGAATAATGAATAGAGTCATCTTGTTCAATAGTTTCTATTGACTTTTATGTTGAGAAAATAAAATAGCATACATAGTCAACTTGTTTGATAGTATATTCTAATCTATAACTAAATAATAATACCATGTTGAACTACTTGATCCAGTAACTTACAGTTGGTGAAGACCTACACAAATAGAACATAGTCATATTTAGGCAATTATGTGTTAAACCTACTCACAAAAAGTTATAACTATACTGAGTGTTTTGATATAGTACTGTACACATAGAAAAATATAATAAAATTATAAAAATGATGGTGTGAAATAAAACCTATAAGGGTTATATTCACATTGAGTTCATTAAAATATATGCAAAGGGAAATGCAACTAATTTATAAGGCAATCTTATCTTGGATAGGATAAATCCTAATTACACTTTTGATCATTGATGCATTAGATATTTAGGGTCATGACCAAGATGGATCCAATAGACCTAACCAAAAGATATCTTGCCATAATATTATCACTGGGGAGGGTTATAAAGCCTCCAGTCAAGCAAGACTATGCATTAACCCTAACTAGGTCCTATGTTTTCATATTCACAAAAAGCAAATGATAAGTAAAGTAAATTTATAATCTAGTGCTCACCAAATATTGTGACATGACATGGGACTTCAAAAACATAAAAGTAAACATGCATAACAAAAGCATATTTAAGATATGTATAGGTAAGACCATAATGCATGGAGAGAGAAATATATTAAAAATTCATTACTTATGTTACTTCTATCTAATAAAGAGAGGATAAAATTTAGAGATAATTACCTTGAATATGAACCCATTGAGACTTAATATCTCCCTCAGCCAAAGTTATTTTGAAAGAGGTTGTTTTGGTTTGTAAGGATCACTAAAAAATGCCAAAGCATCCAAGGCTTTTCCAAAAAATAATATTCTTATCCAAGTAAAAACCATAAGCTAAGACTCCTCAAGTAGAATAGTGTAAGAGAAAATTTTAAATAAATGAAAATGAATAATTAACTCTTCGATGTCTCTAATTAATGATGAAATGAATTTGTTTATATAGTTGAATCTAACCCTAGTCCTTTTTGAAAGTGTAACTGATAGGGTTGGCCTAATTGACTCTGTATCATTATTAACAAAATAAAATTAGGCCCTCGTCTAGGTTAGACAAGGGTCAATATAGACTCTAAATGATTTTTTTAAATTAAAGTAGAGGTTCGATGGGTTTGACTATGTATCTTAAACCATCAAAAAGGATTTTGGGCTAAGGAAGGGATAATGAAGGTGGGAAATGACTACTGTAGGTAGAAAAAGAGGAGCCAAAGCTCAAGGGAATGTTTTTAGGAGATGGTTATGTACATAAAAAATGGTATTAAAGTGATAAAAATCCTATAAATTACCAATGTTCTACCCACCCCTTTCTTGGTACACCCCTTAGGGAGTGCACTCAAAAATATTGAGACTCAATAGGTTCTTGGAATAAAGAAAGCATCAATAATTGATAAAGTTTGAAAATAGTTTATGGATGGTAAGAAAAAAAATATCTTACTATAAATGAATTAGATACTAAAAGGTATAACAAGGATGTGAGTTATATTAAAAAATAAAATAGATAAACCAAAAAGGAAATCACCAAATACAAGAACCCAAAAACCCATAAGATTCAATTATTACCTTCCTTATCATCCCCTATCACCATTGTATGAAGGAGCCACAAGAATTTGAAGAGTCTTCATGACATAGAAACCTATCCACCACCCCTTGGATCCAAAGTTTTATGCCACCAATAGATACCATAACTCAATTTATTTCTACCCTCCCTTGCATCATCAATTTCACCACATTTTAGGGAGCCCTAACTAGTCAAGGATTTATTGTTCCATTTCCTTAAACCACTAGGTTAGCTAAGAAATTAAAAACTTCCACCCACTTCCTAATGTGCCTGACACCCTTCCACAACTCTAGATTTTGAATTGGGATCTTGATCAGAGCCATGGGATGGAAAGACATAAAATGCCCTTCTGAAGATGTAAAATCACAAACCTTATTCTAGATTTATTCCATGAACCCTATAATAGAAACAAAAATTTATTTAATATCTCTAAACAGTAATAATGGCACCACCCAAATCCATCTGAACCATAAAATGGGAAATTAGGAAAAGTACCAAAGTCCACCATGTAGATATCCTCTAACAATCCCTAATAATGGTCTAGATCCATAAAGAACTCAACCATTTTAACTACCACTTCCTTATTAGGAAAAAGAACCATAATTTTATTGGAAAACATTGTTCCCACCACCAAATTTGTCCTATTGGATTGGTTTTTATGTAGATAATCTTCCCCCAAAATACATAGAATAGATTACAATATCTACTCTATCAAAGACCAAGAGATATTATTTATCTTTACCCTAGAAATTCATCCTTTGAAATCCATATCCTTAATAAAACTATATATTGCAACCACCATGACCCCTAGTGCTATATAAATGATGTGACCATCTAGATTAATCACCAACTAGAATCTAGAAAACACTCATGCCATACTAGACAAGAGTATATTGTATGTTTGGAGTTGTATCAAGATAACACCATGAACTAAGTTATTAAATAAGTCTAGCCTCAAAATCAATACATAGGATCAAGGCCATGATTTTAAAATGCCCCTTCCTATGAGCCAATGGGATAAATTTAAAAATAATTAATTCCCTAAGTAATAACCATATGAGGAATAATGATGAAGATCAACAACTAGAGTTTATGGATGAGATCCCATCAAAATATTCCCATGATGAACATTGATTATCCACTTCAATTTCTTCCCTCTGATCTATACCATAATTCTCTAAGAATTATACAATTGAATGAGATTCCATAAAGAAATGTTTACAATCCCAAAACAAAATGCTATCCAAGCTTTCCTATGGTTTAACCAAAATGTTATCCAATTTCTAAGAGGTTACTGACTTCTTTTTTAGATCAAAAATTAAGATTTGAGAATCTATTTCAATAAAAAGCTTCTTAATTTTACATTGCATCACCAACTCAAGCCCTATTACAAAATCCTGTGGTTCACCTTCATTATTCATGCCATCTTAGAACTTCTTAGAGACAACTCTAATGAGAGAGCCACTATAATATTTTATTATAGAACATTCTCTAGAAGCACCCAGCTTACCTCTCTAGGATCCCTCAAATTCATTATAAGCCATCTCAAAGGAGGGGGGAGCCAATAAGATTTATAATTTCTTTTACTTTTACCTAAATTTACTATTGACCCATTAACAAGTGGCTGAATAGTGACCCTCTATTTGTCATGCATTCTCATATCTCATGCCGAAAGAAAAATATTTTTATGTTTAATCTGTTAAGAAATGACCTTAAAGATAGTAACTTTTAACTCTTTTAAAATATACATTGATTTATCTCTTTTGAAATTATCCACACCAAAATAGTTGGATTGACTCTCCAAAGTCTAAAAAGTGAATTTTAACAATCCTCAATTGGCCAAGAGTAAAATGCATTTAATGATGAAGAGGGCCAATCCCAAGACCATTGAATATTACAACATGACCATGCCTAGCAGAAAAAAGCAAAGGGACAAGAATAAAATAGGTGATTGGCAATTTCTTCCTCATATTTACAAAGACTACAATAAGAATGGCCCATAAAACTAATTTTAGCCAATAGATCAAGAGTGAGGATATTATGTTGAACTACTAACCAAGTGAAATCCTTTAATTTTTGAATACCTATCTTATCCCAACATGATAATCTCACCTAGATCAATGCATCATCTATTACCTCAGTCATTTGATAACCAACGCTTTAATAACTATAATTTTGGGAATTTATGTATCCATTTGAACTATGATTTTAATGAAATTAAATGATCTATTTCTAAATATATGTTGTAGGCTAGTAAAGTAGTATATAGTAAAATAGACCCATAATATTTTTTTATTTAATATTGCTAAGTTTAGGCTTGTCTAAAGCTTCCATAATCTAATGAACTAGATAATTTTAAGGTATGCTCACCATGTTTATCAAGTTTTATAAATTGATCATCAAATTATGTTAATTGAATCAATGTTTCCCTTCATGTCTTAATGAGGTCAAGTATACAAATTCCTTTGATAAAAATTATTGATTGAAATTGTAAATGGATTATTTGATATGGCTCAACCAATCACATTCAACCATTTCAAATAGGAAATGCCTTTCACTATGAGACCTTACATCTTATTGATATTGTTCCCACTTTTATCAAAGCTCAATATATGAATATATTTAGGTTTTTAAAATATCCATTTATCCATTCATTTTATCTATATATCTTACTATTTCTTATCATAAATAACTTAGTTTCAACATTAAAAAAATGATATGGTATTATGTTTAAAGTCCTGTGTAATTTTTGAAGGATATCAATAATTAATATGGTGATACTCTAACAAAATAAAGCAATGAGATGATATTATGCAACATTATTTTATAAAAATCATAATAGGAAGAGTTACCACTCTAAATTATCACATAATATAGTAGTTTTGATGGTAGCTTTATAAAATTCTTAAGGTTGATCTTCAATTTACAAGAAAACATGCAATCCTACCTAATATATATCAACATAGTAATAAGGTGGTAATAAAATGTTGTCGAGTTATCATAACCATAATACCAAATATTTTATGTATGGTTACTTCACTGAGCTCACTCAACATTTTACTATAACTTAGTTATACCATTCAATTACAAACTTAAGTAAAAAATAATCAAATTCATCATCAATATAGTTAGTCCAATCAATGAAGCATAGAGTTGAAATGTATAAGGCCACTCAAGGTATATCCTACGAGATACCTTGAAGGTAACCTTTAAGGTATTACAAATACTTTCAAGGTATCACCAATTGGCATCTTCAAGGTGAAATAAAATTCCACTTATGTGCATGTTAAAGGTATCTCCTAAGAGATATCTTCAATGTCCCTTTAAATGTATGACAATTCCCTTTGAGGTATCTCTTATGAGATACCTTTAAGGGACCTATAATATCTTCATGGGTAACTTGAAGGTATCTCATAGGAGATACATTAAAATATAAATCCACTCTAGTGCATGTTTTAAAGGTATCTCCTAAGAGATAACCTGAATTTATTACAAGTTCTTTCAAGTTATTACCTGGTAGTGCTTTCAAGGTGAAGGCAAATTCCATTCATGTGCATGTTGGTAGATACCTTCAACATCCCCTTGAATTTACAATAATTTCATTTAAGGTATCTCCTAGGAGATTCCTTCAATGGCCTTGTAATACCTTTATGGGTAACTTGAAGGTATCTCCTAGTAGATACCTTGAAGGAGAAATCAACTCTTATGCATGTTTGAAAGGTATCTCTTAAGAGATAACTTGAAGTTATTACAAGGCACTTCAAGTTATCATCTATTAGGTTCTTTAAGATGAACTAAATATCCACTCATGTGCATGTTAAGGTATCTCCTAGGAGATACCTTAAAATTCCCCATAAATGTTTGAAAATTCCCTTCAAGGTATCTCTTAGGAGATAATCTTGTCTCCCAAGTTATGCACCCACAAAAACAAAGTTGATTTTTAGACACAATGTGATCCAAAACTTATAAGTTATAGTTGATAAATATTTCAATATCATATAAATAACATATTAAAAATGAATTCTCTGAGAAGAGATGTAGTATTAGTCAAGATCATAATACAAATATATGCTTATCTCTAGGAAGAGATGTATGTATTCACATTTCAGGTTACCTCTTCATTTATACACATTTTGAAAGCATACGAAGGATGCGGAAGGTCACAAATATTGAGGGCGATGATTTGGTTCAACTTCCAAGATTTAAAACAATACAGAATTCAAGGAATTACTATTTTTAGAAACTTACTATTTTTAGACTGCACTACTAAAATTGAAATTTGGGTCACTTCTATTGCTTTTTAAGGGGTAAAAATTCATTAAGAAAATATTATGCCATCTCAAAACTTTATCCTCATTCTTATCTTTCCAACGGTTCAAACGGCGAGTCAATTGGAGCTACGGTGCAGAAGTTATGGCTCCCAGAAGTTTCGTCATCAATTGGGGTGGAACTATCACCCGAATTGTCACCTAAATTGTTGTCCGAATCACAATGACATTAGCTCCAAAGTGTGGGAATTAAGAATATTTAAGATAAACCTATTCCCTTAAAACTCAATTCATTAGGTTTAATAATTATATTTAGACCTAAACTGCATGGAATGGAACTACCTATAGCTAAACTATGCTCTTCATTTGGGAAAAGGGAGAGAAAATAAACTAAAAATAATAGGAGGTGATGCACCAAAAGTTTATATATCTTCCCTAACTACTCTTAAACAACACACTAAATGTTATAAAGATAAATTTTATTGATGTGTGTTTTACACACACACCCATAGCCTTTTATGAGGTAGCCTCTAACATTTTAGGATTACTAAATTAAATCAATCAAATGCATGAGTTGTAGGGTATTCAATTTTATAATAACCTATTAGTGGAGTATTGGTGATTAACACATATTATTTACCATAAATGGAATGGTTATGAATGAACCTATATTTAATTAGATTGGATAGCAAGATGATGGTTCTAACTAAGGTGGGTAGGATATTGAAAAAAAATCAAAAAAGGAGGGAAGAGTAGGGTATAAAAGAAGGCCTATGGATAACCCAAGATAAAACCTTTCAAAACCATCACTTGAACTTGGGTAGGGTTGTGACTCTTGAATTAAGTGTAATTTGAGAAACTTAAAAGATGAAGACTATTTGTTAATACACAAATTCCAAATAATAAAATTTATTTATGAAAAAATGTAAAATGCCTAATTCTAATTGCTGAAGCACAAAATTTGAATGTGTAAAATTTAAAGTGTCAAATCTGCTATAGCACACCAATAATCAAATACAATATACTAAGACATGGAAATTCAAAGGCTTCCCAATTATTAGATTACTATTGCACATATTCAAGAAGTATTATGATTAGCATGCAAAATATGTTCAAATCATCTATAGCTTAAGATGAATTACTATAATTAAAATAGATAACTCATACACAAAATTTAAGCTATAAGTTACCAAAATAATGGAATGTTTCAAGTAATCCACATTATTAGAGAAGAATCAAGATTTACAAATAAAAACAAAGTCAAGTAGAACTCTTTTAAAAAATTTATTAGTATAAATAGCTAGAATTATCCTCTCTTTGGAACCAAGAGGTTACATGTATTTATAATATTGTAATGGGAAGGCCTCATCTCTTCAATCTTTCCCTAACATTACAAGTCTAAAAATAGAGCCACAGGATCAAGATCATGCAAAAGATGCATGCATAATAGAAGTGTCTAAAATTAAACTCTCAAATATAAATAAATATGTATGTATGTATAATAAATAGATTAATAAATATAGTTCCTCTTTAAATATACATAGACATATATAATCATTTCAAATCATGGTGATAATGTTGTACCACTAGTTTTAGGAGTTGAAGAAGAAATTAAAGTTATCGTAAGAGTAATTGTGGGTGAAATAAACACCAGACCTATGAGAGTTTCAAATATTTTAAACCAAAAAAAATGAGATTCCTAAGTTATTATAGCCACACTTCTAGCTAGTTGAGTAATCAAAAATCAAGATGAAGCTTTCTCTTTTTCTTTAAGTTGATCCAATAATGCACCCCCTACCTCATATTATTTTTTTATAATATCAAAATTGAGCAAGGAATGCTTAATAATTATACATGCTTCATCCATTAACCTACCTTACTCTTCATCCAAGCTCTTAAATCCAACTAATAGGGATTTAGCCTTAGTTACTCTATTCTTAGTAAAACTAACTAGCTATAGAATTTCCTCATTGGTTCTATAGATGGTTTCTTACACCTCCTTAAAACTATCTACCAATGTATGGAAGAGGTTCACAAAATTAAGTATGTTGACCAAATCCATAGTAAGAGTAATCACTTGAGTGACTTTCATATCTGATTAAATTTATATGGCCTCACTCTCATATCTAGTAAAGAGTCCTAATAATGCCTTCATCTGATTATTCCAACTAAGAGAGGCATCTCTTTCAACAATGAAATAATTCAATCACCAAGCCACATCCATACTAGACATGATATTAAAATCACTGAAAGAACTAATCCTTGAACATAAAATCAATAAATTCAACCTCTTTTCCAATTCTTTCATCTCGCTCCATAGCTTGGTGATGTTTACCCAATTAGGCTAGGCAACTACTCTTGAGGCCCACATACTATACAAAATATCATACAACTTATTAGCTACACTATACACATCAGTAATAATTTATTGAAGGGCTTAGATGATTTGCATTTATTTCCACATTCTCAACTCCTCCTCAGTACTCTGGTGTATTTCTTTCATGTCTACCCCTATGTAATCAATGAAATAATTTAAGTTCTTAATATATTCTATAGGGTCCCTTGTGTTATTTGGTTTATCTACAAGAGGAAAAATATTTTATCTACTGAAAATCCATCTCCTTAATTGCACCAAGGCACACCACCTTCTTCTTCCTCACCCTATGAAGTATCCCACTCTTTATATCAAACCTGATTGAGATTGTGGGAAATTAAATTATAACTAGATTTTCTCTTTCATCCCTAGCTTCTTGCATCTCTTTCACTAATTAGGAAACTATGAGTACCCTTGTTTATTCAAATGGAGTTTTTCATTATGATGAATAAGTTTTAATAGTCATATGAGTCGGTCTAATTTAATGGAGGCACTATGGAAGTATTAATCTAACTAAGAAATAGGATATGAAGGTGAACAATTCTCTTCCCTAGAGATGGATCTCATCTTAGTGAGACCTCAGCTATATACCTGACTAAACTAGGGTTTCTCTTCACTATCATTATGGTTAAGGATAATGGTGAGGCCTATGGAATGGGAACTCCTATTTGACCCATATTTATTTTTGAAATGGGTGGGCTCTAAGGATAAAAAATAAACATAGCTACCTAGTCTTCAAAATGGAACCTCTTTTTCAAGGTCTTTATTGATTGAGGGGAAAGAATTGATGAATCCTTAGGAGGAATAAATTAAAAACCTTGATATATAACAAAAGGTAGACTTACATATGGAATTTTAACACTGATATATGAAGAAAAAATAGAAGATACTTCCTCAATAATCCTTTGGCTTAATTTATCTGTGAGGACTTGCTCTCCCAAAATCCAAGCTTTAGATTTCTCAAACTCTACCTCTTCATCATTTATATGAGTCTCTTCAATCTTTCCTTGTGTTTCTTATTTTATTTCCTTAGAGGAATATTATTCATATTCATCATGTGGGTAATTAACCAAAGATATTGGTTATGTTTATTCTTCCATAAGTAACCTTACCTGAGTTTTCCTTCATTTTATTTCTTATCTTCCTTTTATTTTTCCCTCTTAAGAGACTCCTCAATACTAGGTAGACTAATGTATGGTCTTTATTCCAATGACTTTATCTCAATATGAGTAGGAGAATTGATGAGCTTAAAATATGGCTCATTATTGATATGTTATTTCCTTCAAATGATCTCTCGAAGAATATTATCGTATACAAATATGAGATTCTTAGATAGTTATTACATGGAAAATAGATATTTGTCTTGTTTATATTAAACCAAAGACTGAACCTTTACTTTTTCACTAATATCTAATACATAGCATGTCTTATTGATCTTTTTTGTGAATAATGCTGAGGAAGAAGACATAGGTGATGTATAGTGAACATTCCATTTTGATCTCCATCCAGTAGAACTATGGACTCTACAGGCTTATTTCTATGGACTCTACAGGTTTGTTACTACAGACTCTACAGGCTTGTTTCTATAGATTCTATAGGCTTGTTTCCATGGACTCTATAGGCTTATTTCTATGGACTCTATAGGCTTTTCTATGGACCCTATAGGCTTGTTTCTACAGACTCCGTAGGGCCAATTCTGAGAATTCTTTAAGGACAACGGGAAGCTAGAGACCAAATATGATAAGAAAGAACCATTCCAACTAGAATCAAATAAATAAAATAACCACCTACTATTTTTAAGGACTTGCTTTTGATATATTTGTATATAATCAGATTTTAGGAATATTATAGGATAGGATATTTATTTTACCAAAATAATTGAATCTCTTGGAAATCCAATCTCCTATCTTTGGATGAAGGAATCGATCAGGAGTCCTTTTCTTTTGCATCTTATTTTGAGTTGATTGTATTAGTATAAAGTGTAAGACTTTTGAACATGAAAAGAGAAAGGAAAGAGAAGATATAATGAAAATAGAGAATAAAGAACTAGATTATTTAGAAGCATACAGGTTTCAATCAGACTATAATTATTTCATTTCTATGAATTAATACTCCAAGTTTTTAGCACTGATTAATCTTTATTCCCGAGTCCGAGAGGAGCAAGGGCCCACTCTCCTTGGAACTAGGAACTATGTATGGTATTTATGTTCTATTTTATTTATTATAATCTTGTTACTATTTGAAATTATTTATAAAAACATCAAAACAAATTCATAGTTTAAAAAGAGCATTTTCTTATCTCATTTATTTTCTATGCAAAGTATGTTTTCTTTTACAACAAAAGTGTGAAGCAAATTTCTTTTTATAAGTAGAAGTGTGAATTTACTTTCCTTGTAAACGTAGAATACGAGTGTGATATTTTACTTCCAAAAAAAGAGTAGATTGATTTGATTTCTTTCTTTTTCAACAAAAGTGTGAATCAAGTAGTTTAGTCAAAGTTAGAATAGGATCAAAAAACACCCCCATAAGCAAACTTCTAAATCTACCATTCCATACCTTACTACAAATAGATTTTGACACCAACCCTAGTTGATAAGACACCAGTTGAATATTGGTTAAATGAGGAGTTAGATGACACTCATCATTTTTGGCATCGTTTCTAGGGAACACAAGGTGTTAGTAAGGTAATAATTATTGATCTAGAGTAAAAGCAAAAAAAAATTGTAAAAATCATAAAAATCCCAAAAACAAATAATAAATTGATGTATCATCCTAGAGATTATAAAGGATGATTTATTCCAAAGCTTCCACCAAGAACATAAGTGGACACTCATTCAACATCTCTGAGTAGTGAACCATAAGATACAAGTGAAACCTATTTGCAAGTTTTTTTTGAAACTGGGATAGGAACCAAGCCATTACCACATGCAAGCCCCATAGGACAAATTCCTCAAGATCAATCTCTTATAGGAAGACATTATTTAGATATATATAAAGACTTATAAGAAGTATTTCATAGATCCATAGCTGAAGAAAATTTTGAGAACTTGGAACAACCTAGAGCTAAGACCACAAACATTCAGTGGAAAGATCATTCTAGCTTTGAAATATCATCAGAAGAAGAAATGGCTCTCCAAAAAAATAAAAAAATTGCACAACCAAGAATGATTTTCTCCTTTCCTATTTTTGAAGATCCTAATTATCAAAACCCCATGAAAAATATTTCACCAGCTAATCTACCAAATTTTTTGGGATGATCTATAGAAGATCCTGATCAATTACTGTTTGAGTTTAAGGTGCTATGTCAGACCTATGATTACATAACTGATAGCCAAAAATTAAAACTATTTCCCTCTACACTTAAATAAGTAGTTAGGAGATGGTTCATGGGTTTATCAAGCAATTCTATTAGAACATGGGATGACATGGAAACAGAATTCTTGAACAAATACCAAGATTACTGCCAAGTGCAAGAAAGAAAAGAGGATATCTTCAAAATCAAATAGAATGAGGATGAATCTTTAGAGGATTATTTGGATAGATTCATGTTCACTTATAAAAGAAGCAATTATCCACTCACTGAAGACATTCATAAATTAGTTTTCTTGAAAAGATTGGATGAAGACACTAGAGATGCCTCTGCACCCTCATCCTCAATTGATTTTAGAACCATTTGAGAAATGGGGAATTGATTTTATCAGTCTAGTGGATCCTCTTTCCAAAAGAAAAGAATATCTCCTTGTATGTATAGACTACATGACCAAGTGGGTAGAAGTGGAAGCATTAGCTCATGCAAGAGAGGAGATGGTAGCTGATTTCTTATATTTTAAAATCATGCAACAATTTGGTGCTCCAAGAGAGATAGTCTCTGATCAAGGACCATAGTTCATATCAAATATGATAAAACATTTCATGAAAGTGTATCAAACTTAGCATATAAAAACATCTCCATACCATCCACAAGCAAATGGACAAGTTGAAGTCACTAACAGAGAATTGGAAACCATTTTAACCAAAGTTGTTAATTCTAGCAAAAAGAATTGGGCAGATAAAGTACTAGAATCTATGTGGGCCTATAATACTACTTGGAAAACAACAAATGGATTTTCACCTTATGAATTGCTTTATGGTAAGAAGCCTTTATTCTCTATTGAATTTGAATTACAAACTTTGGAAACAACTGTAGAAGTAGGAATTGAATTAGAAGAAATATAGAAAGAAAGACTCCTACAGCTTAATCAACTCGATGAAATGAGGGTGGAAAGCACTACAAAGAACTAAACTGATACAACATCAAAGAAAAGTTTGGCATGATGCAAAAATCAAGCAATGAAAGTTTTATAAAGGAGATTGGGCACTATTGTTTGATTCTAAAGTTTAACAATTCAAAGGAAAACTACAAACAAGATAGATAGGACCTTATGAGATTGAAGAGGTCTATGAAAATGGTTATGTTAAGTTGATACCTATTGATGATAGTAGAAGAGATATGTTAGTCAATGGACATTTATTGAAGCTCTATCAAAAACCTTTCAATAAAGATGAATTTATTCAAAAATTAAAGGATCAAGTAGTTGTTCTAGAAAGCTCTACTTCTTCTAGTGAACATGCTCCTTGAAAATCCTTCCAGGGATGCTATTGACAATGCATGCCCAGAAAACTAGCTTGTTGGCTGGCTATGCATTGCAAAAAAAGGGCTTTGGCTAGAAAACTAGTAATGGCTGGCCAAAGGAAAAAAAACAAAAATTTATAAGAAAATCTCATCATGACACCACGATTAGTCATCTCCATACAATAAACTAATCCATGCAAATGCATTTGTGTAGGACACGTGGTGAGCAAAGGATAATGTCCAAGGTTAAAGTAAGTAAGACATATAGTTTATTTATTTATGTTTAGGTTAACTAATTATCTTCGATTTGATTAGGACCCTTTTCTATGGAGATGACCTATATTTGAATCTTCTAAAATGGAATTATACATGTCAATCATGAAAAAAAACATGCAAGTAAGCTACCAATGGTGTATGGATAAGTGTGCAGCTTTGATATCATCAATTGAGTCATCAAGTATCACAATGATGGGACATCATAAAAAGGGTTTAAATGAATTAATGAATCACTATCACCATCAATGTGATGTGTCATCATTTTATATAACTTGTATTAATGAGATAAAATGGTTGGCACACTCCATAGAAACGTGTTGCACCTAACTATATCAAATCATCATACCACACTACAGACTCATGCAAATGTAGCATTTCAAATGAACCATTTCCTTTCTATGGACTTCAACAGAAGTATATCCTTAGGGCATGTTGCCTATCGACATCAACAAAAGACTGGTCTACACCTTAATTAGAGCTAAAGGAACTAAGCTGACTGTGACTCCACATAGAAATTGGATTGAAGACAAGATCAGAGCTAAAGGATCCGATAAAGTTTAATAAAGACAAGGCTTCTATAGCAGTGTTTAGAGCCAATGGTTGGCTACCTTTCATTGAAAAGCTCTAGGTTTTTGATGAAACAATGGTAAGTGAATTCATTACCAATCTCACCCTTGAATTTTCAATTGTGAAAGGCATTGTTATTCATGTTACAACTCAAATCATAAGCCAAATTATACAAGTTATAGAAGAAGGAATGAGAGCTAAAGGTAGAGTTTCATTTGCTAATTTAATTAGTCAGTTTAATGGTAATAAATAGACTGAAACTTTATGTCTAGTAAATTCCAAGGGAAAATCAAAAGGGATTAAAAGAAATTCACTTCCTAAACCTTGGAAATATGTGGCCAAGTGGGTACTTAAATATATTATTTGTGAAGGGAAACACAATCTTTCAGGTGGAGATGCCATGAAAATGTTAATACATGTTAAGCATGGAAGACAAAACCCTCCGTATAAAATTAACCTCCCATCTTTCTTATATTGTGCTCTACAAGTTATGTCTACAACCCTTACTACTACTCTTAGGCATCATGTCCTTATTCAACTTATTATCTAGTGTCATTTCCTTCAGCAAGGTCAAGAGGTTTGGGAGGAATTTCAAAATAATATAGCACAATTATTTATAGATTTGCCTACATAAGAAACCCTAAATGTATGATAGGAACACTCATATACACCTACGACATCAGCTAACAAAATAACACCAAGAAAACAATCTCAGACTGTAATCTCCACAAAAATCCCTTCTTCTTCTTAAAGAAGAATCACAAGGTCTCAAAACCCTAAAATTTCAAGGTCTCCAAAAGAACCTCATGAGTCTATAGTATAATTAGTTTCTTTGACAAGAAGAAGAAAACTAAGACAGAGGGTTGTTACAGAACTTGAGATGACCAAGGGTTTGGTGATTGAGAAGGAAAGTCAACCAAGTGTAGCTCAAGTAGTAACTAAAACAAGGAGAAGGCTCATTTTAATAGAAGAAGATGAAAAAGAAGCTACAAATATTTTAGATAGTCTTAAAATGGTGTCTCATTCTCCCATACATCAAAAATATTCCTGCACCTATAGATATTGAAGAAACCCATTTCGAAAGGAACTCTCCAATCATAATGGAGGAGCCAAATCTAGAAGAAGAGCCACACATGGTAGAGGAATTAAGTATGGCAAAACAACCACCTATTCTAATTGAAACTACAATGGATAAAGTTAAAATTGTATGTACCAATGAGAAAGGTGAATCATCAAATATAAATGATCCTATTATGCAGCTAACTTTGTAACTTTCTCAAGTTTAAGCTCTTGAACAACAAAAAATAGCTGACATTGTTGACTTGATTAGTTAATTGCAAAACAAAGATCATCTCAACTCATCTTTGGTGCAGAAATTAGAAACGATGATCATGCAACAAAAATTCATAGATTAGTGGAAATCATAAAAGAACATGAAGATGAATAGATTAGCCTTTGGATATATGTAGAAAGTCTGAAGAAGGAAAATAGGAGATTGCAAAATTTGGTAAACTCTTCTGAAGCACCTATTGTTGCACTTCCTCCTCCCAAAGTATTTATTGACTATGGTTGTCAAACAAGTGATCCAGGTATTCCTTCCTTGCAAATACTACATCAAATTGAAGAAGAATATTATGTACTTAAATAGAAAAACAAAGATGCAACTTCTTCGAACAAACTCTTTGAAAATGAAAAGAAAGAATTAGAGGCTAAAGTCCAAGAGTTAGAAAAAAATTTGTAGGATGCATGCAAATTAGGAGAAACTCTTTTGTCATGTAGGAATCCTTCTCCTGCATACAATTTTTTTTATTTAAACAATTTTATAGATGGTAGTTTCTGTAGATCTCTTGTCATCTTCCTTACAAAATTTTTTAGCCAACAATATTTTTGGAAATTTTCTGTAGTGCTAAACCTAATCAGTAGGATTTGCTTTGTGAATTTTATTTTCATGACTTGATTCTAGGAGATCATGAGCACAATAAGTTTTTGATAAATCTTCATGTAGGAGAAGTTCAACTTAGAGCATTACATTCTACATTCAAAAATTAGATAACATGGAAAGGCAGATTTGAGGACTATACAAATCATGCTAAGACTACAGAATTATGTGTCAGACCAACCTTTCCTATTCCCAAATTGATCAAAAAAAATTTTAACTATGCTTTGTTAAATGTTGAGGTGAAAACACATTATTTACATGATCTACATGATTGTACTATTTATTTTGATTTGTTTTCAAGACAAAATTTTGATTTAGTAATGATTGCAAGTGTAAATAGATGAGACCAACTTTCAGTGCCTCTTAAAAGGCAAGAAGTCATATCCCCAAATAACTTAAGATGGAGTATGAGGAGAGCATCCTCAATTCTATAAATTTTAATAGAGATAATCAACTCTTGGGGAGAACATAAATGGATTGGCATGAGATATAGACCCCTTTTGCTAATCATACCTATTCCAGGATGGCAGAGTTGGGATCCATAATCAGAAGAACAATTTAGTATATGGAAACAAATGATTCAAACACATAATAGATGAATTTGATGAATATGATTTGAGTTAGAGTATAGAAATCAGAAGCCAAAGCTATGAATGCCACTAAATGTTTGAAATGGGACTTGAAAAAGGTAAAGCTTAGGGGAGATGATGAGCTCAAAATATGGCTCATTATTGACATGTTATTTCCTTCAAATCATCTTTCGAAGGATATTATCTTATACAAATCTGAAATTTTTAGATAACTATTACATTGAAAATAGATATTTGTCTTGTTTATATTAAACTAAAGACTGAACTTTTACTTTGTCATTAATGTCTAATACATAGCACATTTTAGTGATCTTTTGTGTGAATAATTCTTAAGAAGAAGACATAAGTGATGTATAGTGAACATTCCATTTTGATCTCCATCTAGTAGAACTATGGACTCTGCAGGCTTGTTTCTACAGACTCTGTAGGCTTATTTCTACAAACTCTGTAGGCTTGTTTCTATGGACTCTGTAGGCTTGTTTTTATAGAATCTGTAGGCTTGTTTATATAGAATCCATAGGCTTATTTATACAAACTCTATAGGCTCATTTCTACAGACCCCATAGGGTCAATTCTGAGAATTTTGTAAGGACAACGTGAAGCTGGAAACTAGATAGGATAAGAAAGAACCATTACAACTGGAATCAAATAAGGAAAATAACCACTTTCTATTTTGAAGGACTTACATTTGATATATTTGTATATAATTATATTTTAGGACTATTATAGGATAGGATATTCATTTCATCAAAATAATTATATCTCTTGGAAATCCAATCTCCTATCTTTGGATGAAGGAATCAACTAGGAGTCCTATTCTTTTGCATCTTGTTTTGAGTTGATTTTATTAGTATAAATTGTAAGACTTTTGACCATGAAAAGAGAAAGGAAAGAGAAGATATAATGAAAATAGAGAATAAAGAACTAGATTATTTAGAAGCATACAGGTTTCAATCAGATTGTAATTATTTCATTTCTATGAATTAATACTCCAAGTTTTTAGCACTGATTAATCTTTATTCCCGAGTCCGAGAGGAGTAAGGGCCCACTCTCCTTAGAACTAGGAACTATGTATGGTATCTATGTTCTATTTTATTATTTATAATCTTGTTACTATTTTCAATTATTTATAAAGACATCAAAACAAATTCATAGTTTAAAAAGGGAGTTTTTTATCTCATTTCTTTTCTATGCAAAGTATGTTTTCTTTTGCAGTAGAAGTGTGAAGAAAATTTATTTTTGTAATTATAAGTGTGAATTTACTTTCCATACAAATGTAAAATAGGAGTGTGATCTTTTACTTCTAGTAAAAGAGTGGATTGATTTGATTTCTTTCTTTTTCAAGAAAAGTGTGAATCAACTAGTTTAGTCAAAGTTAGAATAGGATCAACAAGCACCCCTATAAGCAGACTTCTAGATCTACCATCACATACCTTACTAAAAATATCTTTAGACACCAGCCTTGGTTGATAAGACACCAATTTAATATTGGTTAAATGAGGAGTTACATGAAACTCATCAAGAATCCTTGGGCTTTGTATGGTAGGTGAAGATGGGGGGAGTGTAAGGTGGAATTGAAGGTGACATAAATGAAGGAACAATAGTGGTGGGAGGCATCACATGAGATGGTGGTGAAGGCATGGTAATAGTTGTTATGGAGGTGGGTTGAATGGTGTTCAGAGGTGAAATGGTATAGGTACCTTGAGTAAAGGTATCCTCACCAATGATTGTAAGTGAGGAAGGTCTAGCCATAATAGATGTGGGAGAATTAGGAATATTTGGAATGGAAGATAAATAAACTTGTAATAAATATAGAAGGCCCATTTGGGTTAAATTTTTTAAGGGGGGAAAAGGAGTCATCATAAAAATACTCTTCCTTTCTTTGCCTGGAGAAGATACTAACCTATCTCTTGTAGTTGTTTTGCCCAAAACTTGTGTGTCATGAGATATTGTTGAGGAAGGGACATGTAAACTTGTAAGACCCATCAAAATATCCCTTTTGAACTAAAAAATAGATTCTCTTTGGATGTCACAATCAGTTGGTTTATTTTTTATAGTTTCTTATAGAGAAGGAGGCTAAGATGTTGGTAACTGGTATTTCCATGCTCTCCCAGATTCTTCCTCAGTCTCTTGAGTCTTATACTATAATGTCTAAGATTAGACCATGGACATTGAATTATCCGTCATATTCTTCTATATGACCAAATCATTAAGCACATTCTATAAGATGAGATCATGATCATACTCCTCATGCTAATAATAAACATGCATATTCTTCTTCCCCTGAAGCTATTAAAGGTATATGCTAACCCTTTTCCTTGGATTCCATTCTCCAAATGGTGCCAATTTTAAATTTTAATTAGCCCTACTTTTGTTGGCTTGGTTGAAATGTGATCTAACCACATATTACCTTTTGATTATGATCATGGGAGTCTTAAAATAATAATATAGATGCCTATAACCTATTTCCTCATCAATATTGTTATAAACCTAAAAAGTTATTTCTTGATCAACAATGTTCTCCAGAACATGGTGTGTTAATAATAAGGGATAAGTCCGTATCCCTTAAATCTAAATCATAGTAACATCTGGATAGAACTTATAGTATCCCATTTATGAAGTGTCCTCAAAATGTTACACAACTTGGGGATAACTTTCCCATAGATTTAATGATATATTCGAGGGTAAAATTCATTGAAGATTTTTTTAATTTCATACCTATATCTATGAATGAACATAAATGAATGATCTTCACCAATTCTATTAGCCACATATTTTTTAGGGTTGCCATAACTCACCATATATTTTGTAAACAATTCCCATAACAACATCCAACAAATAGGACATCATGTATAAAATACCATCTAATTGCCTTTGTTTTTGGACAGAATAGATCATTTATCCTAGTGCAATCAATTGATTAGAGGTCAAAAAAATGTCCAATAATGAAATCCACTCAGCTTGACATATGCAATACTTGGAAAACCATATAGTATATTCAATATATCTAATGCTATCCTAAACCACTTTTATAATTCAATTTATGGCCCTTGACAATCCACTCTTTCAATTTCCTCTCTACAATGTTTTGTTCAATCTATACATTAGTCAAATTTTTATTATGGGATGTTTCATGGGAAGGTATCCTAATATACCTATCAATAGCCCTACCCAAAATATACGCATCTAATTTCTTATTTTTTCTATTATATAATTAATCACCAACAAAAGTTCCATTGAAAAATAAGTCTCTAAGAAGGTCTATGCATGTAATTACCTCTAGTTTGATTACTACCTAATGAAGACCCTACACCTTGATGGGTAGTAAATAATGACTGTACTACTTATGGGCTGGTGTAATTTTGTATCAAGCTGAGTATGACATTATTGATTCTATCTCATCCCATAGTGCAAAATAATGATGGAATTTTAAATCTAAAGTATTTTTCTCTAAAATTATAGTGGTGTAATTAGTCATACCAACAAAAGCATATAGATAAGGGATATTAGATTATTGGGAACTTAACACCATTCTTTAACTAGATGTATGTATCTAGTTTTGTCAAAAATACTTGGTTTAATTTACAAACACCTATAAGAAATTAGGGATTCTTTACATATGAGAGATTGAATACATAGTGTTTGCTTGAGATTAATGACTAAGAAAATTCCCCTTTGATGTATATTTTTCATATATCATTCAAAATATTTAAACATTCAATGCATTTGTGTGTCATTAATGGCAATAAAAAACTTTTGGTTTAAATTCATGTGTCACTATGAAAATGTTAGTCAGCTTTAGTGGATTCAATTACCTACCATATGGAAAACCTTTATTAAATATGAATGTTCAATCATCAACTTTGAGATAGATGTCAACGATGACTACCACATACTTGGGTTCAGTTCCACTAGATGATGATAGGTGTAAACTCCTCATTAATTTGTGGTTTCATACCTTTCATTGCACTTAAACCTTCCATGTTTGTGAGTCGATGAGATCATGCCACATGTTCATATCTCAAAGGTTTAGAGATAATGGAAGTCTAAGTCATTAGACCACTTACAAAATAATTGTTTAATCTTATGTGATCCTATTTTAATGAAGGGATGCCAAGTGTCATACCTTCAGGGATTTGGGACTACCAAAATATTAGGTGCAAATAATATCAACTTTAAACCTTGTCAATGAACTAATAAATTTTGTGTCTTTATAATACCTTAAAAAACACTTAAAATTCTAATACCTTGTAATACCTTCATGTGTAACTTAAAGGTATCTCTTAGGAGACCATGAATCCACTATTTTACATGTTTTAAATATATCTCATAAGAGAAACCTTGAAGTTATTACAAGGACCTTTAAGTTATCACCCAGTAGTGCCTTCAAGGTGAAAAAAACTCCAATCTTGTGCATGTTGAAGGTATCTCCTATGAGATACCTTTAATGTCCCCTTGAATGTAGGACAATTCCACTTAAGATATCTTCTATGAGCCCATTTTAAATAATGGATTCCAAGTGTCATACTTTAGAGGATCTAAAAGTATCAAAGTATGAGGTGTAAAGAATGTTAACTTTATCAAATAATATTTGAAATCTCCATAATACCTTTATGGGTAACTTAAAGGTATCTCCTAGGAGATACCTTGAAGGTACCTATTGTTGACCATTTTTTGCCCAACAAGCCAAAAATCATTCCCCCTTCTTTTTATGCTGTTTTGAGCCAGTAATTTTGATTTTTGCATGAGTCTTTCAATTTCTAAAGACTCTACAGAGCTTGGATTTCTATGGACTCAGTAGTAAAGCTTCTTCAGACTCTTGTCTAGAAATTTGCAAGAAAGGTTAGCATTTTCAAACCATTAAACTAGTTCAATGCCTTGGTTCAATGCCTAAGTTCATCAGCTCAGTTCAAAGGCTTGGTTTAATTCAGTTGGTTCAACGCATCGGCAAGGTTCAACACAAAGTTCAATGCTTTTGTTCAATGGCAAAGTTAAATGCTTTGGTTCAATGGCAAAGTTCAATGCTTTGGTCAAATCTTAAGTTCATCAGCCTTGGTTCATCACTTTGGTTCAATAGCCGAGTTCAACAGTTTTAGTTCAACACCTCAGTTCATCTCTTCATTCAATCACTTGGTTCAATGTTTTGTTCAAGTGTCAGGTTCGAAGGCTCAGTTCAACGAATGAGTGGTACGCAGTGTTGAACCATTAAACCATTTTTGGTTCAATCAGTCAGTTCAATGGCTTAGTTAAAGGGATCATACTAAAGCTAGAAGACAAGTTCCCTTATGGAGGGCAGGGAACACTTCAAAAAGGCCACAAGGAGAGAAAGCCACAAAGGATAAGCTTTTCAAAAAAAAATTTAAGGCATAATTCCATTAGACTTTTTGTCTGAAGGAATTCCTTCAGATAAAAAGTTTGAAGAAATTCAGGAGGCTGCACCAAAAAACTTGGTGAGAATTTCCAAAAGGAAAGCAA
Organism: Torreya grandis; assembly: GCA_037957365.1. Lineage (NCBI taxonomy): Eukaryota > Viridiplantae > Streptophyta > Pinopsida > Cupressales > Taxaceae > Torreya > Torreya grandis. The sequence continues at coordinate 1,610,369 of JARHVA010003225.1, forward strand.
GTGGCCAAAGGGAAATTGTTCACATAATTTTGATAATAAAAAAATTATAGTATTTTAAATTAAAAATAACTAAAAGGAAATAACTGAAAGGGAAATAACTAAAAATTAAATATATGCATACCTTGACTTACCTTTATCACTAGATGGTTATATATTGTGTTGTTAGTTTTATTTATGGAGGGCACAGAGACTAATTTTGATAAACCCAATAATATAAAAGTAAAAAACAAAAGTAAAAAAAATGTAGGAAATCCAAGATAACTGTTGCTATGTGGATGAGATGTACTTGGAAATTTGGTAAACTAGATTGATAGGTGTTATGTTAGACCAAATGACCAAGTCAAAAATAAAATTAAGTTAGGTAACTGAAAATCCAACGGTAGTTTTGTCACTTGGATTCACACCCTTGAAGAAACGCCCAACTCTCCTCATCCATGTGGCACAATGAAAACATCTCTCTTAGTGTGGGTGACAATTTAGCTAAGATGAATCTCTAGATAAGGGGTTATCTCCCCTTGATGCACCTTTAAAGCTCTCTCTCTCTAACTTAATAATTTATGTATGAAAATGGTTAAGGGCAAAAACTAAGAAACCAAGAAGCAATTTACCAACATATAATGTCCTCCCAATTAACTGAAAACACTAATTAAAGATAAACAAGGTGTTTCTCACACAAAACTCACAACTCAAGATTCATTACTACATCAATGTTTCATATGTTAGATTCAAGAAGGTATATGATTCTTAGGAAGGGAATGAATGATTCCAAAGAGGGATACAATCATGGACCACTTATAGGATATCTCTACACTTAGAAAAGAATACTAGAAAATACCTATAACAATCTCCTTTCTACAAATTGGTAGACCATCAAGAGTATAAGCTAGAAACGACAATCTTTCACTAGACTAGACCAACAAAATTCAAGTCATTACTCAATATTATAGGATGTGATTGGCAACAACACTTGTATATTTATTCAAGAGTTCTTCAAGTAGAAATATGGCTAGATTTTTCCAAATAACTAGTAGAGGCTATTAAACAAGCCAAACTAATGCATATATATAGCCTTTGGGAGGGAGGTTAAGCAAAGGGAGTCCAAGAGTCACTTGGGCATGTGTCTATATGAGAGAATTAGTTATATTTACATGTGGGAGAGAGGGGGATGAGATATTTAATGTCACCAAATGAATTATTACAATTTAATTAGTTATGATTAAACCAAATAGTCAAGACATTTTGCTATTTGTTACCTTTATATTCACCTTCAAGTTCCCATTGAGCCTTTTGAAACCAATGACTATCTTCTATAGTTTGAAATTGACTTTATTTTTTCCATCATCCTTTGAGTATTTTATTTGGACTTTTATTTCCCTTGGACTTCTTGTTTTCCTTAGACTTCTCTTGAAAGAATTCATTCCTTGGAATTTTCCTTTAGACAATTTTGAAGACAATTTGTTCTAAACAATATTTTGAGCTTTTTCTAAATGTACCTTTTCAAAAATATGTGTCTAGTCCATATATTTAAGAAATTGAATCTTTTTGGAATCCTAAAAATGACCCCTTCAACTTGAGAAGTATCCTTTCAAAACTTCTATTTGGTCCACATTCCCTTGAAAACAATCTTTTAGACCTTTTGTAAGTGTCCTTTCAGCTTTCTAAACATGCCCCTTCGATAAATTTGAAATGCCCTTCAAAAAAATTTAAGGTACCTTTTAGCCTTCCTGCAAATGCTCTTCAAAAAAGCTAAAGTGCCCTTAAGAAAAATTGAAGATGACTTTTTTCTGAAGTGCCCTTCGGGAAAATTGCTCAGGACATTTTTTTTTAAAATGTATCCTTCAAAAAGAATGAAGTGGATTATTTATTATAGAAGCACCCTTCAGAACTTGTAAAATGCCCTTCAAAAAAGTTGAAAATGATTCCTTAGCCTGAAAATATCATTTAGGGAAATTGTTTAGATAATTTTCCTAAAGGAATTAGTCTTTGTCTTCAGGAAATTTGTCTTAGACAAATTAAATAAAAGAATGGCACTTTAGCCGAATGAAAAGTCTAAAAAAAGAACACTTTAGTCAAAAACAAAAAACCTAAAAGGATTACTATGAAAAATCCTAACAAAAGACCAAAATCAAAATTTCCAAAAGAAATGGACTTGTACATTTGTTGTGGGCTTGTATAAAATACTTCTTCTTAAAAAACCTATATACTAGACCTAACCAAAGGTATAGACTTAGGAAGCTAAGTTTTCAAATAGGGGTGCCTAATTTTGGCCTGAAGGGCCAAAATTTGGTTAACAGGTACTAAAGACCAAAAAAATCAAACAAGTAAACCTCAAGTAATAAAATCAAACTCACCAAGTCAAAACAAGGATACATGTTGAAAAGATGGTAATCAAACATCGATGTAAAAGTAGTAATAATCATTTCTTAAACAAAGATGGACAAACAAAAAATAAAATGGTAAAAAAACATTGACGAGTGAGCATTAATAATCCTTATCTCACTCAACAACGGAAAAAGGTACGTAAAAAAGGAAAACAACATTACAGAGTGAGAAGTAACAAGCCAACTACACTCAACAATGGAAAAAGGTATGGACTCAAGTGTCCATAGTAGAAGGGTAGTACAACAATGACAAATGGTAAAAAGAAATCAAGTCTAGGAAAGTAGTTTTATGGTGTAAATAAAGTAATCCATAATTTCTCAAACATATTATTATTCTCTAAGGATAGATAAAACTGAAACAAAGTAGCGATAACATGTTTTTAAAAGGTAAACAATGAGAGAATATAAAAGAAGGGAAAATAGATTTATAATCATAATTTTCCTATCAAGGGGGGAAATTAAATAGGTGGAGGGGATAATGAAGGAAAAACCAAGGTACAGGAACTATTTATCAAAGCCAAGACACTCAAATTAGGTTTGTTAAAATAAGAGGATTTTCAACCTTAAGGAGTCTAAACAACTTCTCTGAGCCACACAAGTCTTAGGTCAAAAAATGTAGTATGTCTATCATCCCATGAAGGCTATATAAATTAAAATTAAAATGGATCTACCTTCCCACAATGTGTTCCCCATTCCTTGGGACCCCTTACATAGATGTTGGTCTACTGTGAAGATTGGGTACTTACGTGAGAAAGTAGGTAGCACCATAGAGTTTATTGAAATCTCTTATTCTAATATACTAGCCTAAACACCACAATGGACCTCAGCTCTATGTGAGGATACCTATGGATTTTGAGCTTTGATTAGATATGAAAGATGTGCTTTTAATCACATCTTTCGGTATGATTTTTACTTTTGAAATTTATAAGTTGCCTTTTGTATATCATTGCCTTTTGTTTCAAATGATTTGGATTTTAACTTTATTAAAGGTTTTTCCTATTCCTCCTCCATATGGATTTGAAAAACTAAACATAAGTGATAAAAATGACTTTTATTTGAATACTTAGGACTTCGTTACTAAGAGAGATAACTTTAGAGAGCATGGCATCTAAGAATCTCATAAATCTAGGTGAAATAAAAGTTCTATCTTTATTTTTTTCTTGTTTTATTCATTGAGGAGTGAAAGGAAAGGAAATCAAGAGTAATGACATATGGAACAATTTGAATTACTTAAAATCACAAAAAATATGATAAAGGGAAAAAAAGGGATACAATGATAATAAAGTGTGATTCCTTATCATAATACTAAGGGAAATCAAGGAAAACATGCTAACATATATTGCTGTGCAAATTCCATCTATCAAAAGAAGAAAAATCTAAAGCTAAGAAAAAGGATTTAAAACTTGTAACTATTGTAAAACACATTCTAGAAAAAGAATGATAGGATGGTAATTTTATGAAGGACAGGTCCTAGCCATGGTCTTACACTGCATCTCATAAAAGAGAAACCCACAAGGGTGTCAAAAAGCATTGGAAACATAAATGATAAAAATACAAAAATGGTATTTTGTGAGGAAGGCCAGGTCCTATTCATGGTCTTACACTATAACTCACAAAAGAGAAATCTAAGGGATGCCAAAAAGTGTGTAAAAAGAATATGAAAATAAAGAAAACTATGGTACATCATGAGGAATATTGGGTCCTATCTATGTTTTTACAATGCAACTCATGAGAGAAAGGGGAAACCAAAAGACCAAAGAGGAAAGACTAAAGGTTTATAAAAGGAGAGAAATGTTTTAGGGGAGAGAACTATGTAAGTAACTTGAAAAAAGTATTAGATAGATGTGGATACAAAACATGAAAATAATGGAAGGATCTTACATTAACATCTATATCAAGGATGAGCATGTGAGATACAAGCTTGTGTCTCATAAGGTTTCTTGAAGTTGAATTAGTTTGGTACCATGCCAAGTAGAATAAGAGTGGGCATCGCACGATGACCTAAAGGGTGATTGGATGTAGGGATGAACATCACAAGATGCCCCAAAGTCTGAAATGATATGTGGGTGGGAATTTCAAGATGCCCCAAAGGCTATAGAAATCTGCGGATGCGCATTACAAGATGCCCCAATAGCTAAAAAGAGAAGGAAAAGATAGGAAAAGATAAAAAGCAAATAAAAGATTTTATAGTGTCTAAATGGATTCAAGTTGTCTAAGAATATTATGATAGGAGACATGATGTTTGAGAGGAATGAATAAAATGATAAGAAAGAGAAATAGATAATTGGGTTGGTAAATAGGGAAAGATGAAAAATGTATAGAGTCGACTGGGTTGACCTAGTAGAAAAATTAGGGTCTAAAATTGTATAGAGTTGATAGGGTTGACCTAGTATAGAAAATAGGGGTTGAAAACTATATAGATTTGATAAGGTTGAACTATTATAGTGGGTAGGGGAAAAAAATAGTTGGTAAGATACTATGTTGATAGGAATGACTTTGTATTGAAATACAAAAAAAATTACAAGTACTTTTGAAAGCAAGAAATGAAAGGAAACACACAATAAATAGGGTCAATGAGCTTGACCCAATTTAAGAACACATCACAAAACCTTGTACCAATGATATATAATAAGAAATTTTGTAATAAAACATATAATTGAGGAAAGAAAAAGTAGTCAACTTGGAAAGTAAAATATAACTAAGTGGTCAACCTGAATGATGTTAAATTATTAGAGTATAATTTTAGATGTGATAGGAAGTTAGTTATTAGGAACTAAAAATCAATCTAAGGATGGTTTTAGGATGTTTGGGATGAAAGGGGTCTGTATTGGTAATGGTATAGGCTTGGTATTAAGATCTACCCCCTCACTTCACACACCATAGTGATAAGAGTGTTGGGTGCTTAGCCAAAATATACCATTAAGCACATGTTTATACCTGGCCAGAAAACAAAGTTAGATTCCCCATTGATGATGAAATCCAAGTAGGTTGGCCTTCGGTAGACAATTGTTAAAATGTATTTTAAGATTATTTGATTTGATAGTGTGTGCATAAAAGAGAAAATAGTTAAACTAAATGGTATATTGAAAACCACCTAATTAGACTATGTGATCTATTCTAAGCATACAAGTAACAAGAAATGAATTTGTAAGATAATTACTAGCATATAAGGGTTAATTCTAAGTTTGAAACATAGTATACTATCAATTCAGTCAATAGTGTATGTAGATAATATAGAACATGGTTGATAGTGTCACCTCTATACTACAAAACCAAATGTCTAAATATGAACTATGTCGTTAGAGTTAACCTAGCTTTCTAGATAAAATATAGAATACAAAACTATGTTGATAAGGTTGACCTAGTTGACTATATAGGGGTAGTTTTGAAGACTATAAACTATGAAAAACAAGAATGTAAGGAAAGAGAGAGAAGGATAGAAAGGAACTTTGGTGGGTTAGAGGATGCAAATAATTGAGATTATTGATGAAAAACCTTGATTAATACTTGAAAATTTGGTTAACTATGTTGATTGGGTTGACCTAGTATTCTATACCTAAAAAAGAACTTGAACAGATAGAATAGAGTCATATTGATTCAAAATTATGTTAAACCTATGCATAAAAGTTAGTATCATGTCGATACAATCAACTTGGCATTGCAAATATATGCAAACTAAAATGATAAAATAATGAAATAAGTAAAACAAAACTTTAAAGGGTTATATTCACTTCGGGTTCCCCAAGATGTAAGAAATCAAAAATACATCATGTCCATAAATCAATCCTAACTCAGAGAAGATAGATCATACTATACACTTTCAATTGCAGACACATTTGTTAAGTGGGAGCATGACCAATATGAGGATCCATTAGACCCAATTAGGTGATCATTTACCACAATACACCATGCTAGGGAGGGTTATAAAGCTTCCAATCAAACACAATCATTAAATAACCCTAAGGGAGTCATATGTTTGATATTTCACTAAACTAAGAACAAGTAAAGTAAATCTAATATAGTGCTTACCAAAGCATGTGGCACAATATGAGGGATTAGTATATAATCAAAACATGTATACCATAATTTCAATTAATATATGTATGAGTAAGACCCTAACACATAGAATAAGAAGAGTAATATTATTTGAAGCTAGTACTTATGCCAATTTTATCTACTAAAGAGAGGAGAATAGTTAGAGAATGCATACTTGAATCATGAACCCATTGAGACTCAACCTCTCCCTTGGCAAAAGGGTATTTTCAAGAGTTTTTTTTATGGTTTTTAAGGATCACTAAGAAAGGCCAAAGCATCTAATACTTATCAACAAGACAAGATTCTCCAAGTAGAAAATATAAGCTAAGATTCTTCAAGTAGAATGGTGGAAGAGAAGATTGTAAATATGCACAAGTGTATAATAATTATTGATTTTATATTGAAATAATGACAAAATGGTCTTGTATATATAGGAATATTTAACCATAACCCTTCCAAAAATCCTAGCCAACAAGGTCGACCCAGTTGACCTAACATAATTTCAAGCAATTATTCACTAGGTCATGATCTAGGTCAGCTAAAGGCTAAAATAATTCCTAAGTTAAAATCACCTAAAACTATATAGGGTTGATCCATTTAACCTAGTATAACCAATTGACAAAAGGAACTCAAGGTGAGGAAAAGAGGGATAGAAATTGGAAAATACTAGAAGAGTGTGCAAAGGAGTAATAGCTTAGGGAATGGTTATAAGAGTTGGTTGGATTAGTAGTAATGTGGAAATAAGGGACAATAATCCTACAAATAAAAAATGGTCTACCCACTCCTTTCTTGGTACACCTTTTAAGGTGTTCACTTAGATAAATTGAGTCTCAATGGGTTCTTAGAAGATGTAAATCATCAATATATGATAAAATTTTGAAAATATGATGTGCATACACAAATAATTTCAATAAATGTACGCCCAATAAAATAGAATTGATAAAAATTAATGTTTCTCCTTTTTACAATAAAATTGGGTTTCATTTAAAAAGTTATGACAACCATGAAATGTCTGGGTTGATAGATAGAGATAATTTGCTTTTTAAAATACAAATTATGTTGAAAAAAAATATTAACAAAAAGCACCAACTTATTCTACTTGTCACCATGTAAATATGCATTCAAGATACCCTACAATCATGATAGAAAAATATTGAAAAAAAAAGATAAGGGAAACATATTCTTAAGCATATTTTAAAAAGGTTGTAGAATTACTCCCCCCAGTGGAGAAATATAAGATCAAACAAAAGGTTGATAAAATTTTTTTGGCACAAAATTATGATCACACACATAGTGGTGTATTTTCTCTAGCAATTATGTCTTGAAAATTATTTTATAGCTCTATGAATTGGTGTATGATAATATAAAAATAATAAATTTGAATGAAAGAGGGGTGTAGACACTAAAAATCCACACATCATGATTCCAAGTGTCAAAGTACCCATTAACCACCTTGGGACCCTCTCTAGACCAATCTAACCCTCTGACCCCTATTCAAAACTAACCATAGTTAGTTTGATGAAACTAGATTAACCCTAGATTTTACTTATTTTTACCCTCACCCTTAACCATTGATGATTAGCTTAACTGTCGATAGTCACCTTGACTATCCATGGCTAGGGTGCACCTTTTTAACCATGAACATGCAAACTCACCCACCTTGCTTTTTGAAAAATAGCTCATCTAAATCCATGTATGAGCCATTTCATGTGAAAGTTAAAATTAGGAATCCCAATTCACATCTTGTCGTACCAATTCTTGCTTGCCTATAAGAAGAAAGGAGTAAAAAGGAGAAGATCTTCTGCAATTGTTATTGAGAGCTTGTGAATCCAAAATTCTCTTTTTCCATACTAATCATCATCAACAATCTAGTGAACTAGCTACTATGTCAAAGAGATAACTTGCTACCGCAACTCCTATAAATCACCAAGTACCATTACTCTATTAAAATCATGCTAGACTCCACCAATAAGTCAACCACCTCAACCAATCACTCAATCTACTTTCTACAAGATGCGTACTTAATTTTTAGTATTCAATTACTTTATTTTATTTTCACATCTATCCCAACAACAACCTATCTCCTCAAATATAACTTTGTGATCCCATCAATCAACCTTTTACCAACCTAGATCTACAAATAGTAATCATCGATAGTTATCTTAATCACCGATGGTCTATCCAACTACTGATAGTTTCCCTGACTACTGGTAGTCACCTTAATCATGGACAGTCAACCTAATCACTGATGGTCATTATGGTAGAAAATTTAAGAAATATATTTTCACCTATCTACCCCTAACTAAACCTAATTCTTTGTGTCCTTTTTTGTTCACAAACCCTTGCTTGATTTTCTAAAGTAGACCCCAACCATCTAGCACTAATATTGATTAGCTAATTGTTATTTTGATCATTTCTAGTATATTTTCTTAAGCAAACATTCTTATGTTCAATTTCATTACCTTTTGATTATTGATGCAAGTAACTTCTATTTTTTTATAAAATTAATTGTTTAAAATATGTGGATTGATACCCCTCAAGGAAGCTTTTACTTCCAGGATTTAGCTATCGCTAGGCAATCTACTCAACTATCTACCTAATAAAAAAATTGATTTAATGCTTTCTTATTTGTAGGTAATCCTCCCAAAGTAAAGAGGATTTCTTCACAATCTTTTGATTCCACATGTGCACAATCAAATAGGTTTTTTATCCATACCCATACTTAGTTTCTTCTTTTTCCCTTTCTAAAATAATAAGCTAAAATTTACTAAAACATTTTGGCATGCCTAATGGGAACCTTGTGTCTTTAGTTTGGTTCTTGTTTACTTGAATTATCTCTCTCTATTCTATGCTCATTAGTGAAATCAAATTTTTATTTTGGGATTAAAATTAAGTGAATACATCAAGTGCTTGAAATTTTAGTTCACATAGCTTAACTTAAAAGAAAATTAATCTATCATAGCCTCATGATTTTTTGCACACACTCAACCAAACCACTTTCATCAATTAAACATCAAAAAACTTGAGACAAGGCCCATATAGGATTCCATCAGCTAGCAATAACCTTACCCTTTCTTAATGATCCTACTTGGAGGTTATTACCAAGGAGAGAACCACCTCATCTCTCTAGTTGAGTATAATCTCTAGATATCAATATATATTGGCTAAGCACCAAACACCTTTATTGTTGTAGTGTGTGAAGTGAGGGGTAGGCCCCAATAACAAGCCATGTATTTATTCCAATATAAATTCATTTTGATTTCTTAAATATGATTGAAAACCAACCTTAGACTTCTTCTCTTGTACCCACTCTACAAACCAATTTCAGTCACACACCTTCTTAAGACATAAGCCAAAAGTGAGTTTAATTAAAACTCTAGGGCTTAATGCCTCTCTAAGAGTGTGATTTGATTTCTTTGATCATTTTTTGTCTTCTTTTTATTTGAGTAGTGAGGCTATTTATGCTTTCTATCTCCCCTATCTTGTATGGTTCTCACTTACCAGCAACGAAGAGACCTTGCAGAGTAAAATCCATCACCAAGACAACCCACCTCTTCTAATCATTCATCTACATATTACATCTTTAAACCAATAGATTCTCATAACCCCTCAAGAAGTCATACTCTCCCTTGGGAGGTTCCTCAAGGAGATGCAATTTTTTCCACTTTCTTAGATAAAAATATTTTAGCCTTGAAACATTATCTTACAAACATGTCTTACCATATCCTAGCTTCAACCCCACCCGTAGATCCACCTTATGGCATGCCTTTCCACAGCATGGGGAGTACCTCTATTTACATGGTTACCACTCAAATTTTTACTACCCAAGCTTCCTCATAAACCAACAATAACTTTGAGACTACCATAGAAAAAAACTAACTGAAACTACCACTGCCCTTATACCTTCCACTCCTACTAACTACTCATTCACAATAGGAATTCCTACTTCTAGCACTACCAACCTTCCTTTAGCTACCTCTAGTCCATCAACCACTATTCTACTTCAAATCCTTGTGGTGTCCATACCCTCTACCTTGCCACTGATTAGTACAAGGGTAACCACCCTTCCATCGATCACCAACCCAACTACTACCTCTATCCAACAAGTACCCCTTACATCAAACTTTGGCTACATCCCTTATTTTAAAGGGCATGTACCCCTACCCACTACCCAACCACCTGCATCTACCTACCCTTATGTATCTTTCACTTAACAATTGTCATCCACTTACCAATACATAGTGACCACCCAACCTTCTACCCATTATTAGTATGTCTCCCAACAACTAGAATAATATGCATCTTCCAACCTTTAGGGTATAAAACCCCAAGTAGTCTTAATGAAGATGTTTATGGATAAGATGACCACCTTAGAATCATATATTTCAGTTAATCACAACATCTTTTCATAAGAATAAATTTATAATGATCCCATCTATCCATCCATACATATCAGGCCATATCCTCCCCAATGGGAACTTCCCAAATTCTCTAAGTTTCAAACTAAGGAGGACCTCTAATATCACCTTACAAAATTTAGGAAATTTTTACCTCATCACTTATGATGATTCCCTTCTTCTCTACACCTTCCCCATGTATCTAGCCAAACTAGCATTGGATTGGTATAGTTCCATACCCAAGCACTCCCTTTTCTCCTTCACCCAATTGGCTCAAAGTTTCTTGGACCACTTTTCAATCAATATCTCTAAGAAATTTTCTATCACCGATCTCTACTCTATCTAGTAATTTGAAGATGAATCTATTGCCAATTTTTTGGCTTGTTAGAGGAGCCTAATTAACCAACTTTCCTTCTCCCTACCTGAACCTAAACTCATAGAGCTCTTCACTCAAGCATGTGCCAAGCATATCTCCTCTATGTTTCATGTCTAAATATTCTAAACCTTTGATGAAGCTTTTACCATGGTGCATAAGTTAGAGAATTAATCCATTGATGGAGGAAAGCTAAATCTCAAAAATAAGAGCTCAACCTATACAACTAATGAGGTGTCTTCCTCCAAGTCAAGAAACTAGTCCAATACCAATACTAAAAGTAAGGGAACCATAAATGTGTTTATCCTTAAGGCCATTCCCCCAACTTCTATCAACCAACCAAATTAATCAAGTTTCTCAAAGAAAAACATGAGGAACCAAAACTGAAATAACCAAAATTAATTCACTCCCCTTGGATAATCATATGATTCTATCTTAGAGAAGTTACTAAAAGGCAACATCATTTAACTTCCTCTTATCAAACCTCCTCAACAATTTGATGCCTCTCATCCTACACATAGTTGGTACAATTAAAATGATATGTGTGCCTTTCATTGGGTCATAGGACATGACATAAATAGATGTAACACTTTAAAGATCCTTGTTCAATCCCTCATTAACAAGGGGGAGCTCACATTAGATAACCCCAATACACCGTCAAACCAAGCCCTTGATATAATCAGCCAACCTTTCCCAAACCATGTATTGATGTCTAAAGTTTGTACCTCATGTTAGATAGCCAATCTATGGGAAGATTTATAGATGTGGGACTATGTGTGGTCTGTAAAATGACCTCTAAGATTTTAGAAGCTGGATCTTCATTCTATTTGGGAGATGAAAAGGGATAGAAAGAAAATACCAAAAAACATGAAAGTAAATCTAACTAAGGTGACACGTCAGAAGATTTAATATTTTTCATAAGCATGCATAAAATAGTGAAAAATTTAAAACATCATAGATTAAAAAGGAGCTTAAAGTCATGAATTAAAATCTACAACATAAGTAAAGGTATACACTATAGAAGAAAAAGTAAAGAGATAGTAAACAGAGATAAACTTAATTCCAAATAACACATAACATCACATCCTCTACATTATGGATAGGGAACTAAATACAAAGGGCCTAGAAGACACATATGAAGCATCCACTAACATCCATGAAATTCACTTGTTAAGGTTATAGAACTAAGAACTTTTGCTACTATTCTCTAGTCTATAATGGTTGTAGAAAGAAACAATAGTTCCAAAGGCAAAATTGCCATCACTTTTAAATGGTGAAGAAATTTAAATATATAGGTGGAGTAACTATTCAAAGATATGATAGTCGGATATTCCCCCACTCACTCATGATGCTATTATAATTAAATATGATCTAGAATTCATGAGTGTAATTACCTCTTTAATCCTAGAAATAGTGCAACTACCTCTTCCTATTATGGCCACTACACTCAAGGGAAGTAGGGTGGCTAATTGCATGTCAGTTTCTAGAGTTGTCTACTAATTGATAACCTCCTTGGATGAGTGTATGGATGAGATCATCACTCCCCTATAGGGATTGAGGGCTTGATAGACGTGATTGAGCACACAAGCACCATGTGGTGAAGTTATGATTGATTACTACATTAACTACTTTGAAGGGTCCCCCTTGGTGTCACCAACTAATGGTATTACTCTGAGGCCTATGCCAAATTAAAGTATTCTAAGGAGTATGGGGGTGACACATGTGGAGTTGGTGGTCCTCTATAAGGGGATGAGGAATCCTTCAAGCTAGGTGAGCATTAAGTCACCACATGGAGACAACAAAAAGAGCTTATTACTTTTTAAGAATTAAGGAAATGAGCTGAAAGAAGGAAGAAGGCCAAAAGGGGAGAAATCCAAGAGGTACTAAGGAATTGCTTAATATCAAGTGAATATAAAGTCATAACTTGAACAGCTCCAAAAATTATCAATTATGGATTTATAATCCATAGTTCTTGGTGACTCATAGGGGAGTCTACCTAAGGATGGGAGAACCCAAAACTTTGGTGTTCAGAATAGATAAGGTAGAAGTCTTAAAAAATGTGGGAAATATTGACACTTGTAACTTTTTTAGGGTCACTTTTAAGGGTGCCCATTCTTCCTCCTTTAGATAGGCATTTTTATTAAGAGATTTGAAGGCTCTATCCAAGTCAAATATCTCCTTAAAGGAGATGTTCCCAAAGCTCTCAACCACCTCTAGCATCTTAAAATCTATCTAGGTGAGTGGGTGAAAAATCTTCTCCACTTTGAAAACATCAAGTGTTTGATTGAGGGCTATGAAAATGGATTGGTCATTCTACTTGTATTCAAGCAACACCATGATCTAATCCTTAAGGAGAATGCTATTATTAGATAATAAAGGAGAGGGGAGGCCCAACTAGACCAATTTTTATATACATCCCTTCCTTTGTGGGACCAATTTTTCTAAGGCATTAAATAAAGCCTTTCATTTCTTTGCTTCCTTATTGTATCTTAGGAACTCATTCACCTTTGCAACCATCTTCCTTTGGTCGACCACACCTACTATCTATAAAGCCTTGGGGGAGGTGTTGTAGATATTTTGGACTAAGATTTGTGAGTCTAAGATCTTGGGGGTGATGAAGGCAATCACTTAGTTTACAAACAAGCTCACATGGGTAGTCAACTTATGTGAATCAGTGATGAAAACAAGTGTCACTTTAAAGCTTATTTCTATAACTTTAATCCATTACCAATGAGACCTATACAATTTTTGGATTAAGGGAAGGATTTTTATACCATAAGGGCAAGTGGTGAGGTAATTATTTAGTCTCTCAATCTCCTAGTCATTTATCAGAAAATTGTGTTGAGTCAAGTTTCAGAGTAGTTGGAGCACCCACTCTACATCAGAGAGATTCTCACAAACTATAGCCAATTTTGCCTTTGCCTCTTACAGTATGATTTTGGTAGCCATCTTCTTATCCACCTCAACTTTTAATCTTTCCATTATGACATGTATTTGGAGGTCATTTTATGCTTAGTTAAGGTTAGTATACTTAGATTTAGGCTCAACCTTGAAGTGCTCATCTATGGCCTTGACCTTAATGAGCTCTTGCTTGACTTTCTATAACTAATGGGATATCTTGATGTAGTATATAGTTACTAAGCACTAAATTTCCTCCATAATCTCAACCTTATTAGTGGGATAGTTTTGTCTAAGGTTAAACTCAATGGATTGGGTCATGGAATCCCCTCGTTGCATCTATTCTTTGAGCTTAATTACCTGAGAGGTTAGATAGGTGACCAAGAGGGACTATTGTCTAGGGTCATAAAATGACCACATGTGAGGTTGGGATTCATCTTTGTCCCACTTTAACCTTTTATTTTCCATCTAAGACACATGGTCCACCTTTGTTGTATCCATCTATTTATAAAATTGATTTGGTGTTTGGACGAATCCACCTGTAAAAGGGGTTCCCTACGACGGTGTGAATGGGATGGTTAGTTGTTATTGTGAAGCAGTAGACCTTGATCTTGTAGGAGTGATCAAATGAACAAGGGATAAAGATGAAAATGGTGGGAGTTCATAGGGTGGAGATAATGGTGAATATGAAATGAGTGAGGATGAGGTGGGTGATGATGGTGGGGGAGTGATAAATGGCAAGAGGGAATAGATGGGAATGGAAGAATAGGATAAGTTAGTCCCAATAACAAGCTAAAGGGATGAAGAGAAGATGGGGGATAATAAAGTATCAATTTGGGAAGTGGTACTTACTATAAACTATAGTGGGGTTGCTAAGGTTAAATAAGGAGTGATGATAAGAGCTAGAGTGCTTGATTGGGTGGTAGCTATCACTGCAACTTATGCTGGATTTATGGAGGGGGATGGGGAAGTAGTGAAAGAGGTTGAGGTAAAATAGAGATGATCAAAAAGTTAGGTATTCTTATATAAATGGGTCATTAGTGAGTTAAAAACAAGGGAATTGATCCACTTGAGCCCAGATGAACTAGCTATAAGGTGCCCAAGGGGTAACTGTTATTGTTATGGGGCCGTAACATAAGGGGATAAGGGGTTGGCCATGTTGGTGGAGGCTAGAAAACCATGAATTTTGCTTCTTCCTTTCTTGGAGAATTGTTCCCTATCTCTTATTCTAGGGTATCTTCCTCTTTATCATCCCTAGGTACCTCAATCTCTAGTGTGGACTCCCTTTCCATGATATATTTGTTCTCTTTTGGTGGGTCTCATCTCATAACTCTTCAAATTTCTCATTCAAGGCATATTCATATAAATAAATATGAGGCTTTCCAAACTTATATCTATATTTTAGGAAGGAAACCTTCTTATCTTCACTTTGTCCCAAGACATTTATCCATTAATTCAGCATCCTTGATAGCTTCTTTGTTGGGTCAAAATCTTAGACCTTATCATAAAAAGACTCCCACAGCTTGGGGATGTCTTGAGCGATTAGGGCCAAGTCCACATAATTTTGAGGGAGATATTTCATGGGTGACCTCCTTTAATCCAAGTATGGAAAGTCCTAGTGCCTAGGTGCACTAGCAATCTTCAATCCCATTATATATCTCATTGAGTCACAATCCCATCAATCATCTATCAAATCTAGGCTTAGCTTGGCCAACTTCATTGTGAGGAGATGTTCTTGGTGCCTTTTCTACATTGTGATGACATCCCCTGAAAAAGGAATGTCATATATCCCATTTTTATTGTTTCCTACCCTATAGACAAAGTCCACATTATCAAATTATCATGCCAACTCAAGGGTTAGTGTCCTATCAATTAGGATATAGGAAAGTTAGAAAGGCTCCCCCATAAACCTATACACTTAGATGCATGAGAAATGGTCCTCATAGAACCAATCAATTGGAACCTTTCTAATTTTAATCCATGCTTGTTATTCATTTTTCATTTAGGGGATGATATCCTACCCATTGAGATCTATGAGAACTAGATCCATAAACCACTTTGACAACTCATAGTAGTCTACCATAATTGATAGGACATGGGTCTAGACAGTGATCAAGGTGATGATGTTAGGGAAAACATTTGTGTATATGGTGCTCAGCTGAAGATATTTGGAGAAGAACTTAGAGTGATAGTATAAAATCAAGTACATAAGGTAAAATGGATACCAAAAAGTACCTATCATCAAGAAATTCTATAATTCTTCTCTCATTGTGGAAGTGATGGCTTTAACGAATTCCATCTTGAATACTTCCACATTATCTACCATATCCATGAGAAAGATTGCTCCCAACTAGAATTATTTGACATTGGCTTTGGAATCCATGCCCAAGATGAATGCTATCATGGATAGGGTATCCTTTACATGTTATGTGGGGAAAGATAATAGGTGAAATGTCATGGTAGGCACTTTTGTGATCTTCTAATTGAGAAGGGATCCAAGTAAATGTGCCCTATCCTCCACTTTCGAGTCTTAGATGCTTTTGAGGCTCTTGATGTTATATATGATAGCATTATGATCATGTGGGAGTTAGAGCATTACATTGATATTATATGTGTTAATCCTTACCCTAAGGTGAGCACCTCTTATGATTATACAAATCTAGGCATCACAATTTTTAGTGTAGAGGGAGACAATATTAGGGAAAGTTTAAATGTAGGGCACCATGTTTTGTGATAGGGTGTAGTACCAAATTTTGCATCTGAAAGAGGGATACTCCTTCCCACTAATTTTATCAAGATTATAGGCATAAGTGCCCTACCTCATATTTTTAGGGTTATGGGCCAAATTTAGATTGAAAATCTCATCCATCAAATCAATCACCAAAGCCTTATCTTTTTAGGGTCCCTTCATGGTTGGCAAGGTATTGGGGACTTTCCTTTTTTCTTGGGTGGGGGTCAAAGTGTAGGATTTGGTCGTGGTGTATGTAGGAGGAGGGGTCCCCCCGCTACTTGAACAATGAGATCTCTACTTTAATGGGTGATTCCCACTTCTTGAAGAGGATGTAGAATCTTATATTACCAAAGAGAATGAATACTAACTCTTAAGATAATTCTCTACCTTTTTTGGGAAAACTAGTTAACGCTTCTTACTAATTTCCTTCAATTTTTAGGTTTCCTCTTGTCCTTAGTTTAATTGCTCAATGGTCTCTTAAAAATGCAAAATGTCAAGTTTCTGCCTTCAAGTGAGAGGTAGTGTATTTATGCACTAGTGCCACAAGGCACTTCATTATGGGGAATTTAAAAAATTGAGCACCATCATAAATGGTAGGAGTGGTACACATGCTCGACGTGTCACCTCTTAAAATATGTATGATGATCCTTATGGGGAATCATGTATAATGGATCACCTTGACATTAATGATAGGGAAATTAGGTAGATAACCATCATTAAAATAATGTTTTGAACATGTAAAGAGATTGGGAGAAGATACATGGTAATCCCATCAACCACTTATGCTAATGGCACTTATTCGAAAAAGAAATGAAAATAAGGGGGAATATAATGATGAGGAGAGGAAACACAACAAAGGGCAAATAAAACTATCTAATATGTATAAGAGATGGTAAAAAGTAAAATGAAATGCTTCAGATTGATCTTGTTAATAGGGATCTCTTAGGCATTTCCCTTTAAATCTTCTTGTTTGAAAGCATTTCCCCACTAATTATTGATGATGTGAAAGGGCCCTCTCCTTAGAGAATTGAATTTTACATGCTACCCTAGTTTATCAGCCCTATGGTCATATTTAAGGACTAAAACCCTATGTTTGAATCCTAGGTCCTATGATTTTTTTTTGAACCATCACTTTACTACTTACTGTCAAACAATATTTACATTTTTTGCTAGCTCTCTTGACTCCTAGAGTTTGAGAAATTCAATGAAATGAACCTACATCACTCTATTCTCTTCAATCTAGATAGCCTTCAAGAGTTCTTGTGTGGGGATTTATAATGACACTAGCATTACCACTTCATTCCCATATACCAGCTCATATGGGGAAGTTTTCAAAATCTACTTGGAGGTGATGTGATCTACCTAAAGAGATATTATCACATACAAATGCTAGTCTTTCTTATTATCATTGACCATTCTATTGATTAGCCGAATCAAGTTCTTATTTGTAGACTTTACCAATCTATTTCCATGTAGGTGGTGATTAGATGAATTTTTTAGGAAAACAACATTTTGGAGTGTGAATTTGGAGATCTTAGATATGAGGAAAGCTTATACATTGTTTAAAATGATGATTTTTAGCAAACCAAACCTAGCTACAAGCTCTTTATAGAAGCTAAGAATCACATTCTTGATTTCCTCTTTTAGTGGGATTGCTTCCATCTACTTGGTAAAGTAATTAGTGGCTATCAATATCTACTTATAACCCACACTTGAGATTGGGTTGCTCATTTCAATAAAGTCTAGGGCCCATTTCATAAAGGGTTCATTGGTCACAATTGAATTGAGTGGTATGGCCATGTTTTTTTCTTTTTTCATGAAGAATTATCACTTTTAGCATCTCATAATTGCCTGATAATAGTCCATGAATAGGGTCAACCAGTAGTACCCTACCTGCATGATCTTAGTTACAATAATATTGGCCTCAAAATGGCCCCCTAGAAGAGTGAAATGCATATCCTATAGAATATTTTCTTCTTAGGTTTTGTTAACACATCTAAGAAGATCCCTATAAAAATTAATCTTGAATAAGACTCTTTGGACTAGCGTATATCTAGACCCTTGTAATCTATAAAAAAATCTTATGAGTAGGGAGACCATCAAGATATTTGCTAGTTTGCATGAAGTGGATATGGTCAGTCAACCAAGATTCTTTAGCTTTAAACTAGTTTATTAAGACCATTTCCATCATATCCTATCCTTTCTTTGGGTGACATGCATACTAGGATAAGTACTCATAGATTCATTTTTCTCTAATTACTTTGGTTAGATTGATTTCAATGTCATATTCTAGGATCTTGATGATCTAGTTATCCATCTTCTCTATAATTTTTCCCTCCATGATGTACTCATTCACACTAGAATATGAAACGTACACTATTATCTTGTTGCCCACCACAAGGTGCCTAAACCTTTTAAGGCCCTTGATGATAGTGAAGGCTTGATTCTCTATGAAATTTTACCTAACTTTATACCCACACAAAGTTATAAAAAATAATGTGATTGGGTATTATTCTTTGACCTTCTCTTACTTTTGAGTTAGTACTTTTATAAGGCTATGCTCATTCCCATACACATATTGGAAAATTTGGGGTTAACAAGAACTAATGTAGTGGATATCATGATTTTTATCTTTTTGAATTCTAATTTCCATTTGATAATCCATTTTAAATCTTGGTCCTTATGCAACATCAATGTGATTGGTTTGACTAATCCCTCAAAGTTAGATATGAATCTGCTAATAAAATTAATCTTTATAAGGAAAGATTAAACTCCCTTTTTATTAACTGGTAAGGCCAAGTCCTATATTTATTTTATCCTCTTTAGGTTGATAGTAACCCCATATTTGGGCACTATGTATCTAGGCAAATTACCTTGAATAACTTCAAAGAAAATTTTTTGGGGGTTCAAGGACACCTAAAACTCTTGGCACGTCTAGAAGATTTATTCTAATTGATCAAAATGGTCCTCTTTTCTCTTTGAACATATGGTGAGATCATCTAGATAGATGAGGATGATCTCATTAATTAAGCCTTTAAATGCTACATCTATTGCTTGTTAGAATGTCACCCTAGCATTAGAGAGGTCAAAAAGCATCTTTACATATGGGAATGTCCCCCACTTCATAGTGAAGGTGGTTTTGTGCTGGTCATATTCCTTTACCCATACTTGATTGTACCTAGAGAATCAATCTAAGATGGAAAACATCTATACACCTAATACCATCTAGAATATCTTCTCCAAGAAAGGGAAGGGATAATGATCTTTTAAGGATAGCATTTTTAGGTCTTGAAAATCTATGCACAGTCAAATTTATCCACTTTTCTTCCACATAGGGACTAGGTTGGATACCCAAGTGGAATGATTGATTGGGTAAATCATCTTTAACTAAATCATCTTCTTGAGCTCTTATGCCATTATGGTTTCAATCTTTGGATTCATTGGCAGTTATTTTTGTTAGACTAGTCTGGTTCCTTTGGCCAAGTTGATGGTGTACTGAATAACTTATCAATTATGCCCATTCAATTCATCATAAGTCCAAACAATGATGCCTTTATATCTATCACAAAAATAAATAAATTTCTCCTCATCTCTCTAAGGAACTTCTATTTTGACCTTCAATTTTATTCTACCTCTGACATTGAGTTCATGGTAATCAACCTTGTCTATGATAAATGTATGCTTGTCATATCTCATATCATCAAAGTCAAAGAGATTTTCTAGAGTGATGAGTCCCTTTGGTAGCTTATTGGTCTTCAATTGCATGATTTGGTCTATGTATGCCTCTCTGATCTTTATTTATAGTTGTTTTGTGAACTTGTAAGATTACTAAAGGAACATGGTGATTTGAGCATCATTCTCAAAAAATTACCAATTTTTGCCATTGTTCAAGATGGAAAGATTGATGATGATCCTCACTACTTGTTCATTATTGAACAGGTCTATCATTAGATTGAATTAGGATCCTACTATTACCATTTTATCTAATTTCATGTTTGAGGCCCTGGAGATGATTTGGATGTTAAAGGCCTTGAAGGACTCAATTAAGTCCCATATACAATGATGATAAGACATCATATGTACATTATTCACTATGGCTATCCCTCTTACTTATGTCATCACTAGTTTAGAGTCACCAAAAACCTTCAAATTCTTGATGCCCATATGCTCAGTGAGGCTAAGATCATAGACTAACACCTCATATTCTACTTCATTATTTGTGTAAGTGAATTGAAAACAAAAGCCCTAAGAATATCTTCCTCATAGAGAGATGCTAGTTGGATACCAGCCCCAGATCTAATCTTGCATTTTGCACCATCAAAATGTAGAGTTTAGATTCCATACTCATTCTTCCCCCCTTTACTTTGGTCTTCTTGCTTCTTTGTTATTTTGGGAAGGATCTAGTCATTGTCATGGATGACGTAGGTTCTAAAACTAGTGGTGTCAAAGTTTACAAATGGGTCATTCTAAATAAACTCATTAATTAGGGCCTATTCCTTTGTGCTTCTACCATCCACCACCTTTTCTTCCTTGAGCATCTCTATGTAATGTGTCTTTGTCCTTGAGAAAGAAGTACATGCTGCCTAAAAATTTACCATTACTTCATCCACTATGTAATCAAGATAGAGGGGCTTGTATAACACCTTCATATTTGAACCATATTTGGTCCTTAGGATCAAATGGGACCAGTTCATTAATAGGTATCCACCAATATTGGTGGTGAAATATCTTGATAGACATAGCTCAAAGACAGGTGGGATGTCTATCACCATAACTTCTTACAATAAAATGATGCTTGGATATGAATATAGTGTAAGAGGAAGAGACTTGATGATTCCTAAGGTTTGAACCCTTTTCCTATTTAGCTACATCACTCACTTATTCAAGGGTTCATATGTTAATTATAGCATGTTAGTTATTTATTTGGGCATCACCATCATGCTTGTGCTTGAGTTAATCATGAAGTTTTTCAATAGTTTATTTCCCAAAATCAAAGTTAGATAGAATGGGGAAGGTTTTGATTTACTTATCCCTTCTTTAGTTTTCATGAATGTAGAGGGTATCTGATATTGTGTGTTCATTTTGGTTCCCTTCTCTTTTTTTGTTGCGTGTTTTCTGGGTGATTTCCTTTGCACATGTTCCTCCTTTTCCTCTAAGGGTTTCTTTAGAAAGGTATTCTATTCAAGGATGGATAAAACATCCTAGAGGGAAATGTTAGTTGGTGCATTCCTTAGCTACTCCACCATGATATATTACTTTAGGGGTGGGGTGTTAAGATCCTTTGGCTTGTTTTGCATCACTTCATCATGCCTCTAATAGGTAATTAGTGGAGGCTAAGGTGCTAAAGCCTTTTCAAAGGTTACTTTAGGCCTTATAGAGGCTTTAGAGCTCTCATGTATCCTCTTCTTTGATTGTGTGAAGTAGTCAGATTATACTTGTGAGGGTTTATATGTGGGAATCTCATTTGCAAAGACTACACCTTTGTCTTCTACCTAGTAAAATAACACATGTTCTAAAAATATTTATTCCTCTTATTCCAAGGACATAACCTATACATGTTCCATCAAGATAATGTTTTTGACACCCAAGAATTGGTAGGTATAGGTTGAATCTAGCGGATTTCCCTATCATCTCTATTCAATGATACTTTATTTTAAATTACTACTTAGAAAATTTCAAGGTCCATGAGGCTCATTAGAAGGGAAACACCATGAGTTGGACTCATCTATGAAATTATTCTAGCTAGATACTAGTTCTTTGCTTGCACTTGATGCTACTATATGAAATGAATCTAGGACTATGACCATTTGATTGATAGGTTGTGTCTTATGGTTCACCTCCTGATGGTTTGATACTTGGTTTTTCATCCCTTGGTAGTTTGTCTTTTACCTTTCTTGGTATTGGTTTTAGTGGTACATAGGTCTCCTCTCTTATTAGTTATTGTAGGAGGGTTTGCAAGAGTAGTTTGTTGCCTTTTGAGATTTATGACCTCATTAGAGAAGTTCTTCAAAATAATCTTCATATCATTCATCTTAGTAGTCAATAAGGGTTTTTTATATATGCTCACCTGAGTGAGTGGGTATGCATACATGGAAAGAGATGGTGCTCCCAAATTTCTCATCTTTTCTTCTTAAAAAGGCAATGATATCTTAGGGAACATCGGTATTGCTAGTCGAGGAAGAAGCCTTCCTACATTGATCAAGCTTTTTTCACCCTTAACATGATGTAGTATACATCTGATAGTGTTTGGCGTTTGATTGACTAGATCATGACCATGATATTTGAATTGAGGGCCTTCAAATAAAAGACAATGGCCATCTCCATAGGTGAACAAGCTTACTAATGGTGTTATTTTCTAGTATTCTCAAATATGGTATTGAAATTGACCATGGATTCTTGAAAATCCATTTTGATGGTTATCAAGTACTATAAAAGGGAATATCTATCTACCTTCTCATTAAATCACTTAAAGAATTTATCACCTAGGTCATTTTAGGTGGCGATGGAATTGGCTAGCAATTATCTATACTAATCTAGGGCTCATCTTTTAAAAGAGGTAGTTAGTAGCCTCATGGATACATTTTGGGTGTTGATGTAGTAGATGGTACACACATTAGCCATGTCTTGGAGGTGTTAGGTCATTGTCTTAAAATCTTGCCCTAAGAATTTGGGGATCACCTTCAAAGCATTTGAGGGTATGGGGTCTCATTGGGCTAGGGGTATCAATAGGATTAGGGGATACCAATATCCCACAACATGAAATTTATTGGTGTAGGGTGTGCCATTCATTGTTGTTGATGTGGCTATTATTATTGTGGTTGTTATGCAGTGATATGCCTTATGACTCTTTGGTAGGTAGGTATTCCCAAAGGCAGTAAAAGCAAATTTGGATTGCTCATAATTTGTGACTTTGTTATAGACCTATGGATCATAAATTCAAGATTATAATATAGAAAACTATTATATGAGTCCTATTGGGCATGCCATAAAAGAAAAAAAAATGTTGATGCCTAAAGTTCACACCTCAAGTTAGACAACCAATCTATGGGAAACTTTATAGGTGTGGGACTATGTATGGTTTATAAAGTGACCTTTGAGATTTTAGAAGCTGACTCTTCATTCTATTTTAGGGATGAAAAGGGATAGAAATAAAACATCAAATAGCATGAAAGTAAATCTAACTAAGGTGATGTGTCAGAACATTTAGGTTTTTTCATAAACTTGCATAAAATAGCACAAAGATTTAAATAATGTAGATAAAAAAGGAGCTTAAAGGCATGAATTAAGATATACAACATAAGAAAAGGTCTACACTATAGAAGTAAAAGGAAAGAGATAGTAAACAAAGAGAAAATTAATTCCAAATAGCACATAACATCACATCCTCCTCATTATGGATAGGGAACTAAATACAAAGGGTCATGGAAGACACATATGAAGCATCCACTAACATCTGTGAGGTACACCTTTTAAGGTTGTAGAACTAAGAACTTTTTCTACTATTCTCTAGTCTATAATGGCTATAGAAAGAAACAATAGTGACAAAGGTAAAATCACCAGCCCCTATCGACGAGGAAGAAAATTGAATATATATATATATATATATATATATATATATATAATCAATTTTCTTCCCCATCGATAGGGGCTGGTGATTTTACCTTTGTCACTATTGTTTCTTTCTATAGCCATTATAGAGTAGAGAATAGTAGAAAAAGTTCTTAGTTCTACAACCTTAAAAGGTGTACCTCATGGAGAAAATGCTTGAAGATATGACAGTTGGAGATTCCCCCACTTGCCTATGATGATGTTATAAATGAATATGATCTAAAAATCATGAGTGTAGTTACCTCCCAAATATTTGAAATAGTGTAACTACCTCTTCTTGTTATGACCATTACATTAAAGGGAAGTAGGGTGGCTAACTACATGTCAGCTTAAGGAGTTATCTGCCAATTGATAACCTCCTTGGATGAGACAAGGATGAAATGAATTAGATCAGTGCTCCTATGGAGGGAATGAGGGATTGATAGTCATGATTTAGAATAGGATCACCATGTGGTAAAGCCTTTATTAAATAATGTGTTAACTACTTTGAAGGGCCCCCTAGGTGTCACTAAAAAATGGCACTGCTCTGAGGCTTATGCTAAAGTAAAGCATTCCAATGAGTATGGGGGTGACATGTGTGGAGTTAGTGCTCTTCCATAAGGGTATGATGATTCCTATAATCTAGGTGAGCAACAAGACACCACATGGAGATAATGAGAAGAGACTATTTATTTACAAGAATATAGGAAAGGATTCTGAACAAAGAAAATGGTTGAAAGGGGAAAACATATGAGAGGCACTAAAGAAACACATAATACTGAGTGAATCTGAAGTCATAAATCAAACTAATCCAAAAATTGTCAATTATGGATTTATGATCCACACCATGCTCCTACCAATAATGAGATCAACACAGTCAAGTGTTCTCATGATTCCCATACTATTAACAAGGTTCATGACATAATCATTGATAAATAACTTGTTAACCAACCTATTTGTCCCTCATCCTCTCCACTTATTCTTTTGGAAACACAAATCAAGGAAATACCATATTTCCCCCCTCCACTTATTGAGGTAGTGGAATCCTTAACCACTCTTTTATCTGATATACCATGACACCCAACCATCATCACCTTATCTTTACCTTAAACTACCAAACAACCTACTCCCCCTTAAAAAATCATTCTTGAGGAGGAAATTCCCATGTTTACTCCTCCACGGACCATCCACCTATCTCAAGCTTGCATCTTTTGATTAAGGAAAAGGATGAGGTTACCACCCCCCTTCCCCAATCTATAGGTTTAACATTCAAACCTACTACCCAGGGAGCTAAACCAACCTATAAACCCTTCTCTAGGATAGTGTAGAAATTGGAATTTATCTCCAAACCTAACATGGATTGAGTTACATTCTATCAGGAATTAAGGATACCATATATCACTAAGAAAGAACCTCTAACCATACCTTTATTAGACTAACCCACCACTTTCTCTATCCAAACTCCTACCCTATCAACCAAACCAATAACAACTTTTACCATTCCAACAATCCCTCAACCATCCAAGGTACCTAAATCTCAAGAAACCAAATCACCTTATCAAACCAAATTAACCAAACTGATCAAGAACCTTAGCACCTTCCCTACACCTAGCCATAGTCAACCATCTGTGAAGGTGGATCTTGCCTCACTGAAACCAATAACCAAGCACAAAACCAAAGAAACCAAAGAGGTAAAAACAACCAAAGGCTTGAAGGCCTAAATTTTACCTCCCTCAACCTTACCTTCCATTTTAGGACCTCATCCCTCTACCTTGAGAAGGAAACCAATCATCTCTACCAAGACCCCACCACCTCTCTTGATTATACCTTCGTAATTACTTTCTAGTGCACCTATATTCACTACAACAACAATACCTAAGCTACTTTCCTTGAAATCCTCCACCTATATCTCATTAACATTCTTAACTAAACTAAAACCATCAACCAAGCTTACCACCCTACTCAATGCACCTACCATCAAAACTATTTCTAATTGATCCTCTACCCCAACCATCAAATCAAAGACCACTACACCTTTACCACCTTTAATAGATTCCTACTCAACTATTATTCATATGCTATTATATACTTATTATTTATCCTTACCTACTATCAGACCCTTTGACCCTCTTGCTTAAAAACCCATCTAGTATAATGACCACCATGTGTGTTCTTATCATAGGGCACCCGACCACGATATAAATAACTACAAAGATCTCCAAATTATTATCCATTAGTTTTATGATGAGGATGATCTATTAATAGATTAGCCTCATATGGACACCATACCAATCCAACCAAAAACTATACCTACTCCTCCACTCTCACCTCAAAGTGAAGATGAGTTTGAACAATATATTATCCCAACCTCTCCTTCTATCCATACTATCAATTAGATCACAAGATCATAGTATAAGGATAAGGGGAAGGCCAAAATCTCCATTCTATGGGCATATCCATCTTTAACCTCTCAACCAACCCATACCTGATTGTCTCCAACTTTGACCAAACCTAAGGTGTCTATTTTAGGTGCCTCCTAATCTAACCCCTATAAATCCATCAGGAGAGTTATCCTCAAGAAATTTCACTAAACCTCGAAAAGGATGAGCTTTTATGAGTTTGTTTCTACCTCTCCCCATCACTACCAAACACTAATAGAGGCTTTGTAATCCATTGAGGTCCAACCTGAAGACCCTCAACCTCTAAAAGCCTTTATTGGTGCCCTTTAAATTTATAACCTTGTTACCTTTAAGGATTTATAAATACCTTCCATCCATATTGAGTACTTGGATCCCCCTCTCTTTATCACTCTCTAAATCAACAAAAATTGCATCAAAAAGGTCATGATTGATGGGGGAGCTACCATTAACATCATTTCCTCCCATGACTACAACCAACTTAACCTGCTAGACAATGTCATGTTTGAAACCTTGACCATCCTTCAATAATTCAATTTTATCATCACCACCACCTTGGGAACTATCATAATTCATATCCATTTAGGACCTTGAACACTCCCTAAACTTTTCTATGTAGTGGAAGGTGAATTCCAATACAATATTTTGTTGGGACAACCCTATATATGCTCTGTGGGTTGTGTCCCCTCTACCATTCACTATTTCATTAAGTTTGAGCATTAAGGCTAGGTCATCACCATTTAATATAACCTAAGCCCTTTCTTAATGTGTAACATGAACTATTTCCATAACAATGTCCTCATACCCCCATCCAACACACCCTTAATATCTAAAACCACCAAAGCAGATATCATATCCCCTTCTACTAATGAGGCATCAACTAGTTCCTCTATCCCTTTAGACCAAATCCCCACCATGTACCATTTAGATTCAACATTCCATCACCTTTTATCCCTTAACACTTTTCCTACTCCTCACAAGTATGGGCAATTCACCAATCAATTGGGATATTACCCCAATGTTATAACTATCATTCCCTTTGGACTGCTCTAATACCAGACCTAATTTATCTATAGGGGACTTTAAAAAACCCTTGGTACTTCTACCATCTCTCTTCCACCTCAACCATTCACCATTGATTTTTCTTACCTTGATAAATTAGGCTTCACCAAGGCATACCTCCATCAATGTACTTGTAAAGGCTTTGGTCATAGGTAGTGTGAGAATGGCCCACATGAATTAGTCACCATCAAAATTAAGAAGATACATAAGAATCATGGCCTTGGTTTCATCTTACCCAACAAGAAGTAACCCAAACCACCTACTACCACCATTGTTGATGAAGGTATCCCTTCCTCATTGACCTCACCTCCACCTACATGTGAGGATGATGACATCATCCCACCTAACTTTTTTTTTTTCAACATGATCAGCCTTAGACCCCAAACTTATCAAAAGGAAGAGGAAACTATAACCATCCCTTGGACCCATCTGAAGATGATAGGTGATGACTCTCTTACCATTAACACTATTCAATGTTAGGATGATGGTTTTATTCTCACCTACCTTGGTGCCCTAGATTATTCCATCCATAAATCCCTTCCTTTTGAGACCTCGACCATGTTAAATGAATCCACCATGAATATCAACTTGGGTACCTTAGACAACCCCCAAATTGTCAAACTTGGCCAATAATTTAATTTTGAGGAACTTTTGGACTTCCCTTCTTTCCTATAAGACCATAACATAGCCTTTGTTTGGTCTTATAGTGACATGCCTAGAATTAACCCTACCATTGTTACCCATAACATAGTCACTCACTATGATTCTAAGACCATCAAGCAAAAACTTTGATATAACATATCCCTTCTCATCAAATAAAATCTTTAATGTCTCCTATCCATCAATTTCATTCAACCCATTGACTACCCCCAGTGAGTATCGAATGTTGTACCTATCACCAAATCTAGAGGGGGACTATGCATTTGTGTGGATTTTCATGACATCAACCTCACTTACCCCAAAGATGACTTTCCTCTACCAAGAATCAACCAACATTTTGATCTTACAGCTAGCCACAAGATGTTATCTCTCATGGATGGGTTATTGGGTTATAATCAAATCCTAATTACCCTTAAATATCATCACAAGAATGCCTTTACCACCCCTTGGGGAACCTTTTGTTATAAATTCATGACCTTCAAGATAAATAACATTGGTGTAACCTATCAATGTGCCATGACCTATATCTTCCATGAACTTATCCATAATATTGTTGAGGACTATGTGGATAACCTTCTCAAAAAATACAAACTCCAAAAAGATTGCTTAACTATTCTTAAGATCATTTTTGAATACCTTATCCATTACCATGTCTGCCTAAACCCTAAAAAGTGTATTTTTGAGATCTTGTTGGGAAAGCTTCTTGGATTCACTATCTCCCTTCATAGAATTAAATTTTATCTGACCAAGAGTAAATCCATCCTTGATATGCTTCCTCCCATCAACCTCAAGCAACTCCGTAGTTTACAAGGAAAGCTTCAATCCATTCATTGTTTTATCTCTTAGATTTTGTACTGATGCCAACCCTTCTAACACCTTTTAAATAAGGATGTGTCTTTCAAGTGGAATAGTGACTATCAAAAGGCTTTTGATTCACTCCAAGAGTACCTTTTGTTACCACCTATCCTTATCCCTCCCAAGGACAACCAACATTTATACCTTTATATCTCTTCCACCGACCATTCCCTAAGGGCAATGTTGGCTCATCGAGATGAACAACATAGAATTCAATCCATATATTACATTAGTCATACACTTGTAGAATACAAGACTTAGTATACCCATAGTAAGAAACTTTGCTCAACTTTAGTTTTTGTGGGCACCAAACTTCACCACTACCTCCTTAACTATAAAACCTATGTCATAACCAACACTGACCCACTTAAGTACATGCACTCCAAGCCATACCAAAAATAGCATATGGCCAAGTGGCTCATGCTATTTATAGATTTTTACGTTGAGTTCCTTCAGAAAAAGTCAATTAAGGGGCAAGTCATTGCTAACCAATTGGCTAAAGCACCTTTAGTAGACAATCAACCTCCTCTTAAGTTCTTTAGCAAGTCAATAACAACCCTCTCTCAAGTGTATTTCACCTATAAAGTCACCATGTTATTTGATGGATCAAAGTGTTAATGCGGTGGGGGAGTGGGCATCATGTTTATCCCCTTTGATGGTGAAGCTTTACCTTTGTATTTCAAGCTTGATTTTGAATCTACTAATAATATGGATGAGTATGAAGGCCTGGTAATAAGCCTTCAAACTAACTTAGCCCTAGGAGTCAAAATAATCATCATCTTTGATGACTCCCAAATTATGGTCAATCTAATAAATAGCTCTTACCAGTGTAAGAATAGTGTTTTGTAATAGTACAAACAACTAGTTGACAAAATCTTAACATCATTTGAATGCTACCACATCCAATCAACCCCATGATCTAATAACAATTTTACCAACACCATGCCTTCCCTTGCCTCTTAGATACTATCTGCACCCTTGGATTCTAAATTATCTATCATTATTCACAGGCTAACCCAACCTTACTATGTCAAACTAGACTCTCCCATCATTTTCAATATGGATGAGACCCAAACCAACCTTTGTCATCAACAAACCTTTGACTACCTTAACCTTACCATAGTTCCTTATGGTCTTTCTAAGAATGCTCAAAGAGCATTTATCTAGAGCACCTCATGTTATACCATAATAAGAAGTATCCTTTATAAGCAAGGCTTTGATGGTCTTTTATTTTGTTGCCTACATAGTCATAAAGCCTCCCATGCTATCAAGGAAATACATGATGGTATCTATGGGGGACACTTTAGTGGCCTTATTGTAGCTAAGTGTATCCTTTTCCTAGCCTATTACTAGCCTACCCTTAACCAAAAATACTATGATTATGTGAAAAAATGTGTTAAGCACCAACAACATGCCAATTTGCATCACACACCTAGCCATAGTCTTTGAGTTTCTACCAATTTTTGAACCTTTTCAAAATGTGTTCTATATTTTATTAATTAAACTAACCCCCATTCCTGATAGTGACACCAATCTATCATCACTACAACTGAGTACTTTACCAAATGGGTAGAAGTTATCCCCTTAGTCTCAACCAAAGTGAAAAATATTATCAACTTTATCAACTACCATATCATCTACTACTTTGGTGTTCATCATAAGAATATCATCGATAATGGTAAATCCTTTAAAAGCAAGCAAGTCCAGGGTGTATGTGATGCATTCGATAATAAGTTAAGCTTCTCCTCACCCTCAAGTGGATGGACAAGCCAAGAAATTTAAAAAAACTCTTAATAATATGCTAATTAAAATGGTCATTACATCTGGTCAGGATTGGCATTTACACATCCCCTTTGCCTTATGGGCATATATTACTAGCATTAGAACCCCTATGGGTGCTACCCCTTTCTCCCTTGTGTTTGGAGTGGAAGTAGTCCTACCTCTCAAAGTCCAAATCCCATCTCTTCATATATCTTTATAAGAGATTATTTTTAAGGATGATTACCATCAACACCATCTAGCATAGTTGTAGCTACTTGATGAGCATTTTTTATCATCCCTTACCCATCTCCATGTCTATCAACAACACGTCAAACATGATGATAACAAACAACTTAAGGTGCAAGAATTCAACATTGGAGAGCTCATCCTAAAGGAAAATCAACATGTCACTAATATGGACAAAAAAAGGTAGGTTAAATTTTCTTTGAATTGGCTTGGACTTTATATCATAACCCACAAGTATGGACTAGGAGCTTACCAGTTGTCTTCTCTTGAAGGGCACCCAGAACTTGAGCCCCTCAATACTTCACATTTACATCCATTTTTTTTTAAAGATGGATCAAGCTCACATATTGTCTAATTTAAGCTCATCCCTTGCTATCTACCTACATTCATTCTCCCTATTTTAGGGGTAACTGATTAAAATTTGAATCATGTGATTATCTTTCACTAGCATAGACTTATGTTAAATATTAGGTATCATAACTCTACTTATGGCATGGTTCTCATAATACTTTCCACACCTTCACAAGATGGATTCCCATGATCATAATATAAACCTCTTTACACCTAATCAACCCTCTTCTTCCTTTAGTTTTTTATTCATAAAGGTGAAACCTTAAGCCTATCTAAGCAAGTCTATGTCTAGCAAAATAAAACAATCAAAAAAATAAAATCCACATCAATAGCAACTAGGGATCATTCTTAGCATTCATAGACTACTCCTTTGAAGGAAATATATTCAAAATTTATTTGAAATTTCTAAGACATAAGTTGGACTACTCCCTTGAAGGATAACTATCAGAAAACATTAAACAAAGTAAATAAACTCAGAACACTCCCTTCAAGGATGGCTAAGTAAAGTATTTGGTCAAAAGCATAGCAATTTCATGGAAGCTACCTACATCGATCAACTTTCCATATATAATAATAAATAAAAAGACCCATAATCATAATCACAATGAAAGAAAATTAATTTTGAAAGCCACAATTGGATCTCAATAAACATAATAAGATGGAATCCGTAATCGACTTTCAAAAGTAGACTTCATGCATCGATCAGTCTACACAGTTTGGCATAGAATTATTTTTACTAGATCTTTGAACACCTAAAAAAGAGGCATATTAGTCTCACAAGAAGGTTTCATTCTCATGCATCTCCCTTTAATCACTATAAATAAGGGATTTTTGAGCTTACTTGACATTATGTGGTCAAGACACCTTTTTAACCAACTAGTGAATGTTAATGAAAAGAATTCAAAGGGATTGTGTTCATTGAGCCAATATAACTTTAGTTTTGTTCTATTCCTTTTCAATGAAGAAGCATCATGCCCTATTCTTATCCTATCATAACTAGTTGATATTTTCATTATGACATTTATCTCTTGATTATATTCTTTGGTCTCTCATCTAATGTTGTTAATTATATTACCTCATGTGTTTTATCCTAAAGAATTAACATCAAGCATAACCATACCAAACATGATAATACCATAACATCTATGAGAAATTAAAGAAACCAACCATTTTCACCACATGTCTACATATAAAATATTTTATTATATATTCATTAAGATTTAACATGTTGTAAGCAACTAGGAAGCATAACCATATACCATCCCAGGCCTAGCTAAGCCTACATTAGTTCTAGAATCCATAACATAAGCATCATCCATAAGAAATATAAATATCACACCATAAACATTAAACATCAACATTAAACCATTAACCATAAGTTATAAATAATGAACATGAGTATAAATAATGATCATATGTATAACTCATGAGTTAAATAACATAATAATTTATAGAAGTAGATAGATATGTCTCTATTTCAAAATGTACATCTCATCACATCAGCTCATATGCCATAATCAAAATGATGTACAAAATGTCATAATCTAGCAATATATATGCCCTAGGGGCACCATTGCCTCCTTGAGCACTGCTAAATCTTGGTGCCTAACCACTTTCTATACCTATAAATCCCCTAGTTTCCCCTATCTATCCAACTGTAGATGCTACCCTAGTGTCACCACACTAGTATCACCTACCAAAATATCCCTATACTCACCCCATCAAGGCTCTTGTAGACACTATGTAAAAACTATGGCCTCATATTACCATAGTTCCTCCCCTATATTTAGGTATCATGCCATGGGAATGGTGCCTAGTAGCCCTATCTATGCTACTACTGCTCCTTCTCCTCTCTACCTTAGAGAGTCCCTCTCTTGGGTCACCAAGCCTAGTGATGTCCTAGCCTGATCCCTCTCACCTATCATAATAACAACCTAACCCTGTAAGATAGCAACCTAACCATGTAGTGTAATAATCTAGCCCTATAATGTGGTCACCTACCCTTGTATCATTTTAACTTGTTCTTGTATAATGGCTAAAGCCACTCCTACCTATCTATCAAGGCCAGCTAGATCCATGGCCATTGGCCTCACACCTCCATCATCCCCACTAATGTCTATTACTACATATATAGTTTGGTACCATGTCATGTACCCATCTAGGAACTCAACATTATTTATTTGTGCCCTGGATGGTAGCTCTTCATAGTCTAGCAAAGTAGGCATGGGATGTGGGTCTGGCAATAAGATCTCTGAAGCCTCTTGCTTGTACTTGGGTAATGGACCTATAATACCTTCTACCAAGCCAAAATACCTCCTCACCCTATCAAATAGGATAAACTTAACCTCCCCATCCTACCTACTAAGTATCCATCTATAGATATGAAGGGAGAGTGTCTACCTCCTATAGCTAGGCCATACTAGAAACTGCACATATGACCTCCAAGTGATATCTCTTATTACCAGTATACCCAGTGCAACCCTAAACCACTCTATATTATGTGCACCACCTCTTGCACCTAATGTAACAAAATCACCCCTCCATCACATAAAGCCAATGGGTAAATCTATCTATGTAAACCCTACCAATGGTAGCCCCACTGGCCTTAACATCCGAATGTGCTCATAGGCCCAATAATATAGAACCAAGCCAACATTGATGTTATAACTCCTATGGGCCCTGAACCCCCATAGCTCTCTATATATCTATACAAGTAGAATAGGCACCCAACTAAATATAGTCTAACCTAATAATAACTTAACTAAAACCCCTAGTATAAAGTCTGAGAAACTCTCACTACTCAAGTTAAGAAGTGTAAATCATGAAACATCAATCATTAGCATGGCCATGAGCCTCCTCTCACTTGGATCCCTCTTGTACAAAGCACTATACTTAAACACCATAGAATTCCATCTAACCTTATCACTCTCATCTCTATATAAAATCTTGACATGCTCATACCACTCTTTATACTCTATATGATAGATCAGATCACCTTGAAGTGGAAGTTGGGTGATCCTATGTAAATCCTCAAGAAAGATATTAATCTCCTTAATCGATAATAGGAAGGTATTCATAGTGGGATCCTATCTCTTGATGATATCTACAACCATAGATGCATCTTAAGGCACATGATAATAGTTCCTCATGGATCCCAACCTAACCTCCTCTATGTGGGCCCAATCAGTTGGAGTCATCCCCTATTAGATCTCTATGAAGATACATGACACCTGATCACACATCTAAATCTACTCCTTAGCCTCTACCAATTCATTATCACATAGTTTAGTCACCCAAACCTTTTGCCTACAAATCTCAACCCTACCTTACCATTTAGATTTGTACAAATGATATATCTTGACCCTATCTTTACCCTCCTACCTATCTAGACCTTCTAACCTCCTAGCCAAGTCTACACCTAGTAAACACCTTCACATTTTCCTTAGCCTTTTCAATAGCTAACTTTTTTCTAGTCAACCACCGAAAGTCATGGTGGCCACTGATTGTTACATGTCTTTACTTTCTAATTATTGAGTATTGATGGTTAACCCCAATTTTCAATGGTTATTGTGGGTATTCCAGAAGTGGAACATCCCAAACCTTGCCTACCCTAAAATCAACCAAAATTAAAGCTTAAAAACTTATTATTCTAACTTGAACCCTTACCCAACCTAATTTTCCTACCCACCCTACTAATTCCTCATTTTTATTGTAAATTTATCTAAAACCTACTCAAACCCTATCTAGGTTATAATCTGAATAGCTAACTAAAATAGTTAACCCCAATTCCAATGCATAAATTCAATTTAAGCTACCAAATCAAATACACCCCTACCTCATTTCATGATTGCTACCATGGAGTCATCCATAGGCCTGCTCATCCTCAACCATGCTTGTGTATTCCTTACATCCTAACTGGTCACCTTAGTCCACCTTAGCTAAATGTTAAATTTCCACCTTAGTAAGTACCCTCAATAAATACCTTCACCACAAACTATCAAAATAACCAAATCTTAGAGTCAAAGCAATCAAAAGTTAAAATGGGTCAATAGTGATTCAAAATTTACTTTTACTCGATGGAGTTTTCAGGTTTCAACCCTGACCATTGATGGTCAGGGTGACCATCAATGGTCACCCTTGGGGAACCTGATCATTGATGGTTAAGTTGTCCCACCTTTTTTAATCTTACCTTGAGAAAGTCTTCCTTAAATATAATAATGTCAACTCACCCACCTATGAAGGCTAATTTCTCCACGCACCCCAATCACCTTATCACCTTGTTCTTGGTCTATTTTGGCTCATCTAACATGAATTTTGAGATAATTTTTTCTTGGTCCTTTGACTATAATGACAAAAAATCCATGTTGACCCTTTTGAACTTGCACCACCTCATGATTACCTAACCCACTTGTGTCTTTTTAGAAGTACTTCCTACCTTAGATACCTATGATACTTGACCCATTTGTGTTTTCATTGGGAACACTTCTTGTCTTGGATACCCACCAAAACATAGATATTGCTTCAGATACATGTTAGTGTACCTAGCTACCATACTTAAATATGGTCACATCATACACTTGTCCATTATTATCCTATCACCAAACTTTATTTTTACCAACTATGACAACCTCATCTTTGCACAATCTTGGCTATTGCACCTTTTTGTCATACTTTGTGTGCCTAATCATGATTAGTGCCCACCCTATCATCCACCTTCATGATGTCTACCTTCATCATGACCTTCATCTACCTTATCAAATACACACTTGATTCTGCTTTACTTCATCACCTCCCAATTTGAGGAGGAACAACTCCTCCCATACTCAGCGTAATCAAACTTTTGACCAACGTCAATTTTTATTTTACAGCTTGTTGATTCAATCCACATAACAAAAAGGGGTAAAATGTAGACACCAAAAATATGCACACCATAATTTCAAGTGTCAAAGTACCCCTTAACCACCTTGGATATTATTGAGACAAATCTAACCCTCTGACCCCTAACTGAACCTAAGCATAATTAGTTTAACCAAACTAGCTTAACTCTAGATTTTACCTTTTCTTACCATCGATCATCAACAATCAAGTTGACCACCAATAATCACCTTAACTATCGATAGTTAGGGTATACCTCCTTAACCACAAAGATACAAATTCACCCACCTTGATTTTATAAAAATAGCTCATCTAAATCTGCATGAGAGCCATTGCATGTGAGAGGTACAATTAGGAAGCCTAGTTCATGTCTTGTTGTACCACTTCTTCCTTGCCTATAATAAGAGAGAAGAAAAAAGGAGAAGATCATATAAAATTATTATTGAGATATTGTGCATCCATAATTATCTTTTTAAGGGTCAATCATCATCAACAATCCAACAAACTAGCTATTACATTAGAGAGTCAACTTGCCACCACATATCTTCCAAAGCGTCAAGTAATGTTACTCTATCAAAATCATACTAGACTTCACCAATAATTCAACCACTTTAATCAATCACTTGATCCACTTTTTACAAGATAAGTATTTTATTTTTAGTATTCAATTACTTTATTTACATTTCACATCTTTCCCATCAACAACCCATCTCTTAGAATCTCACTTTATGATCCTATCAGTCAAATTTTTTACCAACCTAG
Source organism: Torreya grandis (assembly GCA_037957365.1). Classification (NCBI taxonomy): domain Eukaryota; kingdom Viridiplantae; phylum Streptophyta; class Pinopsida; order Cupressales; family Taxaceae; genus Torreya; species Torreya grandis. The sequence goes on from JARHVA010003225.1 coordinate 1,647,760, forward strand.
ATCTACACATAGTAATCATCGTTGGTTATCTCAACCACTGACAGTCACCTTAACCATCGATAGTTTTCCCAACCATTGATGGTCATTATGGTATCAAATTCTATCAATTTTTTTTCACCCATCTACCCCCAACCAAACCTGATTCTCTATGTCCTTACTTGTTCATAGACCCCTAGCTAGTTTTTTTAAATAGACCCCAACCATCTAACACTAGTATTAATTAGTTAGTCACTATTTTAATCATTTCTAGTCTATTTTCTTAAGAAATCATTCTTGTGTTTAATCTCATTAAAGTTTGATTATTGATACAATTACCTTCTAATTTTTATAAACTTAATTATTTAAAATGTGTGGATAAACTTACTTTCACTATTTATCTAACAAATAAATTTTCTGTAGTGATTTATTATCTATAGGTCATCCTCCCAAGCCAAAGATGAGTTATTCATAATCTTCTAATTCCATGTGTGCATAATCAAACAAGTTTTTCATTGATATCCGTACTTATTTTCTTTTTTTCCTTTTTCCAAAACAATAAGCAAAAATTTATTGAAACAAGGGGTGAATATTATAATTCATTCATTCATAAAACATAATGAGGTTCTAATGAAGGATGCTTTGTTAATTAATTTTTATCTAAATAACACTCAACGTATTACTGAATCAAAAGAAGTCCTTGAATATATGATGGATAAAAAAATCATAATGTTCAAAATTATAGATGACAAACACACAATTACACCACAATAGAAAATTCTTGAAAACAAGGAATACAGTTCACTATCATTGGAAAAAATGTTATGTTAAAAGGGAAATATTTATAAAAATAGTCACTCCATTCCATATTATTCACCAAATATGTAACCAATAAATTGAAACAATTTATAAGGCTTCATTTATAAAAAGTGTTCAATATGCACGTGACCTTATCCAACTAAAAAGTTGTAAGAATATTGAAATAGGTGGAAAAAGATAGAAGAAATATATGAACAAGATAAACACTTTTTTCACACAAAGGAACTACTCAACACAACAACTATAGGAGATAAACTACCTTCTTTTCATGGAATAACCTATTTGGGATTATATTGATAAGGAGTTTTTTTTTTTTTTTTTTTAAGTGGTAATTTACTTGGTTTAGATACACAAGATTTAAATCAAATTTTTATGGTACTACATATAAATATTCAAGCTCTTTTAGACAAATAGAAAATAAAACTAGTAGATTAATTGGAAAAAGGGTCTATTTCCTTTTTGAAAACCTATGGGTGTAACAACATGGACACTTGGTGCAAAAAAGTGAATTAGCAAATTAACATATTATCAAAAATTATATATTATTTCACCAATCATGATTTGACACTTCTATTAGAAAAATAATCACACCTAAAGAATTAACAGAGCATTATACAATTTCAATGAAAAGGTTTGAAGATTTGTGGCTCCTGAATGAAAGTATTTCAAAAAATAAAACAAGATTGAGAGAATTATCTCTAAATTCAATAAGCATATTGATAAAATATCTTGATAGTGATGGAGGTCATCTTCTCAACATAGATATATAAATGTTTAGTTACTATTACGGCCCCCATATCTTTGACTATCCATTTTATAAGATTTCAATGCAATTTTCATTCTTGGTGTGAATGTTGATTTGATAATTATTGATCTTTTGAATGTCATTCAAGATTTTAAGGAATAACATCTTCATGTATTTATTCATACACAGATTTATAAAGTTTTTTTGTGGTTTTCAATGTACTCATCATTCACAAACTTGACCATTTCTCTATCACTCAAAACTCTCTCAAAAATTTATTTTGGTCCTTTCCATTATATAGAAAATATGGGTGTCATACTTTGGGATCTAGATAGTGATCGATTCAATTAGAATCATATTATAGGTATCAATTTTTCTCAATATTCTACTAATTTTCATTTTGAATATTTAATCCTCCATTCATAAAAAAGTAAATTAGAGGAAGGTGTTGACACCATTAAAGATTATAAACATTTCAAATGATTGGTTCACACAAAATAGGAAGGCCATTAAAAAATGAATTACATAACTTCTTTTGGGAGAGACTTATCTCTAGTTTCAACAATTTAGATACATGTGATGTGGTAAGGGTATATACAAGAGTTAGATTGATGCGTGCATGTATACAAATGCAAAGGAATTTATCTTGCATTATAGAAACTTAAGAATAAATAATTTTGAATGTTTAATTTCAAAATTATTTGGTAAATTCATGGTAACCAATACCATAACAATGGCTTCAATCACTACCAAGTGCATAACATTTTTAATTTATTTTATAATCATGATTTATTTTTAAAATAAAACATCTTAACAATCTTTCGGTGTGTATGCTTTATTTTTCAAACCTAATAGCTATGTAATATTTTGGTGTGTAGTAATAATGACATTGAATGAAAGTGAATAAATAATAATAATGGGAAATCAAATCAATGAACATAATGAATTGAAAGTTGAATAAGGTAAGGTAAGATCATATATATTTTTATAATTATAGAATTTTTTATTTATCAATTATTTATAATATTGAGAAAATATTTTTTCATTTATTTATGTCTCAATTAAAATTGTTCATAACATAGATTTAAAACTTTTGTCTCCAACAAAATAACCTAAGACAAAGCTTTGCAGCTTGAAGTCTCCACAAAACAACACAAGGTAAAAATCTACAACAATACATTTTTTAAATAAAAATATCAAAACAAATGATAATGAGAATTTTCTATTACTACATTATATAATACCTTATAGGAAATAAATAACAAAAGGTTCGACAAAAGAGTTCAGCTGTACATACTAAAAAAGATTTAAAAAAGGTGAAAAACTCTTTCAATGAATATGTTATTATAAAATTTCATATACTAGAATATATAAATTATCTTTATTTATTTAAAAACATTACAATTTAATTTCTATTTATTGATAATAGAGTGTAGAAGACAATAAAATATAGTGCATCAACTTCAAATTTGGAAGTGTGGGTTCATTTTGTTGTTGTGTTGACTTGAATCTGGTTATATTTACCCATTTAAATGTTGTTTAAATGTTGAATTCACCTAGTTTAATATTACTCAACAAGTGATATACTATGTATTGAATACAATGATTTATCTTCATAGTATACATGATCTTTATCAATATAAAAATGATTTATTTTAATGGACATATATATTATGACTGTGAAAAGTTTGATGAAGAATACATTTCTTATTAAGAATATTTTGATGAAAAAGGGCATGTGTGTGTGTGTGTGTAATGAAATTATTTAGATGATTCACAATAATAGAATTATATATGTTATAATTAAGAGTAGAATAATCAAATCCACAACAAAAATTGGTGAAATACTAGAATACTTGAATATTATGACTAAACCACTTTGAGGGGGTAACCACCACAACAATACAATAAGAATATAATTCACAATATGATGATAAAATACTTGTTAGGAACCCATTCTCCAATGGAAGCACAATTGATTACTTTGTTATAAGCAATTCAACATGGAATTATACCAGAATGATTAAGTAACTAGAAACTTGAGAGACAATACACACTCTTGTATTAAATACTACTAGAAGAAAGTACAATAAGGAAGATGCCACTTATTCCTCCACCTCAAAGGCTTGCCACACCTCAAGACCTTCTTCCCTCTCTCTCTTGCTCAACACAACAAACTCAACAGCCTGAGTTGTTATCCCTCCTTGAATACTTCAGCTGATCTCCTTGACCTTACACCTGTAGATCTCCTTGACCTTGCTTCAATGATTTACTTGCTTGCTTAATTTACAATACATGCCTCATGGGTCTTTAAATAGAATCCCATGGTTACAAAAATAGAACTCTAACTACAATAATTAGATATGCAGCTCGTGACTATAATTAGTCATTTAACATGCAAACACTCGCTTCACTTAACTGACTATTCGTCAACAACAGTTTTGGAACACATAGGTGACCGATGCCAGTCCCTGTTTGCCTGGTGCTACTAACGTCGGCCGACTACCTGCTGACGCCGGTTACCTTCTACACTAGTAATGATCGATGTTGGTCATGCTTCCAATGTTGGTACTTCTGGATCTTTAGTAACCTCCTGTTTCTTTGTGTCTGCAATAGTTGAAGCTTTTAGCTCCACACCCTAACAATCTCCCACTTGGAGATAAATAGTTGCAACTGTACCTGTACCTGTACACCATCTATTTTGTTCCCTTGGCTCTGTATCCCTCTTCAAAGTCACTCTTGAAGACCAACCACCACAAAACCTGTGATGCAATACCTGTCACTTATGCCAAAAGAATATTCTTGCTCCCAAATTCTTCATGACATACTTCTGAACCAACTCTACCCTTAGCTCAAAAAACTCCCTGTATATGAAACCCTGCAACAAGCAACACAATATAGTAACAGGATAATGTAGCTAATATTATCCAACCTGGTAAAGATAAAATACAATGGTCAAACCTCCATTGTCCTGCAACCTAATCAAGACCATATACCATAGCCTTCTGTCTCACGTGTCCATCCACTCTCTTCTCTAACATGGAAATCCATCCCTCTATCTAGTGCTTTCTTCCAGCTGACAACTCTACCAACAAATACCTATTTGGTTCTTCTCCAAGGACTCACACTCCTCATCCATGCCAAGCTCCCACTGTTTCTGGATTCTACCTGCATTGCTTCTTCCATCTTCCTAGTTCTAGACCATCAATAAGCAATATAAAGAAGGTGAACAATGAATATGAGGTTCACTTACCCTTTCTGACCTCTATATGGGTGTTTGAGACTCCTTGATAGCTTGCTATCCACCCAACATTCGCTCTAGTGACCGATCTCAGCGATCTCCCAGTCTACTCCCGATCGATGTCAGTTCCCTACACTGACCCTGACTGTTGATGCCATTTCCCTGGCTGACGCCAATGTCCCTCCTACCGATGTCAGTCCCTACCTGATCGATGTCAGACTTCTCTGCCCAACCCTACCAACCCTAATGGTCTGCACATGACCGATGTCGGTCCCAAGTGACCAACATCGGTGTCTGTGTGTTCCTATAAGTGATAAATTTTTTATTTGCGAGCTCATCTTGGATCAAACCTCTGTCCATACTATTTTTCTCAGAATTATTCAGCCCCTGTGACTGATCTCTGTCCTTCATCTCCTCCATAAACACCAAGGCTTCTTTGTTCCTGTCAAAAGCATCAAATTTCCTTTTCCTACAATGAACTCTATCTACGCTTTTCGAATCTGAACATATACCTTTTGAATCAAGAACATCCATTCCCTTCTTATTCATGTGACCAAGCCTATTAAGCCACATCTTTTAATCTACAGCTGAAGTAGATAAACTAGAAGTAGAATCAGCAATACAAGTAGATAGATAAAGAGTACCTACTTTCTTACCTCTTGCTAAAACAAGTGCTCCCTTGGTAACCTTCCAAGAATCTGTTGTGAGGGTTATTGTGCATCCCTCATCACCCAACCTTCCTATAGAAACCAAACTCTGCTTCAAAATTGGGACATGCATGACCTCCTTCAACACCCATGTGTTATCCATCTGCAATCTCAGCTACACTTTCCCTTTGCCAACTATTTGACAAGGCGTACCATCCCCTAAATAAAGCACTCCAAAGTCTCCCTATTCATACTCATGGAACAAATCTTTGTTTGGGGATGCATGAAAAGAAGAACCAGAATCTAAAATCCAAGATCCTACCTGACTATCCAAAGAAAGTATGAGAGTATCCTATACCATAATATTTGCATCCTTTGCTTCTTCATTATCTACATGTTGATTCTCTTTATCCCTCAACCAACACTCCTTTGTGTGTCCTCTCTTTCCAAAAAACTAGTAGGTAACACCTCTGGACTTGGATCTCCCTCCCACCTTCGACCTTGATTTCCCTTGCTCTACTTTCTCCCTTTGCCTTCCCCTACTTTCTACACTTAGAGCATTCCCTGATGATTCACCTGTGCTTCTCCTACATATTTCTTCATTCAAGATCACACTCACAACATCATCAACTTTTAAGATTTTAGAAGCAGATGTAGAATTACTTACTGCCATAACCAAACTATCCCAACTTTTAGGTAAGGAGCATAAAATTAAAAGAGCCTTTACTTCATCATCAAAAACAATATTGACTGAAGCTAACTGGTTTACCAAACCATGGAAATCACTAAGATGAGTATGTACCAATCCACCTTCCTACATTTGCAAAGTAAATAACTGCTTCATAAGATATACCTTATTAGAAGCTGAGGGATTTTCATATAAATTCGCCAAGGATTTTATCAACTCTTCCATTGTCTTTCACTGTGACAAGTTAGAAATCACAGATGATGCAAGGCTCAACCTTATGGAACTGAGAGCCTTCCGATCAAGAACACTCCATTCTTCATCCTTCATATCTATGGGCTTGCATGCAACCCCACCCAACGGTAAGTACAAATCCTTTTGATACAAATAATCCTCTATCTGCATCCTCCAATGTTGATAATTCTTGCCGTTAAACTTCTCCATTTGTAGCTTACTTTTTTCTACCATTGTTGAACTCTCACTCAATCAGAAACCCTGTGAATGACCTGTAATCAACAAACAATAACCTGCTCCTTGCAAACCATAGCTTTGATACCAACTGTTAGGAACCCATTATCCAACAGAAGCACAATTGATTACTTTCTTATAAGCAATTAAACATGAAATTATACCAGAATGATTAAGTAACTAGAAACTTGAGACAACAAAGAATTTGAGAGACAATACACACTCTTGTATTAAATACTACTAGAAGAAAATACAATAAGGAAGATGCCACTTCTTCCTCCACCTCAAAGGCTTGCCACACCTCAAGACCTTCTTCCCTCTCTCTCTTGCTCAACACAACAAACTCAACAGCCTGAGTTGTTATCCCTCCTTGAATACTTTAGCTGATCTCCTTGACCTTACACCTGTAGATCTCCTTGACCTTGCTTCAATGATTTACTTGCTTGCTTAATTTACAATACATGCCTCATGGGTCTTTAAATAGAATCCCATGGTTACAAAAATAGAACTCTAACTACAATAATTAGACACACAGCTCGTGACTATAATTAGTCATTTAACATGCAAACACTCACTTCACGTAGCTGACTGTTCATCAACAGCAGTTCTGGAACACATAGGCGACTGATGTCGGTCCCTGCTTGCCTGGTGCTGCCGACATCGGCCGACTACCTACCGACACCGGTTGCCTTCTGCACTAGTAATGATCAATGTCGGTCATGCTACCGATGCTGATACTTCTGGATCTTCAGCAACCTCCTATTTCTTCATGTCTGCAATAGTTGAAGCTTTTAGCTCCACACCCTAACAATACTAACCTCTACCTCTTATATATACTCTACTTATCCATGGTTATTCTATAGATCAACCATACTAAGAACATTGAGAAATGTAACAAGTTAATGTGAAGATGTGTAAGCCATATGTCGGCCACACATATCCTTAAACACACTATAGGTTAAGGGAATATCATTCCTCTCCCCTTTAAAACAATGTTGTCCTCAATGTTGAATCAAACCAATATGTTTTTTTTAGGAATGCTTCATCCTCCCATGTTGCATCTTCAGAATTCAAGTTCTTTTATTAGATCAAATAATGCTTAATGGCTCTAGTCCAGAGTTGCTTAGTGTGCATGTGAAGGATCTCCTTAAGATCTAGAATGACTCTACCTTATTAATATATTTTATGTAACTCAATATGAGTGGAAACTATATGTATAATTAATTTATTTAGGTAAGATACATGTAACACCAGATGTATGTGAGTTATTAGGGGTAACTCTAACATTTAAGCCACACTACCAATTTTTTGCAATATCTCGTAAGGGCCATAATACTTAAGTGATAGATTGTTATCTTTTTTCTATTACTTTAGAGACATATGATTATATAGTTGAAAGTGCACAAAGACCCAATCACTATGTCAAAATGCCACTCACTACGGTGTTGATTTGCTTATTGCTTCATTTAATTTTGTGTCATTGCTAAATTCTCTTGCAAACTTATTAACACCTCTTATTGATGGTGAATGTGTTCCTCAATATCTTTAACCTTAGGATGTACTGTCAAAAATGAAGTGATGGGTGGGGGGTGATACCCATATAATTCCACAAATAGAGTCATCTTGCAAGAACTATGAAAAGAAGTGTTATACCACCATTCAGCAAGTGGTATCCAATGAACCCATTTATTTTATTTGTGAGAAAAAAAACAATGAAGATACCCTTTGAGACATTTGTTGACTACCTTTGTTTGTCCATCAGATTTAGGATGATAAGATGAGATAAAGATCTAAATGGGTACCCAAACATGTAAATAATTTAGTCCAAAAATTACTAGTAAATATGGGATCTTGGTCACTTACAATGATCTTTAAGTGTCACACAATTTTTGAACTATATTGAGAAAAGTAGAAGCTATTGTAATATCAACAAATGGTTTTTATAAGGAGAAAAAATGAGCATACTTGGTTAGTCATTCCAAAACTACCATGATAACATTTTTTACCCTCAGACCTTGGTAAACCTATAATGAAATCCATGGAAACCTCTTTACAACACTATCTAGGGATGGATAAAGGTTGCAAAAGACCTAGGGTCTTAATGGTTTCACCTTTATTTTGTTGGCATGCCATGCATTTAGCCACATATTTATGAACATCCCATTTGAGTCCTTCCCAAAAAAAATCTTTTTTGATTCTATTATATGTTCTCAAAAATTGTGAGTGTCCTCCAAGTGGAGAGGCATGAAGTTCCTGAAGAATTTTATGTTTGAAGAGAGAATTATTACAAAGGTATAATATATCTTTATACCATAATGTGTTCACCTTCCATGTAAATGTTTAGATTCATTAGAACCTTGCTAAAGATTTCGAATCAAATCCTTGGTAGCATTGTCATTCTCGCATTCTAATTTTGCTTCCTCTAGCCAATCTACCTGCCACATGGTCATGTTACATAACAATGCCTCAATTTATTCATCTAAGAGAAGGAATCTACCACCAATTCTCTTTTCCTTTCTTATACACTATCTTAAGATCATGGTCTAACATTTTAGTCACCTATTTTTCATGTTTTTCAGATGAAAAGTGATGTTTTAAAAAATATTTAAGGTTATCATTATTAGTATTTACCTAAAAGTGATGACACATCAGATATAGTCTCCATTTATTCATTTCATGTAGAATAGACATCATATCTTTCTCATATAATGGTTTGAGCCTATTTTCCCTTAAGTTGGAAACTTTTTAATTATAGTGGCTTTCTTCTTGCATGATTACATCCCCCATGCCATATCTTGATGCATCACACTCCACAATAAATGTTTTTGAAAAATTAGGAGTAGCCAAAACTAGAGTTATGCACATAACCATTTTCAATTGTTCAAATCCCTTGGTAGCTAAATCAGTCCACTAGAAGGAGTCTTTCTTTAGAAAAGTGGTGACTGGGGATGCAATGCTACCATAATTTTTGACAAACCTATGATAGCAACCAATTAGCCCTAGGAATCCATGGAGGTTATTAAGGGTCTTAGTAACTTTCCACTCCATCATTTCTTATATTTTATTAGGATCAAATTTGACTCCTTCATGTGAAATAATATGACCTAAGTACCCCACTTATTGGACACCAAAAGAAGATTTAGAAGGTTTGGTATAAATTTGACGTTGTTCTAGAATCAAAATCACCTATTTCACATGTTATAAATGGTCTTCCCAATTTTTGTTGTAGATGAGGATATCATAAAAAAACTAATACAAAATTTCTCAAAAATGGCCTAAAAATAATATTCACCAAAATCTGAAATGTAGATGGTGAATTTGTGAGGCCAAAATCATGATCATAAATTCATAATGGCCTTCATGAGTTATGAAAGTTTTTTTATGTATGTCCTCATTACAAATTCGAATCTGATGATATCCAGAGAAAAGATCTAACTTTTTAAAATAAATAACACCATGAAATTCATCTAACAAATAATCAATTACTAGAATAGGAAACTTATCTTTAATGGTGTATTTGTTGAGATCTCTATAGTTTGGGTACATCCTCCAACTATCATCCTTATTTTGCACCATGACCATTAAGGAGGAATATTAACTTTGAATTTATCGAATGATTATTGATTCCAACATTTATTAGACCTTATTATCAATTTCACTCTTTTGGCATAGGGATACCTATAGGGTTTGATATTGGGTGGATTACTTCCTAGAATGATTCTAATGGCATGATCATGTACATGACTTGGAGGAATTCCTTTTGGCATGTCACTAAAAATAATAGAATGGTCATCCAACACCTATTACAAATCAAGATGTGTCGACTCCTTGGTTGGTTGAACCTCCATGGAAAATAAGCATACGATAGAACCTTTTGCACCTTTTATGAGAATCTTCATCATCTAGTGAGAAATAAACAGTTGTGGATATTTAGCCCATAATCTATGTATTTTAAAAATCCTTCCTTCTGAATGGAACCTCATGAATAATTCTTGGAAATTCATCTCAATAGTGCTTAAAGTGGTGAGTCATTATACTCCCAAAATAATATCATATCCTCCCATGTGAATAGGAAACATAGGGGGATCTAACAAATAGTCTCCCATATCAAGCTTAATACTGTGACATTTTATATAATAGTTGACCATACCACCATCTACAATCATGACCTAAAATTTTCAAAATGGGTAAATGAAATAATTTTAATGAGAAGCAAACTTACTATTGATGAAGTTATATGTACTCCTAGAGTAAATTAATACATTCACCTTATGTTTATTCAAAAAACCCACCACCTTAAGAGTTTGAGGAGTACTAATGCCTGAAAGTGCATGATAGGAAATAGTAGGCTAAGAATCTGCATATTCATCCTCTAGTTATTCTACCCTTCCCCTAAATCCTCGTCATCTTCTTCCTCATTATTGACACCATTAATGTAAAACCTATTATTTTCATCAAATCAATTACCTTTGCTACATTTTATATCACAACCAAAGCACAAACCTTTTACACACTTTTATTTCACTTGTTGAGGTGTTAATCTGGTCAGTTGATAAAATGATGGTACTAGAAAGGTGCATTCATGAACATTGATGAAAGGTTTTCATTTGATCAACTCTTTTTCCTCAACCATGTGTGTCTTTGGTATGGCCTCAAATATAGTATTGGAAAGGAACATTCAAAATTTCAATTGGATGTTATCTTTGAGGCCATCCAAAAATAGGTCAATCATATTTTTCTCAATGATGTCTACCATCCATAAGGAGAGATTTTGAAATTTATGAATGTAGTCCTTGATAGTCCAAGTTTGTCACAACTTGTAAAGATAAATAAATTAATTTTTAGAGGCATTATTATGATAGTGGAGCTAAAAATCCTTAGAAAATATTGACCATAAAACTAGGACACCCTTCTTTTTCTTTTGAGCACACAACCAATGTTACCAAATGAATGTCTCAAGTTCTAGATAGACAGAGACCATACCAACTCTTTATAAACATGGATTTTGATGTAGATAATATAAATTTTCAATTTGAGTTAGCCAAGTGAGTGGATCATTACCATAAAACTTATGTAGGTCCACTTTTGACAACATCATCTTGGGGCTAGAATTAGTATTGGTATTTTGTGGAGTAGGAAAACCAAATTGAAGTAGTGGAGGATTATTTTATAGTGGTTGATCTAACAAGTTGGCCAATTTCTCTGATATTTGTTTTAGTTGATATTTCATGCTATCCATGTCCCCTCTCAAACCTATAATTTCCACTTGAACCATATCAAAATCATCTTTTTCACCATGCCCTATAAATCTGACTTAAGTTGATGAACTACATCCAAAATAGATGGATCAAAAGTTTCAAATTTTATGTTGTCCTTGTGAAGAGTTTTTAGAATTTATTTCCCTTTCCCATGTATGCTAGTGTTTGGATTAGCCATGCATAAACCCTAAGAGGGTTTCAACACAAAAAATAATGTACTGGTGGAATACACCATTGTGATCATCTCATTGAGATAAATCTAACTAATACTATTATGCACAAGGGTGAAAAATTACAAACCATAAAAATGTACCATTGTAATACATCATTACGATCATCTTGTAGAGATGAATCTAATGATTTATAACTTGTACAAGGTAAAAAAGATTCCAAACTTTATTTTTGTTTTTATTTTTTTAGCCACAGAAAATGTTTTTTACTTTTTTGTAAAAAAAAACCTCATAAACAAAATTATGGTGACAAAAAAAATCAAATCCTCCTAGATGACGAGTTACGTTTTTTGGTTTTCAATTCTCATGATGATAGATTAAAAAAAAATACACTACAAAAACTTGCCAAAATTAGTGCTCTGATACTACTTGTAAATAAATTACTTAGATGATTCATAAAAATAGAATTATATATACTAGAATTAAGAGTATAATAAGTATATCCACAAGAAAAATTAGTGAAAGAGAAGAATACTTGAATATTATGACTGAGCCACTTCGAGGGGATAACCTCCATAATATTGTAATAATAATATAATTCACAATACAATGATAAAATAATAACCACTACCTTATATATATACTCTATGTAACCATGTTTATTCCATAAGCCAATCATACCTAGAACATCAAGAACTATAAACCACAAGTCAACCACACATATCCCTAGATGCACTATAAGTTAAGGGCATGGTAGTGTGTGTGTGTGTGTGTGTGTGTGTGTGTGTGTGTGTGTGTGTGTGTGTGTGTGTGTGTGTGTGTGTGTGTGTGTGTGTGTGTGTGTGTGTGTGTGTGTGTGTGTGTGTGTGTGTAACAAAATATATATGTGTGCATATGTTAAATGGAATTAATATGTTGAATAATTAGTTGGATTTTGTTTCCATTTTGGAATATGACAAGTTACATCTATTTTAACAAATGTATCATAAGTGTCCATTATGGTCAAGTTATAATGATTCATTATAATCATGTACATCCATATGTATGTTATAAAACAAGCAATATAAATTGTACATCCATGTATAATAAGTATAGTTACATGTCCCTGAGTATGTATATATTTTTGTATATGTTTATGTGAATATTTATAAGATTTAAAGAAAATTAAATAAAAAATGTATCAAATACAATGCAATATGTTTATATGTTACAATATAAAATGCAAATAAAAATTTCATCAATGATCAATCTAACATGTAAAATATTTTCTTAGAAAATTTCCATGTTACATTTCTTATAATATAATATTGTTAATAAATTATTGTTTTATTTTCTAACAAATTGTAGACATTTCAAATGAGCTAAAACTAACTTATAAAAAACTATTAATTTTGGGGTTGGATGACTTATTATTGTTGTGAAAAACAAAAACAAAAGATATGCAAGTAAATGTTATAGGAAGAAAATAATATTATATAATAAAAAATATGTCATACTACATTTTATATCATTCCAAATAAATTTTAAAGGTGGCATTGTAGTCTTTTTCTCATGTTGGCCTTCGGTCATTGATAGAGGAAAATAATTTAAGGCTACTCATTCAAGCCATGGCTTACACAAGTTCAAATTCATGTTTTTTTGGTGGAAAATATTCTAAGCCATTAAATATAAATATAAATAAATTAGATGGATTTATTTTTAAATGCACCTTTGGAGATGAGTTTTCAATCACCAACACGATGTTCATTGATTTTAATTCTTAAAATTTTGTTACAAAACAAAAATTTCACATGAGTTATGTTACAACAAGTAGATATAGTAGAAATGGAAGTTAGAAAGATGAAAAGGATTACATAATAAAAATGATGTCTATCATCACATTCTTAGGAGGAACCAACATCCATGCCAATAGTTGTGAAACATTGTTTATAAGGATGTAACTTCACCATATGATTATTTGAAGTCTATTTATTGATTGTAAACTATAATTTTAGTAACATTATCATCAATTGCATAGAAAATTGAATCTAAATTATTTCAAATGTACTCCAATTTTTTTCAGAATTTATGGATTTTAATTTAGTAATACTTTGGTCTCATTTCAAAAAAATTGATTTATAGTTGGAGATACCTTGAAAGTATTAAATTTTAATTTAATAATACTTTGGTCTCATTTTTAAAAAAATGATTTATAGTTGGAGATACCTTGAAAGTATTGAATCAAATCCAAATTTGAAATCTAATCATCTTAGAATTGGATACTAAATCAATTTAACTTGAAATTGCCCAACTTGATCAATTAGTATATTGACACCAGTTCATGAAGATCTTCCCAATCAATAACAAATAATTCTCAATTCTCTCTCTCATTTAATTTTTTCATTGATGCCTTGTTAAAGGATCAAGGGTATATAGTGGTTTCTCTCATATCTATTCTAGGTCTCCTTGAGCTCCCCACTAATGGTTTCTTTAAATTAAATTTTGATGGAGCATCACAAGGAAATATAGTATCCTTAGGAATGAGATGTAGTATTCAAGATTTCTCTAGTTCTCTCATTTTCACCAGCTATGTAAACCTCCCAGATATATATTTTTTAAAGTATCCCACACAACTATCCTAGGCATATAACTTGTAAGACAATGCAATGTCAAATAATTGATAATTAAAGGAGATTTTAATCTCATAGTAGAGTTGATTCATAATTAGCATGTTAATCCTTGGTAACTAAACAACATCTTCCACCTGATTTGACCTCTCCTGGATGAAATGGAATCTTGGTTTGCATCACATTACTTTAGGAAGATAATAAACAAATATATTTCCTTATGAATTTGGGGGGTGGACCAAGTGAACAATGTAGTGATAGATAATGTATATGATCAGTGGTTGATACTTGATTGATGGGACTTTCTAAAATTTTATTAGACTTGATACATTCATTTTTGGGCATACTAGAGATTTTACATGTGTAAATATATTTTCAATTCATGGTTTCAAATTGATCCCTTAGGTGTGAAGTTCTTTATCATGATAGGTGGTAAATCACTTAAAGTGATTAACTACCAACATTTGTCTCTCCTTATTGCATTCATTCTTGATGTTTTCCCCTATTTAGATTGCCTCTACTATAAATAAGTATTATTTTGTGTCAATCTTTGTCATTATTTCCCTATTTTGTTACTCAATTAAGAGTGTCATGAAATGTATTTTCATGATAGTGTCTTGGATCATAAAATCCATCTAATCTTTTATCTTCCAAATGTGGAGGTTTTGGAGGCAATTCATACTATTATTCATGAGGATTACCTTAATTTTATCTAGTTTAAAAAAACCAAGTTAGACGTGGCATCATTCTTTGATATTAACCTACTTCAAATGGTCCAAAATAGGGAGGAATCTCATCAAGTAGTAGAGGCATTTGTATGGAAGGAATTTTGGGGTGGTCTCATTGGTTAGTTGACTAGCTTTGAGATGTTAATTGGGATTTCTCTACCTTTTTCTAGTTCACACTATCTTGGTTTGATTCCTCTAAGTGTATTTTTATATATGGAAGTTTGTTATGTTTAGTTACATGATCATTACATGGATATGGTGGAAGGCACACAAGTTTCTACCCATTATGTGCATTTTTAGGTAGAACCATTACCATTTCTACTCCCCTTCATCAAAAAATTTAAATCAAATGCCCTTGTATCAATATCCCATTATTTGGTAAATTTTTGCTCAAATTAAGGTGTGGTTGATGTTTTAGATGTGAAAAATGCTAAGGTACATGGTGGTGGTTGTTATAAGGTTTATCAACTAATTCAGAATCATCTTCAATCTATGATGGACTGCATCAGGTTGGGTGGTGTAAATTAACTTCATAAATGTGATGGCTTAGTGACTTTAAATCTTGGACCTAATGCAAAGTAACATGATCCAAATTCATTCTTGATATATAATGTTTTACTAGATTATTCTTTGTGATGTATGTTACTTATTTCTATTTTATCTCTAAGATTATCCATTGGTTTTTGTTTTTATACCTTTTAAGACTTACATTTTGTATGTTAACACTATCATAATGATGATAATTAGCATCATAGCATATATTGATAATCCCATTTATTCAAAATTATGTGTGCCCAAATGGTTTGAAATAGTCTAATTTATTTGGAATATATAAAATCTATTTTTGGAGAAAATTTTCTCCACTCCACTTTATTGGGTATAAGTCCAAATTATTTAGAATAGTCTAAATTATTTAGAATAGTCCAAATTATTCAAAATAGTCTCTATACAAATGGTTTGTAATAGTCTAATTTATTTGGAATATATAAAAAGTTTTTTTTGGAGAAAATTTTATCCACTCCATTTTAGTGGGTATAAACCCAAAATATTAAAAATAGGCCAAATTAGTTGAAATTATCTATGTCCAAATGGTTTGAAATACTCCAATTTAGTTTTAATATATAACATTTATTCTTGGAGAAAAATTTATCCCCTCCACTTTAGTGTGTATATGTTCAAATTTATTTTATATTGTAACATATCTTTACAAAGTATTCAATAAAATACATTTAATATCATAATATTAGAGGAATATGATACAATACATATGATAAAGAAAATATTAAAAATTTCAATACCATATCATGGAGCAATTGGTTTTACATATAAACATACAAAGAATTAAAGTAATATAACACCACAATTTCAGGATCAAGAGGATGATTCTAATCATGATAATGATTATGTAGAATATGATTGGAATTACATGACTACTATGCAAGATTAGTATGGAAATATAATTTGTGGTTATAAAAAAATGTGTTACAGTTCCTACAAATTGACTATTGGTAGTAAGATATGAAGCATAAGTCACATGCATACATTTATACATTCAAAAGGTAACAATTGTGTGACAAAATATATTTTGCATAATGGGCCTTACCTAGACTATCAATTGCTTCTAGAATATAAAATGTCTCTTCAAAATGGAAATTAAAGGCATTGAAGTCAAAGAGTCAATGCCTCCTCACAACACTACAAAACTACATTTTGCAAATTAGAATATTGATCATTGATTCATGAGTGCTACTAAGTTAATAGAGATCAATAAATTGTTTTCCTTGAAATTCTTTTATGGTAATCATAATCTATGTGGATTAATTTTTCCTTTAGTATGTATATATATATATATATATATATATATATATATATATATATATATATATATATATATATATATATATATATATATATATATATATATATATATATATAACTTAAAAATGTATGTATCTTGTTATTGAATATGAATTATCATAAAATTTGAAACTGTTATAACTAAAAAAATTATAATGAATAATGAATCTTTTCTACCTTTAACCTAATGTTTTTAACGATTTCACTTAAAATATTCAATTCTTGTTACAAAAATTATCATGTCCTTCTGGGTTTTAATTGGTATTATTGTTAACAATGATTCTATTATTAGTATATAAAATATGTTGAAATGTCTACTTGGGAAAATATACCTCAAAAATGTTTTCAAAAAAAGGATACAAAAGTTCATAGAGAAAGAAGCCAAAAGAATTGGAGGTTTTGTAGAAGCAATAATTTTTAAACATGTCCATAAGAAAATAAATAAGATATGTTAGTGAAAGTTTCTAAATTTTTTATTATTATGGTTTTCTATGATTTAGTACTACCATTTAAAACTATGAGAGATAAAACATTTAACTAAAATGAAGAGAAACTATAAAAACTACACAATCTAAATAATAATTGGACTTGCAGTCTTAACCACTGGGTGATACATCATAGAATTTTTTTTCCAAGGATATATTTTGTTCATATTTGTATATGAACTATTTTATATATTAATACATGGCTATTTTTAATATCAATTTTCTACATTACTTAAAATGTGGTTGTGTAAAAGATCATGGTGCCAATCCTAGCTAAAAAGGAGTAGTCTCTTTGAGAAATAAGGGGATGTGGACTATAAAGAGTTTAATGATGAATAATTTAATTACAAGACCTAAAATTAAACCCAAAATATGGATGATGTATAGAATCACAATGATAATTTAATTCTATGACTTCAATGATAACTGTGACAATAAAAGAGATGGAACAAACAAATTGATCCCCAAGTAACTACTAGTAGGACTAGTAAATAACTTAAAAATTAATAGAGAGGAATGATAAATCCAAGATAATCCAAAAAGAGGAGTGCAAAGTGACAAAGGAGACCAAATAAATTTTATGAAACATAGAGACTATCCAAGAATTAACTATCGGCCTAGAAAGAGAAGAAGGAAGTGACTAAAATACCAAGAAGAAGTTATGATGAGGCAATTAGATTAGCTTAATATTATTTTTGGGGAACATTTATCAAGGAATAAATTGTTTAGATATGAATAAGGGTATTATTTATAAGAATTCATTATGAGATATAGGGTAAGTTTAGGTTCACAAAGTTTAGAAAATATAGAGAAGTTTCATTTACTCCAATGGGATGCATCCTCTATGCCTAACTTAAAATTGGGAAACAATACTCCAAAAGATATCATATCCAAGAAGTGGTTTGACTAATTCACATAGAAATTTAGAAAACTTAAGAAAAATGGGAGAAAACTTGTTAGAACCAAGGATGGCATTACTACAAGCATAGTTGCTAAAAAAATTTAGACTCTAATAAACTTAGACTCTAGTAAGATAGTAGTATTTGGTGCCATCATAAGAAATATGGTTTATCCTCTAAGAGCTTTTTTTTTAGCCACATATGATGGGCCCTCTGATCCCAAATAATATATGTTGACCTAAAAGATGAAATGGTTGGTTAAAGGTATGACCACTGATGTTACTAAAAGTTTAGATCATGTAGGAGATTTTATGGGTAGATACTTATGATTCATATTCAAAAATATGCTGATAAAATTAAATTTTTATCAATGTTGGCAATTTTGTCTCTTGGGCCAAATGTCAACCCCTAAAACCAAAAAATTTCTAAAACACCCACCCAAGCTTGCACATGATGATCTTCCTACATGGTGATGTCTTATTTGGTCTCATTTTAAACCTTGTTAGCATTGATTAAGGTTTCATGTTATGTTAAACTTTTTGTAAAGATCATTATATGTCATGGTTGTCTTGAGTTCTTGGGTGATGTATTAGGTGGTCATAGTGGTCATTGAGAAGATGAACAGTGACAAAATGTCTTGTGAGATCTAGAGGGTGGTCTAAGCATTGTTTGGCATAGTTAAAGACCTTTAGCAAAGGTTAAGGTAATTTGACAAGATTAAGGTTTCAATTTCTCATGAGTTTTAAGCCATTTAAAGAAGATAAACCTTTGTTGGTAGGATATAGGGGTGTTTAAACCTTTTTAAAATTCATAATATGAAGGTATAATGATGTATTCAATGTCATTATTCATAGTTTATTCATTTAAATAGTTTTAAGCCTTCATAACCCCCTTAAAGCCACCAAATGACTCTCAAATACCTCATGTGAGGATTTTTCCATTTTAAAACCTTGAAAAGTGTAATTTTTTGATGAAAATTTATTTATAATGTTCTTAATGGGATATCATAGCCACCATAAATCCATCACTAATTGGTTTCATATCCATAAGGGTCTATTTTAAGCCTCAAATTCACTCCCCACTCACCAAATGGGTCCCACAAGTGGGAAACATGTGTCTCTTCAACTCCACCCATCATAATGCCTATTTAAAAAATTTATTTGACTTAATTTCCCTCATCTTAATGATGTAGATCATATACCAAGACTCACTCTATGCCTTTGTATCACAGTTATCAGTCTTGACAATAATTTCCTTAGTCCATTTCATTCAATAGTACTAGGTTCACTTGTGGTTCTTATACATTAAAATTATTTTTAAATTGATTTATATGGGTTTAATTAACCTTAATTACCTCTCAAAAAATCTATCACAACTTCCCAATATCAAGTCTTTACTTTACTCTACTTCACACACATTTGTCATTAGCCCTTATAGCCCTTTCATAGTCATAAATGCATGGTATGGTCCAAGCACACTCACTTATGATAATAAAAATCCTAACTATTTTTTACCCTATCAACTTAAACTTGTGTATCAATTTTTAAGTCACAACTCTTTCTTTAAGACCACTTTCTCTCTTTTAGGCCTATTCTATTAGGTCTCCTCTAGGCCTAGTGCATACTTAGACCTTAAAATCCATATTTACTAGTCTGTACATGCTCTAAAATACTCATAATTAGTTATGGAACATTTAATTTAGTAATATTACAATTATTTGGGTATTTTTAATAGTTATAAATGGCTAAAACTCTCAAACCCTAGTTTAGGGTTTCACCATGCTTTGTCCCAACCCAAAACTAGTCAAAATTCACTTTATATAATTTGTAAAGGTTTAAAAGATTCCAAATAAGATTGATAGGTTTTTATTTCTTCCCAAAGTTTTTAAATCAATATATTTTTTTCACCAATCCTTAGTTTCAAATTTTAACTACAAATACACCTAATTGTGTTATGTAAATCATTGCCTATAGGCCTGTTTCTAGTTTTAAAGGTTTATTCCATGTTATAACCCAATCACAAGATCTTAATAACATTAAATGGATTCTATTACACTTAAAAATATATTAAAATTTATGGAAACTTGATTCTATAATCAATCCTCTCCAATAATCTAAATGCACAGTTACTTATATGGGCTCTACTATAGGAAACAAGGTTTCCATGAATAGTTTCAAAAACACCATCAATATTATTTTATTTATTAAAGGTTATAAATTATAAAATTTCAAACACTTATAATATCATTTTTTAAAAAAATACCAAATTATATCAATTCCACTTCATGCATAGAATGATAAATCAATCTCTGTCACAGTAACAATCTAGGAAATATGACGTATAGTTCACAAACATCAGAATACCAAATGAACTAATATCAACCATTAATTTATAATTACAATACAATTTCACAATTCCCTTAAAATATTATATAACCATCCATCAAATTCCATTAATCTTCTATGTGGAAAATATAGTCTATAACAACAAAACACATTCAGGAAAAGGGTCTACTTGTATGATAATGTTAACAGGGTTTTCTCTATTCAAATCTCTCCAAGGTTCTCTTCACAAAAAAATTCATTAAATTTCAATAATTCTTGAAGAAAATATTAGTCTCATTTTTTCATTAGAAATAGCACATGCAATTAACAACAGAAATGAAGACCTTAGTAGGGTTTGCATTCATTTTCCATCAAAACAACATTTATCATATTCAAAATCCCCTTCCTTTCATATTATCATTACATTCATTTTCTTCATTCATGTATTAAAATGGAAAATATATAAGATCAAACATAACTAACTCCTATACTCCTAAAAAATTTCATAACTAAGTTTTGGGATGTTTTCCATGTAGAGATCTTGTGGGTTGCAATGCCTTTTTCATGCTTTTCACACAATATGACATATTTAGGTCCTTTACATAGGAATCATGACACTTTTTGGAACCTATTAAAACTCCAATACTATTATACTTGTTGGTTACATATTTACACCCTTTAAAAGTGCATAAAATTCTTTTGACAAGGCTTGTTAATATTCAAATTTTCAAATAATACTTTTGGCAAGAAACACAATAGTTTAAATTTTATGCATCCTTAGACCAACTAGAATCCACATATAGACTATTTGGGATTTATATCACTTGTAAGACACATATTATACCAACCTAAGACAAAATTTAAAATAAATTAATTTATTTATAGGATTACCCTACATCATACTACCAAGCTAAGAAATCTTTGACACAAGTGTTTGAATGTTTCACTTGGTATATGTTACTTCCTGAATACATTAAACTTCCTCATGGAAGGTATTAGCTTCCAATTTCCTATCATATAGGTTAACATGATCTTAGGCCCCAAATTTATTCATCCTTTTCTTCATCTCCTTTAATAACATACTTGCACATGAAACTAACTTGTTAAGCAAAACATATTTATTACCATCTCCTTCTTGCTTGGTAGGTGTATACCAATCTTCTTCCTCTATAAATTGATTCATATTCTCCTTATATTTGTCATTCCTTACTAATTCAAGTATGAATTCCTCTACCTCCTTCACTAGTTCTTCTTATGTTACCCACTCTATCTCACATTCAACATCTTCTTATTCTTTACATGTCTCATACTTATGTACACTCTTGATTTGTTATTGTTCATCAACATCTTCATGACTAATATCAAACTCCTGCACTTTCAAATTCGACATACTCATTCTCTCTATCCAATCTTCTTGATTAATTTCATGGGACTACTACATATGACCTAACTCTTTGACATCTTTCTCTTGTTCAATACTATCAACCTTTCTTTCCTTGTCTGCCACAATCATCTTAAGTTGTACATGCATCTTTGTGTTATCTTCTACCTTCTCCTTACCTATATTTCCATCAAAAACCAAATGATATAAAAAAACTTGGATAATTCATGTCACTCTTATGGAATAACTCCTTCTTAGACAATTTAGCCTCCATATTCTTCACTTATTTGGTGTTCATCCCAAACCATCTCCTTTCCATCTCAGTTGTAATCTCTTCCATTATTATGTTTTCCTCTTTCACATAAAATTGAATTCCATACTTACCTTGGATTTATTTTCTCTTAATCACTCTCATAGGTTTTTGAATAAATTATAGGTCCTAAAACAATTATTTGAAGCAAGTTAATGCAACAAAATGCCAAATTTGGTCTTAAGACCCATTTTGAGCCCCACAATCCTAAGTAGTGAACTCAAACCACTAATTCAAGTGCTCAGATATTTCATATCATAAAAACTCAAATCCAATGGTATTATCAAGAGTTGGGAACCCTTTTAGACTCAACATCCATGGAAGAGTGACTTGGATTAAGGGGGTCCACCTCTATGAATGATTGTTAAGACTACACACATGTATATAAAGCTTATAAGGAGCTCCAAGTTTTCCATCCTTCATTCATATCTCCACATAAAATATTCATGGGACCTAAATATTTGTAATATATTTATGGGGGTCTTTGTACTAAATATCCATGACCATAATTTTAGGATTGGAGGTTTACTATTTATCAACCATTGTTAAGATGGTAGACCTCCAAAACCCTACTTAAACCCTAAGACAAACCTAGCTTAGGAAAACTCAAGATATTTAAAATATAAAAACTGAATTAAATTAATAAACACTTGTATCACCTACTCGACTTAGATAAGATATTGATCATGGTATAGGTTTATACAAACTATTGTATAGACATGTTAGAAATCATATTTTTTTAAGGTTTTGAATAGAAATAAAGGTATAGTGTTGTTTTTAAGGTTTAAAATCTTTATAATGTGTGTTTTGTGATTTTTTTTCCTTCTTAGATCATAAATTTCTCATTATCACTCATATAAACACTTTTTCAAGTCTCCTCCAAATAGGTAGTCCAACAAGGCTAATGGAAGGTGACCTAGTCATCTAGTTTAGCAAGGTTGTAGCTATCTAATCCTTATAAAATCCTATGTCATGATATGGGACATTGATTAAAACTTTTATCACACCTTTCCATATTATCTAAGGATTATTTTCAATTTTCATGGCCATTCAAGCACAAACAATCAAGTAACTAGGCCTACTTGGGTCAATAATCATAGATGAAAGTTGGTGTAGAAGAGATGATAGGAGATTAATTTAAGTTAAAATTAATACCTTTTAAATATCATCATGAAGACAAATATCTTTACTTTATATTCATAATAGAAGAGGAGGTAGTTTCAAGTCCAGTCAACATGTACAAAGGATAATGGGCTAGTCAACACCTCATGGATGCCTAATTACACCTCATTTACATCTTTTAACTACAAATAGATAATTAATTGACCATATTTGGGCATGATAATGTCTCATATGAGGTAAAATAAGAATATAAAATCCTCCACCACTCCACCTCAATGCTTAAAGGGCCCATTAAAGACCACCAATCAAGAGACCAACACATGGAGGGAGTATGAGGGACTATCATGACTATTGTAATTGATGATGTAGTGGGATATGGTCATTTATGACTTATATATATCACCTACATGTCATTATCCATCTATTTACATTCTCATTATTTTATTCATTTAAGCCTTAAAGTCATTATAGCCATCCCTCACATGGGTATGAGGAAACTATACCTAGATTTGTGCCTTATAAAATTCTTGGATAATTAAAGGAATATTTTTATCTTTTTTAATACTAATTTAGTGTTATTATTATTTTTTAAATTTCAATATGTGTTATAATTCTTCCCCTTTATAGGTCCTTGCCTCATCTAGATGTTTATAGGGGGTCTCATGCAAGTCATGTGGTGTGCAAGAGTGTTAAGTCATGTTCTATCACCTAACACAATATATATGTGAAACACAATTGCATAAGTGATTTTGGAGATTATATTTTGGTTATTTATGTAGTTTACTAGTGTTATTAGAGGTCAATTTGAGTGGATGAATGACAATTGGTGCATCACCACCCATAGATGAGGTTTCCTTTTATGCATTATTTCTATCCTTTTTCACCCCAAATCAGTAGGATTTAGTGATTTGAGCTATAAAATATGAACTATGGGATCTAACCCCATTATCTAGAGGTCTATCCTAGCCATAGGTCTCCCACAGTCTTGGGCTATTCCCATATTACCCCAACCTTGGAGGTAGGCTAGAATAACATCCTCCTAGGGTGTAGTTAGATAGATAACAATTTTGGCATGCTTTGTGGGACCAAATTTAGGCATTAGAGCACTCACTTATAACACTTGTTCATATAAAATATATTAAAAAATTGATAATTAGATTTACAGTCATATTTCATACTAAAAGGCATCAAAAAGTCATCATTTTAGGGATAAATATAGTCATTGTTCATAGCTACATTGGTATTCATGTTTCTCATGATGAGTTATGGTTGCATATGGAGTAGATATCTATCATATAACTCCTTATCATCAGCCTTATGATCCATATCAACCTTATAATAACCCTTATCAGCCCTATAATGAGCTTTTTTACTACCAAGATTATCACCCTCAATATGAATCCTATTCACCTTCTTGGCATCCCACTTATCTTCTTGATCATCCTATTCAATCTATCTATGCCTCAATCTAATCCTTTTAAAGCCTTAAATATAATTTATTTAGCTATCAAAGACACATGGTGGTGATTAGCACATAAAAGAGTTATGTCTAATTAATTCCTAGTAACCTAATCAAGATGATGAGAACCTCATTACAATAAGCCAAGAAAGAGTGGGAATTTATCATGAGGGTTGGTAGTGTTATGTTGGGAATAGGTGGTCTAGTTTCAATAATAGAGGATAGGATAGTAGTACATGAGAGACAAAAATTTCATTATCATCAACCTTATGTCCCCTTCTCCATCCCATACTAGGCCTCTATTAAGAAGCCCATCATCCCTCAAAAGCATCAAGTAAATGAATGTCAAGACCTTCCAAGTCCTTCACAAGTCCTTCCAAATTTTCCCACTTAGAGGTTTTTTCAAGAGAGAGTGTAAAGGGAGAATGAAGTATGTAATTAGAGGATTAATTGGCATGAGGATATCTCTAATCAGATGACACTTGATTTTGAAGCCCACCTAAAGAGGGAAATTGAAATTATAGACAAAAATCTTTTTTAGTTAGTGTTATTTGAAATAATAGTGCAATCTCAGCTAAAGATACCTTCATTCGTGACCAAGGCTAAAAGACATACAAAAGAGGAAGACCCAAAATCTAAGTTTCCAAATTGGAAATAAGTATTGTAATCAAGGGAAAGAGAAGATGACTAAAAAATAAGCCAACATTTTAAAGTGGAAGGAAAATCTGAAGCCACTCAACTCCCACCCCTCCCTCCTCAAGAGCACAAGGAATTTCCATCATGAAAATCCATTCAAGGTAATGTGCATAAGAAAGAGGAGGTGATGTTTTTTAGAAATGAGTAGTTGAATGAGGGGAATGATGCATGCATGACCTCTCTACTAAATCCATTTCAAGGGTCTTCCATTTAACTCCTTGAGATATATCATATCCTTGAGGAAGAAAACAAAGAAGTTGAATTTGAGGTGGTATATGATGAAGGTGGATTGAGTGAACTTCAAGAAGAGATTGTCATTGGGACACTTTTTGGCAAGGAGGAACACAATTTAGCCTTCAAAGATATAAAAGAGGATGGGATGCAAAAATAAGGTGGGTCACAAAAAGAATGAATACCCATAGATTAAGAAGAATATTAATTTAAGGAACTCCTTTATGACATGTCATCTACCCTTCATCATGATAATCCTCAAGAACTTACAGTAGTTCCAGAAGAGACGTACAAACTAGCCAAGGAGGTTGATGAAAAAGATAACTTTTATATCATGAAAACTGATCAAATTGTTGTTGTGGATGAAGAAAATTAAAATGATATATCATATATGGTATAATATGAATTTCAATCCCATGATCATGACCAATAAGGTGAATTTTTGAAATCTTTGTCAAATTATGATGTACCTACTCTTGCATTATCCATTATCTAACTTGAAGAGAAACTAAACAAATTTGAACCATCTAAAGATCAATCAAGTGATTTTTTTGATATTTTAAGAGTATGATACTCTCTCCTTGAAGCATGTTATTCTTTGGTCTAGGTTGAAGAAGACAATGCCACCAAATAAGAAGGCATCTCTCCAAACATACCATTCCAAGAGGTTGTCTTATCAGGGGATGACTTGTTTGAGATTTTCAATCAAGGTTATCAACTCCTCACCCTATATACATATGTATCTTCAATATTTAAGTGTGGAACTAAATCCAAGTGTCATAAATAAATCATGAAATAATATCCACATATCCTAGAAAGCAACCTTAGAGCCATGCCACAAGAGCCACTTCAAACTATCTAACTTGACCAAAAGCAGCCCATGAGTTAGGCAAAATTGAAATTATTCATGTAAAATAGATAGATATAGATTGATTATGACTAGGTTTCAGACTCATATAGATAACCCATGCATCTAAGGATGAAGCAATAGGGTACAAATATTCTCTTAAGAGGTTATCAACATGGCAATGTCTCTAGTCTCAAATGGAATTCATCATATAATGAACAATACCTAATTGGAATACAATCATCACATGAAAATATGACCTTTTGGAGGTATGGAAATCAAAGGATATTCCATTTTGATCCTAGAGGATAAAATATATTTGTTTTGATTTGTTATTTATAGTGGTTGTTGTCTTATTTTAATAAGTGGTCAACACAAGTTTAGTATGTTAGCTTGGTTACTTTGTTGTCTTGTCTTGTTGTTTATTAGGTGTTTAGGGTTTATTTATTTAGTTTATTTATTATGTATTTTAAGTTATTATATTCCTTTAGGGTGTTATGAGATGTCAATTTGTTTAGAAATCCAAGAAGATAGTCATCCACATTATGATGTTATGTATGAGTCATCACTATCATAGAGAGTTAGTGGGTTCTCTTGATGATCAGGCTAGTCAAACCTTATGTGTCTCCAAAAATATTATAAATTTGGCATCCTAGGACAAATATCAACCACTATAGCCAAAAAATTTCCATGACAGCCATTAAATCTTACACATGGTGATCTTCCTGCATGGTGATGTCTTATTTGGTCTCATTTTAAACCTTATTAGCATAGATTAAGGTTTCATATTGTGTTAAAACCTACTGCAAAGATCATTATATGTCATGGTTATCTTGAGTCCTTGGGTGATTTATTAGGTGGTCATAGTGGTCATTAAGTGAGCTAGAGAGTGACACAATGCCTTGTGAGATTTAGAGGGTGGTCTAGGCATTGTTTGACAGAGTTAAGTACCTTTAGAAAAGGTTAAGGTAATTTGACAATATTAAGGTTTATATTTCTCATGTGTTTTAATCCTATTTAATCCATTTTTGAAACCATTATTGGTAGGATTTAGGTATGTTCAAACCTTGTTCAAAGTCATAGTATGAAGGTCTAATGATCTATTCAATGTCATTATTCATAGTTTATTCATTCAAATAGTTTCAAACCTTCATAACCCCCTTAAATCCACCAAATGACCCTCAAATACCTCATATGAGGATTTTTGCATTGTAAAACCTTGAAAAGGGGAATGTTTTAGCAAATATTGCATTATAAGGGTCTCAATAGGATACCATAACCATCATAAATCCATCACTAAGTAGTTTCATATCCATAAGGGTCTATTTTAAGGCTCAAATTCACTCCCTACTCACCAAATGAGTCCCACACATGGGAAAAGTTTGTCTCTTAAAACTACTTGTTGGAAACCCAAGTTAAACCCTACTGAAGTAGATTGCTTAGATCTCCTTCAAACCTAGACTAATGTTAAATTGGTCTACAAGTTATGGGATACCTATATCTTAGAAAAAAACTCTAGATTATGAGGCTACCTCCTCTTATATATCAATTTTGTATCCTTTTCCTAAAACCTACTTTATTTTAGGGGTCAAAAGAGTTACAAAGATAACTAAAATGGAAAACCTATTATAGTGATGATGGTACACTTATGTTGCTAATTCATCTACTCAATTTAAAGTCTAACTAGCATTAATAATCAATGTAAATAACTAAATCTTATAGCTCTAATGGACTCTCATGCAAAAGTGTTTCACTAAATATTCCATCAAGTGATAAAAACATGAGGGAAATGATGGAAGTATTGATTCAAGGCACTAACCAATCAATATCTCCATTGTTAGCTTAGTCACTCAACATCAAACACTATATGTGACCTTTATAAGATGATATATTAGTAACTAGGTGATATTAGTACCTTTCAAGGGAGAAAACAATACCACATGTGCAAATAAAGCTAATAAATACACACTAAACCTATACCAAGGAACATGAAACAATCACTTTTATTAACTTAAAAGGTTACAAACCTTAATCTTGGTAGAATTTCATCATGCCTAAGAGAGGGATCTTGAATTAAGGCTCAAAAATATTGAATATATATAACATGAGGAGAGATAAGAATCATGATAAATGGCATAGAGGAGAGAATAAAATGACATCCAATCATTAACTCAGGTACAAATTCAGTTAAAACTAGTCACAAATAGTCCTCTATGAATCTCTCCATGTTTGATTATCTTACATGACTCTTGAATGAGTTGTTTGGCATTTTAAACAAGGTGGTGGGCCATCATGGGTGTATAACAACGTATTATTCCTTGTAACATAAGACTTAAGTTAGGAGAAACTCCTTCTTACATTAATAACATAGAACATGCATTAATTACCACTTTAAATTAGTTAATTCATGATAAGGATTATTTATACATGTGATTGATAGTTAAGACCAATTATGAATGAAAATTACACCTTAATACCATTTATGTGGCATGGATTTCCTTTGCATTAAGTCATCAATCAGCCCTTCTACATCATTATTCATTTTTTTCTTGACCAAGTAGGTCTACTAGGCCAATTAGGCCTAGTATCCTAACTCTTAGTACTTGATGGCCATGAAACTATATGAAACTTTAGAATCCAATTAAAAATTAATTTTTATACCTAAATCAACATCCCATATCATAACATTGGTTCTTTTGGGAAAGAAACACATGTAAAATTATCGAATTGGGTGACTAGGTCACCTTATCCTTCACTTATTGTAGACTAAATATTTTTAATGAACTCATATGGGAACCTAAAATCATGGATTTTATCATTTTATGACTTTATAAGGTAGAAAAAATGTCAAGCTTCACTTTCCAATGATTGACACTTACTTAAGCTACCTTGTACCTCTATTTCTGCACTTTTTCCTTAAAAACCCCTATTTTTTATAGGTATATATAGTTACTTACATCATGGAACCATGGAAATGACCCTATATAATTTTAATTCATGTTTTAATAGTTTATAGGGTGATTCATGGGTATTTGGATTCAAGACACTTCAGTTTTCTCAAAATTGGTCTGTAAGAGGGTTTAAGGAGGGTTTTGGAGCTCCACCTTCTTAAAAATGGTTCATAAAGTATGGATCTCAAAACCATAACTTATTTATATGGTTATTTATTCCATATACCCCTTCAAATTTATTGATAATATTGGGTTCCCATGCAAAAGGCATGAAAAGATACAGACATAGAGAAGTTTGCTTCTAGGGTTCTAGATGCATTCTGAACCTAATTATAGTCTTAACAATGGTTCATAAACCTCAAATCCTAAAAAAAAATATACTTCATGGATTTAAATAACCCTAGGGTTCCCAACTCTTGATAAAAAATTTGTCCAAGCCCTCATGTGCTGACAGATATGAGCATTAAAATAGGTGGTTTGAATGAGTGCCTAGACTGCATATTTTGAATTAACTCTTTAAAGACCAAAATGACCCTTATATTCTATTATTATTCTTTAAAATAATTTCATAAGACCTATTTCATCCTTTTAAACTTTATCAAGATCTAATATTGCTTTAGGGAGTCTGAGAGAGCCTCCATGTGATGGTGGATGTTATATATCTTAAGACTAGATTTAGGCCTAAAAGACTCAATACTAAGTGTTAAAGGTATGAGGCACATATAATAGGATATTATGGTTAAAAATTATCATAATAAATTTCTTCTCATTTTTTTCTCACCTTTTTAATTTTTCTAACTACTCAAAACCCACTATGACTCCATCACTTCATGAGACTACCTATAGCTTTTCTCTACCTACATGTCTGTGTATGGAAGAAAGATATTCAATTAAATGTTTATATATCTTGAAATATTTTCAAAATATTATCAAATTACTTATTCCAATATATTTTATCAATTCTAGCTCTTGTGCATTCATATGTTGCCTAGGCTTTCTTGGTAGTTTAGTTTATATAACCTTAGGTAACTGAGTTTAATGAATTTATTTGATTAACCTAAGATTTATTATTATAAAAGGATGTTACCCTAGAATTATAATCCCTCCTTACCTTATAATATATATCTTATGCCTCAAAACACTTCTCAACCCACTTGAGTGTTACCAAAATAGTACACAGGCCTGTCTTAACTCTCTTCTCTTTACTAGCCCTTAAGACTTTTGAATTAAAATTTTATTGTTGTTCAACCATAAAATGAATATAAATATAATAAAAATAATATTTCACTATTTAAAGGCTTATTCATGAATTTAAATATCTTATCTTTCCCTCAAACCTTTCAAATGACTCTCTTGGTCTTATTCATGACTACCTAACTCAATGTATGAGCTTTGTGACAAAATAATAACCATTTACACCATTTTTATGAAATTTAGGATGGAATATGAAACTTAAACCAGTCATGAAGACTATTATTATAAAATTTTAGAGCTTAAATCTATCCATAGAGGTCTCAAAACATCAAATTCTCTCAAAACTATCTTCCTACATTAATGGTGACGGCATGTCCTCTTAGATTTCAACTAGTTCAAGCCATTATATGATATTTTGATGTTTCTTGGAAAGGTTTTTAGATGATATATATGTGTTAAAACTCTATAGACACCATCTTCATTGAATTCCCCTCCCTTATCATACCAAGATTATACATTCACTTTCATTGTAAAAGAGAGTTTTTTAGAGAAAATAGACTGTATTTTACTTTTAACTATTTTTTCATGTTCTAAAACCATTTAAAATTCTAATTGGGCCTCAAATATTCATTTAAATTTTTTTAGGTTTTGTATAGGTTTGAAACATCCATTGTATATTCATGCCAACACTTCAACATGTTTACCTCCCTTATCATGCACAATATTGCACTTAGAACCTATAGGTTGTCTTGAGAAATAGTGAATTTTATGCTTTAGGTTCATAACACCTCAAATATATTTAATGGTTTAAAATTGGATATTTATTTGTTATTTCCTTGAATTAGGCCTTCCATCATTTCCCTCATGCTTTTATCACTTGATGGAACCTTTATGTGAAACATATTTGCCTAGGAATCCATTTGAGTTGTAATATTTAGTGATTTGCATTGTTTATTAGTTTTAGTTGGAGTTTAAATTGATTGGATGAATTATCAATATAGGTACATCACCATCATTATAATAGGTTTTCCCTTTTAGTTATCTTTCTAACTCTTTTCACCCCTAAAACAAAGAAGGTTTTAGGAAAAAGATTCAAAATTGATATATTAGAGGAGAAAACCTCATTATCTATAGGTTTGGTCTAAGATATAGGTATCCAAAAACCTAAAAACCAATCCAATTTTAGTCAAGGTTTGAAGGAGATCTAAGAAATCTACTTCAATAGGGTGTAACTTGGGTTGCTAACAATTCTCTAAGAATCTCTCCATGTTTGATTATCTTGCATGACTCTTGAATGAGTTATTTTTCATTAGAATTAAGGTGGTGGGCCATAATAGATATATAACAACTTATCCTTCCTTGTATCATAAGACTTAAGTCAAGAGAAACTCTTTCTTGCATTAATACCATAAAACATGTAATGATTACCACTTTAGATCATTTAACTCATGATAAGGATCATTTATGCATGTGATTGATAGTTAAGACTAGTTATACATGGAAATGACACCTAAATACCAATTATGTGGCAAGGATTGCCTCTAAATTAATTCATTCATCAACCCTTCTATGCCATTCTTCATTTTACTTGCTTGACCAAGTAGGTCTACTAGGCCAATTAGGCCTAGTAGCCTAAATCTTAGTACTTGATGGCCATGAAACTATATGAAACCTTATAAACCTATGAGAGAGTGATTATACAACCTAAATCAACATCCCATATCATAACATTGGTTCTTTTGGGTAAGAAACACCTACAAACTTATCAAAATGGGTGACTAGGTCACCTTGTCCTTCATTTCTTATAAACTGTCTATTTTGAATTAAATCATAGGGTAACTTAAAATTATGGTTTTTATAATATAATGACTTGAATAGGTATAAAAAGTGTCAATATTCACTATCCAATGATTAACACTTCCTTAAACTACATTATACCTCTATTTTTGCACTTTTCCCTTAAAAACCCCTATTTTTTGATAGGTCCATATAGTTTAATACATCATGGTACCATGTAAATGACCATATATAATTTTAATTCATGTTTCAATAGTTTATATTATGATTCATGGGTGTTTGGATGTAAGAAAATTCACTTTTCTCAAAATTAGTCTATAGGAGAGTTTAGGGAGGGTTTTGGAGGTCCACCTTATTAATGATGGTTCATAAAGTAAAAACTTCAAAAAAAAAACTTATTTACATGTATCTTTATTCCATATACCCCTTAAATTTTATTTATAATCTTCATTTCCCATACAAAAGGTGTGCAAAGATACATATGTAGAGAAGTTTGTTTGTAGGGTTCTAGATGCATTATGGACATGATTATAGTATTAGCAATGGATCATAAACCTCATCTCCTCAATAAAACTCAATACTTAATGTATTTAAATTTACATATGGTTCCCATCTCCTAATAAAATCATTTGGTAAAAGTCTTCATGTGGTGAAAGATATGAACATTGAAATAGGTGGTTTGAATAAGTGCCTATACTACATAGTATGAATTAACTCTTTAAGGACCAAAATTAAATTTATATTGAATTAATATGATTTAAAATACTTTAATAAGACGTTTTTCATCCCTTTAAACCTTTTCAAGGTCTAATTTTTATTTAGGGAGTCTGAGAGAGCCTCCATTGGATGGTGGAGCTTATAGATCTTAAGACTAGCTTTAGGCTTAAAAGACTCAATACTGAGTGTTAAATGTTTGAGTCACTTTTAAGAGGATACTAGGGTTAAAAATTTAATAATACATTTATTATAATTTATTTATCACCCCTGTAATTTCTCAAAACCTACCATGATTCCTTCACTTCACGAGACTACTTGTAGGTTTGCTTTGCCTACATGTGTGTGTATGGAAGACAAAGATAAGAAAGGTTATTCCTTCTTCAAGTCAATTTTTATATATATTTAAATATTATCCCAAAATTATGACATTACTTAGGCTAATATATTATATCATTTTTTCCTCTTATGGATTCATATGTTGCCTAGTGTTTCTTGGAAATCTAGTTTGTATAACCCTAAGTGACTGAGTTTGATGGATTTACTTGATTAACCTAACATTTATTATTATAAAATTATGTTAAACTACCTTTCTCATCCCTATTTACCTTCAAACATCTATATTATGTCTTCAAACACCTCTCAACCCACATGAATGTCACCAAAATAGTACACATGCCTATCTTATCTCTCTTCTCTTTACTAGCCCTTAAGACTTTTGAATTGAAAACTAATTTTTGTTCAACCTAAAAAATCATATAAAGACACTAAAATTCATATTTCAATATTTCAAGGCTTATTCATGAATTTAAACATCTTGTCTTGCCCTTAAACCTTCCAAATGACTCTCATAGTCTCATTCATGACTGCCTAACTGACTGTATGAGCTTTGTGATAAAATAGTGACCATTTACACAATTGGTATGACCATTAGGATGGAATAATAAAATTAAACCAGTCATTAATACTATTCTTAATAAAATTTATATCTTAACTCTATCCATAGAGGTCTCAAAACATCAAATTCTCTCAAAATTATCTTTCTACATTGATGGAAATTGCATGCCCTCTTAGATTTCAACTGGTTCAAGCCATTCTATTATATTTTCATGTTTATAACAAAGGTTTATGGATTATATAGAGGTTTTAAAAATCCATATGCATCATTTTCATTGAATTCCCCTCCCTTAACATACCAAAAATCCACTTTCACTTCCATTACAAAAGAGAGTTATTTCAAGAAAAATAGACTATATTTTACTTTTGACTATGCCTTCATGTTCTAAAATTTTTTCACATTATAATTATACCTCCAATAGTCCTTTCAAATGTTTTATGTTTTAGATGGGTTTTAAGCATCCCTTGTATCTTCATTCCAATACTCCAACATGTTTACTCCCTCATCATGCATAGTATTGCACTAAGATCCTATAGGTTGTCTTGAGAAATAATGACTATTATGCTTTATCTTCATAACACCTCAACTATCTTTAATGGTTTAAAATTTTATATTCACTAGTTAGTACCTTAAATTAGGCCTTCCATCATTGCCCTCATGTTTTGATCACTTGATGGAACCTTTATGTTAAATTTTTTTACTTAAGAATCCCTTAGATGTATAAGATTCAATGATTTACATTGTTTATTAGTGTTGGTTGGAGTTCAAATTAAGTGTATGAATCAACAATATAGGTGCATCACCATCACTAGAATAAGTTTTCACTTTTAGTTATCTTTTTAAATCTTTTCACCCCCCAAAAAAAGTAGGTTTTAGGAAAAGGATTTAAAATTAATATATCATATGAGATAGCCTCATAATCTATAGGTTTGGTTTAAGATATAGGTATCCCATAACCTATAAACCAATCCAATGTTAGTCTAGGTTTGAAGGAGATCTGAGCAATCAAGATCATGATGGATGAAGGCAAGTAAGAGGGCATGATAGGGCAGGGCATGACAGGGAAGAAAGCAGGGTGCAACTACAGGGATGTGCTTGGACTGTAGCAGGCATCCCAAGGAGCACGCAATAGTGGGAAGGCTCCACTTTGACAATGTTTAGGTTCTTTTTCTGCTCTTGAGAAACCAAGTATGTGCATTCCCAAAGTCAACAGCTATCTGGAAAGATGCAAGGAGAGGCCCAAGCTGGCTATACCAATGGAAATGATTGTTGAAGACATTGAATACTATTCCAATCACTCCCTGTACTACAAGTTTATGGGGCATAAGATGTCACTGTTATTCTTGGAAGCATGGGCTTAGAGGACATGGGCATTGGAAGGAGATACGGATATTACATTGCTGGCTAATAGTTATTTCATGGTCACTTTTACCTATATAATAAAATATCAATGAATTTTTGTTGGGGGTCCTTACTTCCATAATCAAGTAGGAATATTTATCAAGCCTTGTATTTTGGTTTCATACCTTCAGAGGAACTACCAAACCGTGTCCTGGTGTGGGTGTTTTTGCCACGCTTTCCAGTGGAATGCTGTTGAGAAGACACTCTCCAATGGCTTGCATCCTTATTGGGAAGGCTAGTAGGTTCCTCAATGTCACTCTTGGGGGAAAGGTAATGACTTATGCCCACATTTGTGTTGAAATTGATCTTTACCAGATGCTATTGAAATGAGTACGAGCCCTTTTTCATGGGTATAATAGCTATATTATGAAACCCTTCCTTTTTGATATCATCTATATCATGCTTATCGTCATTTGTAGTGATGGCGTCCCACCTCAAAATCCACTGCACCTCAGCCAGCTCAATCTACTCGCACTCCTTTTGGTAATGACAAGGAAAGGGGTCTGATTTCAGGTGAGATGCCTAAAACTAATGGTTTTATGCCAGTTAAAGGCTGATATAGAAATAGAGGCCAAAAATGGTCCTTGAAGGAAAGACAACTAGATGACTCACTCAATAGATTTGAAATATTGGATGATCTTAATCAGTAGGAGGTGAATCCCAGGTTGATGATTTTGGACCAAGGGATTGAGGGACCATCTCAGGAGACCAATGCTTCAAGGGCTTTAATTGAAACATAGGATGCTAGAGATTATCATATAGATATGGACCAGCAGCTAATAATTTTAGAAGGAATGACTTCCTCAGTTGATCCCCTTAAAGAAGATGAAAATATGCCCCTTACTGGAAAAATTGGGGACTTAGGGGTAGCAAGAAGTAGTAAATCTTCTCCTCATCTCGAACTTCTACAAAAAGACCTTAAGAAAGGAGGGGGAGAGAAATATGGCAAGCCTAGTAGCAAAAATGACTAGGAAAAGATCAAGCTAATGGGAGAGACTTTGGTGGATTCAGGGTCAGTAAAGACTCTGGATGCACACTTTTTGAGCCCTCTAAAATGATTATAATATCTTGGAATGTAAGGGGTTTAAACAACAACCCCAAACAAAATGATTTTCATAACCTAATTAAAAGTCATAGGCTGGATGTCCTTTTCTTGCAGGAGACTAAGCTTTCAGTTGAAGACATGTCTAGACTTGCACCCAAGTTGTGGTGGCAAGGAGAATGTCAATGCATTGGCACTACAAGATACTTAGGAGGACTAACTTGTCTATGGAACCCACGAAGGATTGGCCTCATAGGCTAGCTGACTTCTAAGTACTCCATGACTATGATTGCTTTTAGCTTTGAGATGAGGGAAGTCATTCTCTTCTCCAATATCTATGCTCCCAATGATTAGTGAGGAAAAACTCCTTATGGGGCCACATAAGTTTTTTTCATAGCCTAGCCCCCTTCCACCCTTGGATTATGGCAGGTGATTTTAATGTTATTCTTGATTTGACTAAAAAGAGTGGTGGCACATCAAGGCTTAACCCATCTGCTTTGCTAATGCGCAACTACATTCAAATTTTGAATTTAGTTAATGTCAGGCCCAATAATAGATAGTTTACTTGGAACAACTGTAGGAGTGGGAAACATTGCACTACTAAGAGACTTGACCATTTTCTAGTCTCAAGTTTTTGGGTTGGAGGTATGTGGTCTACGAGGTCTAAAATTTTGGACTGGAGAGGATCAGACCATTGGCCCATCAAGCTTAATAGTGTCTCACAGTATCACCCACACTCTCCTTCCTTTAGATTTCAACTCATGTGGCTATGGGATCAATCTCTACATGAGTGTGTTGCCAATTGGTGGTGTTGGGATAAGCCTGCCCATGGTACAACGATGTACATTTTTGCCAAAACACTACAATATGTGAAGTAAAAGCTCAAGTGGTGGAATCACCAAAGTTTTGGGAACATTTTCCATGTTAAGGCTGCTACACAAACCAAGCTTGATGGTATCAAAATAATAATAAGGGAAGAAGGACTGACTGAAGACTTACTACAAGAAGAAACACATGCTATGAAAGACCTGGAGGAATGCAAGCTACAAGAGGAAATTTTTTGGAAGCAAAAAGCTCAGGTCGAATGGCTCTAGGAGGGGGACAAAAATACATCCTTTTTCTTCAATTCATTCAAAGCTAGGAGACATGGCAATTCTATTTCAGCCCTGGTCAATGAAAGAGGTGAGTGCCTTAACTCCTTTTTAGTAATTTCATAGGAGGTAGTGCAGTATTTCTCTACTCTCTTTAGGGAAGATGCTAATGGGGAATCACTGAAAGAAGCTTAGGTTCTCTTCTAAATTCTATCATTGGTGATGTGTGAAATGAATGAAAACTTAATGAAACTAATCACACTTGGAGAGCTTGAGGAAACCATTGTTCATATGAAAAAAGGCAAAGAAACTAGACCTGATGGCTTCCTAGCTGAATTCTACCAAGAATTTTGGGATATCATCAAACTTGACCTTTTAGCTATTGTCCAAGAATCTCAATGGAATAAAATAATGCTTAAGGCTACAAATGCAACCTATCTTGCTCTCATACCCAAATGCAAAGGTGTTGATAGGCTAAGTCAATTCCTTCCTATATCCCTTTCCAATGTTGTTTACAAAATTATATCTAAAATCATTGTAGATAGGTTAAAAAGAGGGCTGAGTGTTGTGATCTCAAAAGAGTAGAGTGGTTTTGTGGAAGGCAGGCAAATCTTGGATGGTATTGCTATTGCTGTTAAATCCATTCACTCTATGGCCAGCTCAAAAGATAATGTGATGTTCATTAAATTGGACATGGCCAAAGCCTTTGATAAGGTTAGATGGTCATTCTTGTGGAAGG
Organism: Torreya grandis; assembly: GCA_037957365.1. Classification (NCBI taxonomy): domain Eukaryota; kingdom Viridiplantae; phylum Streptophyta; class Pinopsida; order Cupressales; family Taxaceae; genus Torreya; species Torreya grandis. Next base: position 1,686,541 of record JARHVA010003225.1, read on the forward strand.
TTCTTCATGCTTTTGGATTTTTAGATGAATGGACTCAATGGGTCATGAGCTGCATCTCCTCGGCTTCCTTCTCAGTGCTTATCAATGGAGAACACACGGAGCTTTTTGGTGCTACAAGAGGGCTACAACAAGGTGATCCTCTATCTTCATACCTTTTTCTTCTCCTTGCTAAATGTTTGGGGAGGTTGATCAACAAGAATAGAGAGGAAGGACATATCCAAGGATGGCGATGGCAAGGGCAATTGCTGGTGCAATCACACCTACAATTTGCTGATGGCACTGCCTTTATGGGCATGGCCACAATGACTGAAGCTGCTAATTTATGCAGGGTGTTAGATGTTTATCTAATGGCCTTGAGACAAAAGGTCAATAAAGATAAGTCGTCCACCTTCTTCAATACTCCAGGCCCTATTCAGTAGTGGATCACGAGGACTCTACATTTTTAGGTTAGGACTCCCCCCTTGATTTAATTGGGTATCCCTATCTCAGTTGGATGTACATCTAAAGAATCTTGGCAGATGATTTTGGATAAATTTAAAGTGAAAGTGAATCATTGGACACATAGGTGGTTATCCTTTATGAGCTGGGTTTAACTTATCCAATCTGTGGTGTAGGTTTTACCCATTTATAGGTGTATGCTCTAGGTTGCCTCGATGGGATTCATTAAGGAGTTTGATTTGGTTACCAGATAATTCTTATGGGATGGTAGTCTGACCTCCACTAAATGGAGCCTTATTAGATGGGAGATTGTCTGTAGCACCAAAAATATGTCGGGCTCGGTCTGAGTCAGACAGACTTAAATGGTATTGCTTTGGTGGCCAAACTTTATTGGCAATGTTGCACTGAACAAGACAAAGCTTAGGCCATAATTCTCTCATAGAAGTACTACTTTAGAACCATTCAGAGGGACATTCCTCATTATCCACTTATTGGGAAAGGTTTTGCAATATGGGGTACTCTCAAAAAAGGGGCTGCTCTCATCAAGAGTGGCTTATTTTGGATTTGTAAACAGGGATCCAAGGCTCTCTTTTGGTCTAACTCTTGGGATGGTTATCCTCCCATCATTTCTTAGTTTCCAAATTTGTTGAACCTTTGTTAGAGATTCCTTGATGTTGGCTTGTCTTAGGTGAGTGACTTCAAAGTTTACATTACACAAGGACGGGTGGAGGTAGCTCACTGGAAAGCTCCCAAAACTTGGCTTGTTAATGGGATGCAAGAAGAGAATGAGGAGCTATTGAGCATCCTTTCCAAGAATCATTATAGTCCTCTTCAGGAAGAGGATGAGCTAGTTTGGTCTCCCAATCCCAAGGGAGCTTACACAGTTTCATCTGGATATCAGGCTTTACTTCTTCAGAGATTGGGTAGGGGGGAAGTGCATTGGTGGATATAGGTATGGAACAAATTCACATGGTCTAAATGCAACTATTTTGCTTGGATGTTGGCTTGGAATAGGTGATTGACCTAGGATAATCTCTAGAAGAGAGGTTTCCAAGGCCCTTCAGTATGTGTTATGTGTGGAGTGGCCGAGGAGGATTCAACACACCTTTTTTTGCAATGCCCCTTTGCCTTGCAACTCTAACATTATTGGTTGGATGTTTGGCAGTGCCCATGTCTTCATGTTCAATATATGGTCAATTTATAGAATGGATTGGGAGAAACCCCCTCAAGGATACCCTTCTTGTAGGACATATGGCTGGGTGGCCCCATTTTTCTATTCTGGTAGATCTGGCTTGAGAGAAATAGGTAAATTCTCTAGGGGGTGAGGGTCATGGTGTAGCAAGATGGCAGAAAGTGGTGGGGATAATCCAAGAAACCATCCAAGCAAAGAGTGTGATCTGCCTTCCTTTAACCAAATAGGATGCTCAGGTGGTGGCGCGACTTGGATTCCAATAGTTAATTGGTAAGTCAATGTGTGTTAGGAGGAGCAAGCAAGTCAAGGAGTAGATTCTCGGGACTAGTTAGTGGCAACACCCCCTTAGTGGGATTCTCAAGATCAATACAGATGGTTCCTCCAGAGGTAATCTGGGACCTGTGGGTACTGGAGGGATAGGAAGGGATTCTGAAGGTATGGTGATTTTTATTTTTGCGGTTCCTGAGGGGCTACAAACCATTAACATGATGGAAGGTTAGGCCATTCTTTATTCCCTTGAGAAGGCCTAGGCACTAGGTTGGCCTAAGATTATCTATGAATTAGACTCTCAAGTCTTGATTAACCTACTCATTAAGAGGAAAGCGGTGGATGTCAATTGGCAACTATCTCTGATTGTGCAATAGATTTTGTGGATTTTCTCACTTATGGATAGCGTTACTTTTGCCCACATTTTTTGAGAATGGAACATGGCAGCAGATATTTTGGCTAAATGGGTGTCTGACCATTTAGATGGTGGAAACATTGAGGATTGGGTCTCTCTCCCCGACATTACGTTTTGATTTGGAAAGAATTCTGGAGGCCGATAGGGAGGTTCATAATATTGTCTAGTTGGGTGTGTGCCTAGTTTTTCAGTTTATGTTGCTTTCTTTTAGGGGTTTCTACCCCCCATTATTCTTGTAATGCTTTTCTTTACTCATTAATATTATTTTTACCCCCTTTTTTAAAAAAAAAAAGGAGATCTGAGCAATCTACTTCAACAAGCTAAAACTTGGGTTGTTAATAGTTCTCTAAGAATCTCTCCATGTTTGATGATCTTTCATGACTTTTGAATGAGTTGTTTGGAATTGAAAACAAGGTGGTGGTCCATTATAGGTGTATAATAATTTATCCCTCTTTGTATCATAAAATCTAATCCAAGAGAATATCCTTCTTGAATTAAGACCATATAACATGCATTTATTGCCACTTTAGATCAATTAACTCTTGATACAGATCAGTTAAACATGTGATTGATAGTTAAGACCAATTATGAATGGAAATTCCATGTAAATACTAGTTATGTGGCATGGATTACGTCTACATTAACTCATCCATCATCCCTTCTATTCCATTCTTCATTTTACTTGCTTGACCAAGTACATCTCTTAGGATAATTAGGACTAGTAGCCTAACTCTTAGTACTTGATGGCCATGAAAATATATGAAACCTTAGAAACCTATGAAAGAGTGATTTTTAAACTTGAATCAACATTACATATCATAAAATTGGTACTTTTTGGAAAGAAACACTTGAAAACTTGTCAAATTGGGTGACTAGGTCACCTTGTCCTTCACTTCCTATAAACTGTCTATTTTGAATGAAATCATAGGGGAAATTAAAAACATGGTTTTGATCATCTAATGACTTGATGAGGTATAAATAGTGTAAATATTCAATCTCTAATGATTGACACTTTATTAAATTACATTTACATCAAGGTACCATGTACAAAACTATCTCTAAGTGTACTTCATGGTTCAAGAGTTTCTATGATGATTCATGGGTGTTTGGATGTAAGAAACTTCACTTTTCTCAAAATTGGTCTATATGAGGGTTTAGGGAGGGTTTTGGAGGTCCACTTTCTTAATGATGGTTCATAAAGTATAGACCTCCAAAATAGAACTTATTACCATGGATCATTAGTCCATAAACCCATTCAACTTTCTTGAGAAGATTGGTTTCCCATGCAAAAGGTGTGCAAAGATACATACATAGAGAAGTTTGATTCTAGGGTTATAGATGAATTCTATACCTAATTATAGTCTTGGAAATGGTTCATAAACATTAACACCTAAATCAACATCAATATTTCATGGATTTAAATTTCCCTATGGTTCTTAACTCTTGATAAAAGCATTTGGTGCAAGTCCTCATGTGGTGAAAGATATGATCATTGAAATAGGTGGTTCGAATGAGTGTCCAGATAACATAGTTTAAATTAGCTATTTGAGGAAAAAAATTACCTTTATATTTCCTCAATTTTATTTAAAATATTTTCATAATATCTATTTCATCCTTTTAAACCTTATTAATTTCTAGTTTTGCTTTAGGGAGTCTGAGAGAGCCTCCATGTGATGGTGGAGCTTATAGGTCTTAAGACTAGCTTTAGACCTAAAAGAATCAATACTAAGTGTTAAAGGTTTGAGTCACCTGTAAAAAGATATGAGGGTTAAATATTATCATAATAAATTTATTTTCATTTGTTTCTCACCCCTACAGTTGTTCTAACTACTCAAAACCCACTATGCCTCCATCACTTCATGAGATTACCTATAGGTTTTCTTTGCCTACCTATGGGTGTATGGAAAAAAAAGGTATAAAAGGATGTTAATTATTCAATGGCATGTTGATATAGATATAAATATGATTTAAATATGATTAAATTTCTTTTTCCAAGCTATTCTATCAATTCTACCTCTTATGCATTCATATGTTGCCTAGGGTTTCCTGGTAGTCTAGTTTGTATAACCCTAAGTGACTAAGTTTGATGACTTTCCTTTCTTAACCTAGTATTTATTATTATAAAATGATGTTACCCTACCATTCTCATACATCCTTATCTTCCAATAGCTATCTGATGTCTTGAAACACCTCTCAACTGACATGAATGTCATCAAAATAGTGCACAAGCTTGTCTTAACTCTCTTCTCTTTACTTGACCTTACAATTTTTGAATTGAAAAATGATTAATTTTTAACCATAAAAAGCATATAAAGACACTAAAAATAAAATTTCACTATTTCAATTCTTCTTCATGAAGCTAAACATCTTTTTTTGCCCTCAAACCTTCCAAATGACTCTCTTGGTCTTATTCATGACTACCTAACTGAATTTATGAGCTCTATGACATAAAACTGACAATTTACACCACTAATATGACTTTTATGATGGCATATGAAACTTAAAATAGTCATGAATACTATTTATATTAAATTTGAGAGCTTAACTCTATCTATAGAGGTTTTAAAACCTGAAATTCTCTCAAAACTATCTTCCTACATTGACTGTGATTGCATGTCCTCTTAGATTTCAACTACTTGAAGCCATTATATTATCCTTTCATGTCTCTAAAAAAGGTTTATGGATGATCTATAGGTTTTAAAACTCCATAGGAATCATATTTATTTAATTACCCTCCCTTAACTTACCAACAATCCACTTTTACTTTCATTGCAAAAGGGAATTCTTTTAAGAAAAATAGATTGCATTTTAATTTTGACTATTCTTTCATGTTATAAAAATATTTAACATTCTAATTAATCCTCCAATATTCCTTTAAAATGTTTAAGGTTTTTTATATGTTTGAAACATCCCTTGTATCTTTATGCCAACACTCCAACATGTTTACCCCCCCCCCCCACCTCATCATGCACAATATTGCACTTAGAACGTATAGGTTGTCTTGATAAATAGTGATTGTTTTGATTTAATTTAATAACACCTCAAATATATTTAATTTTTTAAAATTATCTATGAGCCTTTATTAGGTTCAAAACACTCTGTCATGCTTCATAACCACAAGTTCATCCCTAGTTTCATTCTTTTCATTGAATGGTTATAGATGTAGGTTAGACCATTATATAAACTGAGAAAACTTTGATAAGTGGGATAAGATGATAGTGGATCATCTTTGAGAGATTAATTTTATACTTTTTCTTCTTTTTAATTAATCATATTCACTTAGAATTAAAGCCTTGATCTTCATTAAATAACTTGGTTCTCAAGAAGCTTGTAGACCCCATTGTACAAACTGAGATAGTCCAAGCATAAAATGTGAAGTGCATGCCTTGGAGTGATTTCATGTTGTTCATTTAGTGACTGAATCTTGTTATAATTATTTTGCAAGTACTTCAACCATACTTATAACCTTTAAAGAGACTTATTTAAGACATTGAAATTGAGTTTTCCCTCTAAACAGTCTTGTAGATGCTTTGAGAGTGTCTTGGTTTCACTTATTAACTTAGTCCTCATCACATTATTTACCTATTTTTACCCTCTTAACCTTGGATATATTATTAATTGTACTTAAAGGTTCCTTTTAAAACAATCTCTCTATTCTCTCTTTTCCACTAAGACCAACTTGCTCCATAAGTCACTTATAGGTGTCTCAAGATCATCAATTCAACTCTTAGGACTGTATTGACATGCCAAAATTCCCTAGTATCTCCCTCAATGGTCCTAACCTCCTCAATATTTCATGGACCTATTCAAATATTCAAATTAGGTTCAAACATCTTCATATCTCTGTCAACACTTTAGCTTGAAAAATGGATGATCTTCAAAGAGGCCTATAAGTTATCTTAGGATGATTGACTGTAGGTTCATTGGATTCCTTCTTAGATTGAGATATGAATTAATTAATAAATAATGATCAATAAACCTTTAATCTTTGCTAACTCTCACTCATTCATCTATTCCATGATCATTCCTTCATAATGACTATGTATTGTACCTTCATATGACTATGAGGGGTGTTTTATATAGACAATGGTGCAAGTGTGAACAAAATGATATTTTCATGAGTTTTATGCAGGGAGTACATATTTGTATAGTCTCTTCCATATATAAGAGGTCAAGAGTTTAAACATGGATTATGATAAGTGTTATAGATGATGTCTCTGATGATGTCTAGGTTTGATGATGGTTTAATTCAATCCATTTAAGCCTCCTATACCTCCCAATATAATTTAATTAACTATATTATCAAGTGCATATTTCAAATCCTATCTCCAATATGACTACTACAAGTGTGAATATGTGTCCTTAGTAGTAACTATGGGGAAGCATCAAGGCCTAAGGAAGTCCAAACAAGTAGAAGAATATTAGTTTGAGACATAGAAGGTGTGAAATAAATTTTTTGAGCCTAATAATTCATATTATTTTTTATAGGAACATTAAAAATGGTAAAATAGGTTCCAACAAGATTAACCCTTTACCCCAACTCTAAAAGAAAGGTAGACTCTTACAGTCATGACAAGCCTTTTAAGGTACGTTAAGCAAGGAAGGTAGACACTATTAGGTTGAAGTCTAGAATGAATTTAAATATATAATGTGGATTAAAAAGACACAATAATAATTTTTGGGATGAAATTAATAGGTTATATCAATAACCACATACTAAACTCGCTCTAAGAAAAGATAATCTCAGTCAAGACCCCACGTGCATACATAGGGTAAAAGTAGTAAGATTGTAGGTGTGCTGATGGTTTTAAAGATTAAAGGAAAGTTAAAATGGTAAAAATTAATATAAATAGACCAAAAACATGATAATTACACCAAATTATAATAATGTAACATCATACACACCTTCTTAATGGCCACACACATTCAACATACCTCACTTACCACCTATAGTCAGAGTTATGAGGAGAAGAACTAGTACCTTGGACATTACACAAGAGGTGAATGTGATTAAAATATATAATTAATACTTGTTTCCAATAAATTAATAGTCTAATTAAATATTTTTAACCTCTAATATAAGACAAAATTCTCATGGCATGATTAGGCCTACTAGGTCTAGATAGACATGTAGGTAGGTTCTTAGTAGGAAGACAAAAGTGTGATAAATAAACAAGGGGGTGAAAAATAGAGATTAAAAAAGGTTTATATAGAATATTCACTAGGTTTATATGGAATTATCTCAACCTTTCAAGATAATATTAGGCCTAAATGGCCTAATTAGGCCTAAAACTAGTATATAGACCTATGACTATAATCTAATATATATTGCATGCTTAAAGGGTAATATGAATATGTAAGAGTTTAAAAGTGTATTTTTAAAGTATATGGTCATATTATTATGATATAATTATTAGGATGAACTCAAAGTTCTATCAATAAGAAGATTCACACTCACAGTCCTGATAAGCTTAAAATTAATTATAGGTAGGGTAAGAGAAAGTGTGATTGTGTTAAAACCTATGTGGGAGTGAAGGGTAAGAATTTAAATATAGGTATTAAATGTCAGGCACCTAAAACAACAAACAGTTCTGATACCAACTTGTCAAGATCTTGATCCTCAATTAGAGCACAATATGATTACCTCTATGTAAGCAACTAAACACAAAATTTAACCAGAATGAATAAGTAACTTGAAATATGAAACAACACAGGATATGAGAGACAATACACAATTGTATTAATATTCATCCAGAAGGAAATACAATAAAGAAGATGCCACACTTCTTCTTCCCACACCTCTAGAGCTCCCACACTTCTAGGGTTCACCTGTAACTCTCCTCCAACACTTCACTCTCTCATCACGGTCACAACAATCAACTCAAATTCAGAGTTGTTGTTCACCTCCACCAGTTAGTAACAATGATGCCAATACACCAAGCACACAACTGTACTCCAAGTAGATCTCCCTTTCCTTGCTACCACCTGTAAATCAATAGACCTTACTTACCATGTAGATATCTCTACACCCTAAAGAACCCTTGTCCTTGCCTCACCAAGTCCTTATGATTCTTCAACTAGTACCCCAGTGGATCTTCTACTAGAACTTGCACACCTGTAACTCTCCCTTATCATACACACTCAGCACCCCTTTGGAACTAGGAGGAACACACCATGCTCTCTTCTCTCTGAAGGAGCTAATTTCTGCTCTCTTACTCTCTAGCACACTTTTACATTACAACCCATGAGTCTATTATATAGATCTCATGCATACAATAATTAGACTTTTTTAATTACAATAATTATACTTTCTTAATTAAAATAATTAGACTCGCAACTCCAAGACTATAATTAGCCTTTAACATGCAAATTGACAGTCTAAAAATAGACCTGTCTAGAACCCGCATGCAAATTGCATGCACACACAGGTTGCCAATGTCGGCTCTCCTAACCAATGTCAGCCAAATCATAACTGACATTGGTTGCTTTTGTACTATTATATGACCAACGTCAGTTGATCAGACCGACATCGGTTGCCCTGCAACTGGTTCTACAACTCCACAACCTCTGCAACCTCCTTTTGTTCGCATCTTGGTGAAGCTTTTAGCTCTACAACCTAACAATCTCCCACTTGGAGATAAATAGCTACACTTGTACCTATACCTATACACCATCTAATTCATTTCTTGGCTTTTATCCCTCTTCAAGCTCAATCTTGAAGACCAACCACCACACACCCTGTGATGCTACACCTATCATCCAAGTAACCTGCCATATCCAAACCTACAAATCCATGTAGTGAAGTCCTTGACCCTGCATAACATGTTAACCTGCTACTAGTCCCTCTAAAATACCTGAGAATCCATTGAACTACCCTCCAGCGCTCCTTTCCTGAATTGGCTCTGAACTTTCTGACAACTCCCACTACTTGGGAAAACTCAAGTCTACACTCGACCTCATGTGTTTTGAACACTATTCTAAGCTCTGCTTGAACTATCTAGCCATAGGTGTGCTTACCAATTATGCATCTTTCATCTTAAACCCTACCAACACCTTCTTCACATCAGCTCCCACTAGAGACAAAATCAACTTGTGATCTTCCATGTCTCTTATGCCGAAGAATTTTGCTGCTTCCAAATTCTTCATGACATACCTCTGAACTAACTTTACCTTTATCTCAAAAACTCCCTGCATGTGTAACCCTACAACAAACAACCACACAACAGTAATAGGATAATGTTGAAATCATCATCTAACCTGGTAAAGATAAACACAATAGTTACATTGACATTGACTAAAGCCCTACTTTGTCATCCACCTGTCAAAACCTGTACCACTATCCTACAGCTTCCTCAAGACCATATACCTTGGCCTTCCATCTCACGTGTCCATCCACTCTCTTCTCTAACCTGGGAATCCATTCCTCTCTCAGTGCTTTCTTCCAACTAACAACTCCACCAACAAACCCCTGTTTGGTTCTTCTCCAAGGACTCACACTCCTCATCCATGCCTAGCTCCCACTATTTCCTAGATTCTACATGCATTGCCTCTTCACATCTTCCAGGTTCTTGACCATCAGTAAGCAACAAATAAAGAAGGTGAACAATGAATATGAGGTTCACTTACCCTTTTTGACCTCCATATTGGTGTTTAAGACTCCTTGACAGCTTGATGTCCGCCCAACATCTGTTCCAATGACTGATCTCAGCCATCTCTAAGTCTGCACCCGACCGATGTCAGTTCCCTATACTGACCCTGACTACCGACATCATTTCCATGGCTAACACCGGTGTCCCTTCTACCGATGTTAGTTCCTATCTGACTAACGTCAGTCTTCCTATTATTGACATCAGTTACTATATGACCAACGTCAGTCTTAACCTGCCTGACACCAATGACTCTACTGATCTGCACATGACTGACATCGATGCCTATCTGTTCGATGTCGGTTCCTCCTGACTGATGCTGGTACCTATGTTTTCCTATGAGTGATGAATTTTTACCTGTGAGCTCCTTTTGGATCAAACCCTTGTCCATACAGCCCTACTCAGAATAATTCAGTCCCCTCAGCTGATCTTTGTCTGTCATCTCCTCCATGAACACCAAGGCTTTCCAGTTCTTAAGTTTGTAAAAAACATCTATCTTCCACTTAAGAACATGCATTCCCTTCTTACATATGTAACCAAACCTAAAAAGCCACATCTTTGCAATAAAAGGTGAATCAGTAATATAAGTAGATAGATAAAGGATACCTACTTTCTTACCACCATCTAATTCAAGTGCATCCACTGTGAGAGTTACTGTGCATCTCTCATCACCCAAATTTCTTGAAGAAATTAGAATCATCTCCAAGACTGGTCCCTACATGACCTCATTCAACACCTATGTGTTATCTATCTACAATTTCAGCTTCACTTCCCCTTTGCCAACAATTAACAAGGCTCACCAACACCTAAATAAATCTCTCCAAAGTCTCCAAAGACATACCCATGAAAATATGCTCTATTTCAGGCTGCATGGAAAGAGGCAACAGAATTTGTAAACCAAGATTCTACTTTATCTAGAGCAACCTATGCAACATCACCTACAACATCTGCTTCTACACGTTGATCTTCTACCGACCAACAATCTTCCTTTACCTGCTCTTTCTTTCCATCAATCTGACTATTCATGCTATTCAGTTTCTCCATTCATAGCTTACTTTCTTCTGCCATTGCTATACTCCCACTCAATTTGAAACCCCTGAGAGTGACTTGTAATCAAAAACACTAACCAGATCTAAAACCACCTATTAGTAACCCAACTAAAAGCTTTGATACCACTTGTCAGGCACCTAGAACAACAAACAGTTTTGATAACAACTTGTCAGGATCTTGCTCCTCAATTAGGGCACAATATGATTACCTCTGTGTAAGCAACTAAACACGAAATTTAACCATAATGAATAAGTAACTATAAATATGAAACAACACAAGATATGAGAGACAATACACAATTGTATTAATATTCATCCAGAAGGAAATACAATAAAGAAGATGCCACACTTCTTCTTCCCACACCTCTAGAGCTCCCACACTTCTAGGGTTCACTTGTAATTCTCCTCCAACACTTCATTGTCTCATCACGGTGACAAAAATCAACTCAAATATAGAGTTGTTATTCACCTCCACTAATCAGTAACAACGCTGCCAGTACACCAAGCACACAACCATACTCTAAGTAGATCTCCCTTTCCTTGCTGCGACCTGTAAATCAACAGACCTTACTTACCATGTAGATATCTCTACACACTGAAGAAACCTTGTCCTTGCCTCACCAAGTCCTTATGATTCTTCAACCAGTACCTCGGTGGATCTTCTACTAGAACTTGCACACTTGCAACTCTCCCTGATCATACACACTCATCACCCCTTTGGAACTAGGAGGAACACACCATGCTCTCTTCTCTCTGAAGGAGCTAATTTTTGCTCTCTTACTCTCTAGCACACTTTTACAATACATCCCATGAGTCTATTATATAGATCTCATGCATACAATAAATAGAATTTCTTAATTACAATAATTAGACTTTCTTAATTACAATAATTAGACTCGAAACTCCAAGACTATAATTAGCTTTTAACATACAAACTGACAGTCCAAAAATAGACCTATCCAGAACCCACATGAAAACTGCATGCACACACAGGTTGCCGATGTCGGCTCTCCTGACCGATGTTGGCCGACTCATAACCAACATCAGTTTCTTCTGCATTGTTATATGACCAACGTCGATTGATCAAATCGACATCAATTGCCCTGCAACTGGTTCTGCAACACTGTAACCTCTGTAACCTCCTTCTGTTCGCATCCTGGTGAAGCTTTTAGCTCCACAACCTAACATTAAACTTTTTATATTAAATAAATAAATAATAATTAAGTTATTGGGCACTTGAGACATCAAAATTTGTTGTAGACTAAACAAGCTTGGTTGATCACCTATAACCAAGCACACATGCAAGCCAAGTAGCCAGGGTCACATGAGGGAGCTAAAGCAAGGAAACATACATAGGGATGGGTGAATAAAATAAAATTAAATACTATGTATTTTATTATTAAATACATCAAGTACTTTCAATATCTTGACCCCTTAAAATGGACCAAATAAGCCTAAGGACCTTATTAGGCCTAATAGACCTAATCTGGTACACACATACCTATAATAAAGTTAAAGGCACATGCAATTTTGAAGGCCATGTAAGTGTTTAAAACTCCTAATGATGGATCTAAAAGGATCAAAATAATGTTATAGGGTGATATAATCCATATGTAAGGGAGGAAGTCACTCAATCAAGCCTTTAGGGCAACATAAGCCTGACTGCCTATAAACCCTAGACCAATGAGATGAAGAGTATGCAAGTTTGAGAGAGGCCTATTCCAAATTATGTTACCTAATAATGAGATAAAATCATATTATGTTATAAAACTCCATCAACATGGTGGAATGGACTTGAATCCATTCAAGTCTCTAATACTTATTATCAAGTATTCTAGGCATGATAGTGAATAGTGACACTAAGGCAAACCCATGAGAGGAGAAGGCTAAGATGATATCCTAGATAGATAAAGTAAATAATATAAGATTAAAACTAATTTATTATGGTTTTATTATTAAGGTAAATACCCAAACCATCTAAAGGTCACTTAGACCTTTGAAACTTAGTCTAGGCTTGTTAGGCTTGAAAACCATTCTTAAGGCCTCAAACCCCACCACCACCTTGGGGCATATCAAGGTATATATATCATATTTATGGACATGATAAGGTGTGGTAATATATTATATGTCCTAAAATAAGTATTTGAAATAGGGGAATGCAACAAAATGCCAAATTTGGTCTTAAGACTCATTTTGAGATCTACAATCCTAAGTAGTCAACTCAAGCCACTAATTCAAGTGCTCAGATATTTCATAGCATAAGTACTTAGATACAATGATATTATCAATATTTTTTAACCCATATGGACTCAACATCCATGGAGGATTCACTTGGATTAAGGGTCCCACCTCTATGAATCATCATTAAAACTATAGAGATGTCCATAAGGATTACAAGGAGCTTAAAGTTTTCCATATTGCATTCATATCTACACAAACAAGATGTATGGGAACCAAATATTTTAATAATATTTATTTATTTATATGTAATAAAAATACATGACCATATGTTTGGGATTGGAGGTCTCATCTTTGTGAACCATCATTAATATGGTAGACCTCCCAAAGCTTGCTTAAACTCTATGACATACCTAAATTTGGAAAAATTGAGATATTTGAAGTTAAAAAACCTAAATTTATTTTATAAAAACTTATATCACCTATCCCACTCATAGGAACCCTAATCTTGGTGCTAGTCTAAACAGACTATCATATAGACCTATCAGAAATGGTACTTTTTCAAGGTTTTAAGAAGAAACAAAGGTATAGATTTATTTTTAAGGTTTAAAATAATTGTAAGGGGTGGTTTGGGAATTTTTTTACCTTATCTAATCATAAATTAATAACACTCATTCCTTGAAATTGTTTTACAAGTCTAGGAAGGCTAATGGAAGGTGACCTAGTACCCTAGTTTAGCAAGGTTATAGGTGTATACTACTTAAAAAATCATATGTCATGGTATGGGACATTTATTCATACCTAAAACATGCCTATACATATACTCTAAGGATTATTTTTAGGTTTCATGTCCATTCAAGCACAAACAATCAAGTAACTAGGCCTAGTGGCCTAGTAAGCCTACTTGGGTCAACAATGAGAGATGAAAGTTGGCATATAGGATATATTAGGAGATAAATATATGGTCACATTACCACCTTTTAACTATCATCATTAATATCAATATATACACTTCATATTCCTAATGGAGGAGGAGGAAGTTTCAAGTCTAGTCAACATGCACAAAGGATGATGGGTTGTTCAAGGCCTCATGGAGGCCTAATTACACCTCATTCACACATTATAACTACCAAAATATAATTAATTAACCATATTTGTTCATTTTCATGTATCATATGAGGTAAATTAAGATCAGACCATCCTCTACCACTCCACCTCGATGCATAAAGGGGTCATTAAAGGCCACCAATCAACAGACCAATGCATAGAGGGAGTATGACGTACTATCATGACTACTGTAACTAATAATGGAGTGGGATATGTTAATTTATGACCTATATCTATCACCTCCATGCCATTATACCTCTCTCTACATTCTCATTCTTCTATTTATTGAGGCCTTAAGGCCATTATAACCATCCCTCACTTGGGTATGAGGAAACTTTTCCTAGATTTGTGCCTTATAGACCTCTTAAATTAATAAATGGATATTTTTATCTTCTTCAATACTGATATAGTGTGATTATTAATTTTATAATTTGAATATGTGGTAGACTTATTCCCCTTTGTAGGTCCTTGCCTTACCTAGATGTTAACAACATGTCTTTTGCAGGTTATGTGGTGTGCAAAAGTGCTAAGTGATTAAATCTGTAGTTGAACCTAATTTATAAGTGCCTTAGACCAGACCTTCCTATCATGATCCTCATTTTATATCACCTAACATAGCCTCCATATAAAACATTATTGCATAAGAGATTTTCAAGATGGTAGTTTAGTTACTTGTCTAGTCCACTAGTGTTGTTAGAGGTCAATTAAAGTATATGAATTATAATTGGTTCATCACCACACATATACTAGGTTTCCTTTTATTCAATATTTCTATCCTTTTTCACCCTAAATTAGTATTTCTTAGTGATTTAAGCTATAATAGATGTACCAAGGGAGCTAGCCCCATAATATAGATGTCTAGTCTAGATATAAGTCACCCACAGTCTTGGTCTATTCCCATGTTACCCTAACCTTGGAAGTAGTCCATAAAAACCTCCTCCTAGGTTGAAGGTTAGAGAGCTAAAAATCAAGTCAAAGATAAACTGATCAAGGAGTTCAATATTTAAATGTACACATGTGAGACTATTTAGGACTTGAAGGAGATCTAACATAAATCATAAAAATCAATATAGTGCTATGACTATAGGTTATTAGATGTGATGAATAAAATTTCAATTCCTAGATTTGAACAAAGTAGCTTGGTTGGTTTCTAGACTGTGAAGCAAGATTTAGTTTTCTATCATAAAAACCAATTTAATAGTAAAGTCAATGTGATATCTTTTACAATAAGATTAGAGAAAATAGAATATTATGGGTAATATACTCCTATCATCACATTGACTGGTGGTAATCTATATACAATAATATGCAAAATGGATGAGCTAAAAATAGTGAGTAAACCATGATTGTGAATCTAGTGCACTGAGTGTGGACAAAAAATACATCATAGAAATTAATGTCCAAAGATTGAAAAAGAGTTCTATGGCATATGTCATATTATGTTCTACACTTTTGAAAATCCTACAATAATAATTAGAAAAATATATAGGGCCCTTTAAGAGTTTAAAGAGGATGTCACATTAAATATTTTCATAGTAGATACACAATAGTCTCCTATTACAAAACTTTATGTGTAAAGCCTAGATGTTGAGATGGTAACACAAGGTTCTTGCGGTCCTCCAACAACACAACCTACACCAAGGTAGACACCTAAATCACCATAATATCAATCAGGGTAGACCCCATAGTCACCATAGTACCAATCAGGTTGGACATCACCATATCCATAATTTAAACCAATGTGGAATCTTGCTTAATCATAATATCAACAAGGATGGATTCTTCCATCATGCCAACAATAATTAGGTTGAGCACCTTTATAATCATAAATAATATGGAGTCTATGATGATCATAAACAAGGTTGAAATTCCCCATAGAGAAAAGGAGGTTTCCAATAAGGATATCAATGGGTATTTCAATGAGGAAACCAAAATTATAGATGGGTAAATAGGCAACCTAGAGCATCGATCACATGTTTCTATGTGTGGTGAATTAAACCACATCACATGCAATTGTCCTTTTAATCTAAAGAGATAATCATATTATGAATATTATATAAATTTTTTGAAACATAATAAATAATATTTTCCTATTTCATAGAAATAGAGGAAGGATAAAGTAGTGTGAAATGTTAACATGGTGTAGTCTCATCCTAAGGATCTCTCTTTCACTCTGGCTATCACTAGATGTCAACATCATAAGTAAGATCTATCCTATGAAAAATTTATTCATAAATATGTAATAATATAAATATTTATATATTTAAAAATAAAAAGTATTTATGAATGTATTTTATCATTAGATAAATTCAATAAAGAATCATAATACTTTTGAAGATGTTGTGATAGTGGATGCTCAGATGTATGGCCAAAGTTTGTTTGAATACTATAGCAAGATGGAGTGGTTAAAAATTTTATGGATCTACTAAAATTGGTAATCACTCTATGAAATTAGTATATTTATCATAATATAAAAAACCTATTTCATAATTTTATAGACTGTGCAAATAGGGGACAATTGAGATCAAAGAAAATGGTCTAGTATGTCAAAACAAAAAATCCATAGGATGTTGATGCTAGAATGGATATTGAACTTTCAAGGTATAAATTCCCAAATTTTATCTCTAATTTAAATGACACTATCAACATGAGTCCCAAGTCTACATGGGATGGTATTGGAAACCAATTCTTAGCTACAAGCATGTTACTTTAAGTCTCACAAAGTATGATAGAGTTGAACCTATTGGGAAACTTGAATTTGTTAAAATAAAGGTGGTTGATTTGAGTTTGTGAGTTTATTTTTAATTCATTGACATGAATATCAATGAGATGATCTATCCTACATTAACCAAGAAGATATGGGCTTATGATTGTTTCATGACTATTAGTACAATACATAATCATCTAGAAACACACAAAAGGGACAATACCATTGTTATAACTTTGAATAAGAATGATATTAATAATTATATCATAATGAAATATCCTTCATCACCATATTCATACATGGATGATAAATATTTCAAAGTCATCATGGAGTGAAAGTGCAAAGCCATGTGAAGTAGAGCATTTACATATTCCTCACAACCTAAACCATAATTACCAAAAATTCAAAAAACTAACCAGTTTGGGTCTCAACTAATTAAGATGATTAATATTTGTTCTTAATTATTCATGGAAGAATTCAATTCACCTTTTTCTAGTCTCCTACTAAGTCATATATTGATCACTTATATTAGGTAACTATCACATATAGAGACTACATTGAACCAAAAAAAGGACTTTACCTTGAGAAGTAGATTCGTCCATAAATAGAGATTTGGATGCACATATGATAAATTAGGTGAAGGGATACCATTAAATAATTCCAATACACAATGTCTATGTTACACATAGGTATATGCCTTAGTATTTTTATATAGATGATTTTCCAAGATGTAGATATGCAAGGTAGTGCAATAAACTATGCATTAAAAGGAGTTGATGCAACTTGGTGGGTTATGCATAAATATAGGCTATAGTAAGAATAAATGTTATAATTTTTATGATCTCAATTTCAAGTTTAATTTTTATATTATAAACTAGACTTTCTTTCAAGAAGGTTAGTGCCCAAAACTTCATGTCCACAAATGTGTGGAAGTTTGGTCATCACAAAAAATAGGGGAAAGATACTAGGTCCATATCCTCCAATACATATTAACAAAAATTCATATAAATTGGTACAAAAACAAGGAATGTATAAATGAGACTAAAAATTAGAAACAATTCGAACAAGACTTCATACAAATGTTTGTATTTGAAGACAAAACTTCAATGGTGCAACAAGATATACATAATAAAAAATTATTCCTATGTAATTGATGGGAGGAATATGTACCTCTTGTGTTAAATTAAAAACTTTAATTTTATTTGAACATAAATCTAAACACACACATTAAATATTATATGATTATAAAGTAAAAAACACAAGTATTTGTTAAAGTCTTATTAAATAATTCTAGATGAAGTAGAGTGTGTATATTCTAGTGATAGTGATGAAGACCTAGACTTGTAATGTGTTTTCAATCTAGAAAGGGAAACAAAAGAACCTAAAACAAATAATTCAAATAAGGATTATTAATATCAATATCTTTGAGTAAGAAGGTTAAATCAAGCTAAAGGATACCCTTCAGGTAGGATCGAGAAAAATATATAAAGAATCAATGATGAAAATTTTGAAAACATCAGGATAGACATTATATCTAAATAATAAACTATTAGATATTATTGGTTACATCAACATATCTCTATGTTATTAAATTATTTCAAGATTACAAGGATGGGTTTCTTAGAAATTTATCAGATGTTAAGGGTGTGGACCCATAATTAGGGTAAATGCCATATTGAAATGAAATAATGAATTAGGCATATTAAAAATCACCTATATAGATTGAATCTAAACATGAAGATGAATGTTAAGGAATAAATCAGAAAGATTCAAGAAGTTAGAATCACATATCTTATTGAAAAATTTGACTAGGTTAGTATTATGGTGGTATAACCCAAGAAAATTGGGGAAATTAGAATTTATGGTTATTATCAAGCTTTGAAAAATGATTTCGTGAATTATACATTTCTAATTCCCTTCACATATGAGGCTCTAGAATATTTTTTAGGACATGAAGTTTATTTATTCATATATAGATTCAATGGATACCACTCGATCCCTATTGTAATTAAGGATCAAATAAGGACAACCTTCATAATTTAATGGAGACCATTTACATATATGATGATCCCTTTTTAGATAAACAATATTCTTGCATCATTTTCAAGGGTAGTTGTCATTGGGTTTAAATATTTCATCCATGACTTCTTGGAAGTCTATTTATATGACTCAAAAAAAAATTATTTGTTTAAACAACATATTTCAAAGTTGAGACTGATGTTAAAAAGGTGTTGATCCCTACAAATTATGATCAAAATAAGGAATTGTTTATTATTCACACCTTTTAATGTTTTTTGGGTCATACATTTTGTAGTGATGTGATATTAGTAAAATGAGATAATATTACAGTTATTTTAGGACTCAAACTACCTCTTAACCCATCAAAAGTGAGTTCATTTATAGGACATATGAGTTATTATCATAAATTCATTTGAGGATATGCATCCATTTTAGTACCTCTAGAGAAATTATTTCATAAGGATTACAAATTCTCATGGATTTATAAGTATAAAAAAACATTCACATATTTGAAATAGAGGTTGGTGACATTACCAATTTTTATCTTCCCAATTTGGAACAAACCTTTTCATGTCCTTATTAATGTGTTAAGAACAATAGTTGAAGTAGTGTTGGCTTAACTAGGAGAGGGAGGTCTTGATCATCCCATTAATTTCTCAAGTTTCAATCTCTCGAATGAAGATAAAAATTACACCAATACTATGTGAGAAGCCTTGGCTATGGTCTTCACATTGGAAAAAAATAGGCATTTTCTTTTGGCTACCCAATTTAATTTTTTCACTAATCATCAATCTCTTTAATACCTAGTAAATAATAAAATGATGAGAGGAATAATATCTTCATGGTTAATATTGTTCAAATAATTCTATTTCAAAATTAATGTCAAGACTAGTAGGTAAAATGAGGGTCTTGATCATCTCATTTTTATCTAAATAGGAGAAGAACCAAAATTTCTATAAGATGAGTCTCCAAATGCCCATCTATTTTGAGTAATTGTGATTCTTGAGAATATGGAAGACATTGTAAAATTTATTGATTAGGGTGTATTCTATGCACATTATGTATAAAAATATTTGAAGTATCTAATTATAATATATTTACCATTAAATATCATAAATGATTTCCTCTATAATATTATAAAATACAATGTACTACGTAGGGTGGATTTGAGTCATGAAATATCATAACTATTGGAAGAAGCTCATGAAGGGGTATCTAAAGAAAATTTCATAATTGATCCAACTAAAATAAATATATTATAGAGTGTCCTATGGTGACTTAATTTTTCATGATGCACATAGGTCACAAAGTAATATAATGTCTAATAATGAATGAGAAAGCCTGATTAGAGAGATGAGATGCTATTAAATCTAGTTCTAGATATATGATCATTAGAAATATGGGGCATTAACTTTTTAGGCCCTATTAATCCTATGTATAATTAGATAAATACCAGATACATAATCATAGCTTTAGATTACTTTACCAAGTGGATTGAATTTATTACAACTCTAAGTTATAGTGTGAAATATGTTCCAAAGTTTCTATATGAAAACATAATAACAAGGTATGGATGTCCCCAAAACTTGATCAGTGATAGAGTTAATTTTTTCTTAAATATGCTATAAAAATATTGATATAATAATTCATGATCTCACACCATAAGATCAAAACTTATGGTCCACAAGTAAACAACCAAGTAAAGGCATTAAACAAAGTGTTGTAAAATATGTTGACTAAAAATATGTAATGTATATCATAATGATTGGGAATATTACACACTAAAAACATTATGGGGCTATATGAAAAATCACAAGTGTGTGACTAACAACAAACTCTTTCAATTGGCTTATGGCATGAAAGTTGTGATGCCTATGGAATACTTAGTCATGAGCTTATTAATCACATTAATAAATCAACTTGGATATAAAGAGTCATTAAAGGAATAGTTATTCAAATTAACTCACATGCATGAGATAATACATAGGGATAATTAAACTCAAGAGGTTTAAAATCACAAAAAAAAATGGCATGATTGTAACCTATGATCAAAAAAGTTTCAACCAAATCAGAGAGTTCATTTGTATGATAGAAGATTCATAGTGCACCTGGGAAAATTATGTATCAGATGGAAATGTCCATATATCATTCATTAGTGTCATAACAAGCACTGCAATTCTTAGCAATATTAAAGGGGGCATTATAAAAGAAAGAGTAAATGATTTTAGGATTAAACCCTACTTCCAATGGTCTAAAATAATAATATGCATATCTAAGTGAGTACCAAGTGACACAAGTTACTATATGATTTTTATTATAGTTTGTTTCATTTTGTAGGTTCATATCAATAGATGTGTATAATCTAACCTTTATAATGTAGTAATCACTATAATATGACATAATAAAGTTTCAATAAAGAGATGGAAACAAATCAAGATCAAATGTAAGATAAATAATTGTGATGGTGTTAGTAAATTTGATATCTAGGAATGAGGAGACATTAAACAGCAAAAGGATGGTATGACATGGATAACTACCAACAATGAAATGTATTTAATGAAATAGAAAAGTGAATATAAAAGTTATCCCAAAAGAGATATATATGTTGATAAGAAATAATGGCCAAAATAATTAAATGTTGATAAAGTAAATGATGGTTCATCACACTACTAAATTTGAAGAAATAAACATTACATCCATCACCATAAATCCAAAGGTCTCATCAATAAATATATTTAAATGTAAAATAAGTAGATGCTAGTGGAAAAGATATATCAATGAGTAAATAAAAATGATGGGAAAGATTTGAGAATAAAAATTCATATATAAGTATAGGATCAATAATAATCATACTTTAAAACTCACTTGAATAATAATCTTATTGAGATCTATCTTAAGTCATCTATTTCAACAAAGAATTTATGCACAATCAAGCCTCAACAAAGATAAAATGGCCACACTCCAAATTTTAGCTCTACTTTTAGAATCATTAAAAGAGGAGATTGGTATTTGGTTAACCATAAGGAAAACCAAATGGAGTGATCTTAAACTATTCAAATTCATTGATGCAATAGATAGTGAGTGGTTTTCACAACCACAAGCAACTATCTAGAAATAGGGAGTAATTACACTACCTGATATAATGTGAGGTTGAGATTCATGAATTTTGAAAATGCTACCAATATTTGGCCACCATGATGACCTTATGATAACTCTCCATATCCAATAAAATGAATGATCGATCCATATCTCCAAGGAATTCACCATATACATAAAATAAAACACCATGGTGTAGGTCATTACACTGCCAATGAGATGGAAGTTGTCAACACCATATAAAAATAAGAACCCCCCAATTTGTTCAGATATCAAGGATTATGATGATCAAACAACTAGGATAGTAATAATTAACAAGGTCATGAATGTACATGTTTGAGTCTAGAATAGATGAATAATGAGGAGGTATTGACAAAACACCATGAGTTCAAAACAAATCATGAAGGTAGTAATCAACATCACACACTAGATGACCAAAATAAGTAAAGATTTCAATTGTTCTAAATTCCTTTCATATGAGGTCACTACCAATATTGAAAATCTAATTTTTAGTGAAACTCAATCATTTAAATATTAATTTTTAGTACTCATCTACTTCAAATAGTGGAAATACGTAAAGGGACATATCACACCTAGTGTTAACTAATATCCATTCAACACCTTTTCCAACCTCGTGTGGCCCTGAGATAATATTATGCATAGGCATATAAATTCAATCAATGGTTGTTATGCTCTTTTATTTTAAACCAATATGTATTTTCCCTAGTTGTGTGCCTAAGTAAATAAGAGTTAAAATGTGATAGTGTACTAGCATTTCATGTAAGAACAAGTTCTCATGTGCTCACCTAAAACATGTAGTTTAAGACTGGTTCCCACTAGTTTTGTCATGTGAAGATTTGTTTGTCCAACTTCATAGAAAAGGGCACTCAAACAAGTAATCAGTACTAAACACATCCATATTCATATATCTAATTTAAATTAAATTTTCATCACTTAATGATCAAAATAAAATGAATATGGCATAAAATGACAATAGATAATGTCAACCCCATTATTACCATAGATAAATAAACACAAGCATTATGTCAACATGGGCTTCATTCCATTATAGTCATAAAGTATATCAAATATTATAGTGATTCTAAAGTTACAATGATATCTAGATCATAAAAAACTCATAAACTCATTAACTCATCAAAAACAATACAAAGTACATCAAGGGGATATTTATACTTGGTTTATACTGACCAATCAATTATATAAGTAAATACAATTAATATGACTCACCAATAGTAATCAATAGAATTAATTCATGGCATCCATTTACAATAAATTCCTATTGTCCTAGGCCTATCTTCCCCTATATTCTCTCTTGATGTTAGATCCTAATCATCAAGCACCTATCTTCCTGTGGGTTGGTTCTAGATTTGTACTTGACTTAGTCTTCTATTCTATTATATTCTATTCTTATGAACTATTCCATAACCATCTCTACTTTTTGTGCTTCCCCCAAGCCTTCCAATAATAAATGAGTCCTACATTCTTAGGTTATCCATTTAACATGCATCATTACTCTACAATACTTTTTTATTCCCTATCATGGACTCTCATACTATGGTCTTTTATACCATGGTATTCTATGCCACTTATTACCAAAAAGTAATTAGCCAAAATAATCTTCAAAATTGGGGTCCTAACATCACCCCACACTAAACCAATAGTTGACCCTAGAATTTGCATCATTCTCAAGTCCCTATAAAAACTTAGGTCCTATCTACTTAATTTTCTTCTTCACACCCTCCTAATGGTGTAAGGCATTCTAGATTTAGGAATTGATTTTTTATATCACCTCCTTAAGCTTATTTATCTGCTCAAGATCCTCAAGATAATCGCATGCTTGAATAAAAAATGCTCAAGGGATGTAGAGTCATCCTTATGAACATCTTGAGTGAGGTGACTTATATTACAACCTATATTTAAAGTGACATGAAACTTGCATTAATCTCTTGGTAGTGAGTACTTATTTTATTTTACATGGCATTCACATCTTCAAATGTTTTGTTGTGCTCAATGCAGTATTTTATTACTAATGTGTTGTCAGTCAACTTTTGGCACTGAAGCTCCTTTATTTGAAGCCTTGCTTCTAAAAATTTTATAGGCTATGTTTTCTTAGAAAAAAACCCATAAAATATGGGAATCATGTCACCAAACCTATTCAAAAATATCTTTCAGACTTCCACAGCCTTAGTAAATTTTTATGTTGCCCAAGTTTGACCATGCTAGGGGCTGGTCTAGTCCTTGTATTTATTCAAAAAAAAATCAACTAGGGCCTCCAATTTGTCAATTTACTTCCCAATAAGGGATATCTTATCCATAATATTAGGATCTTGGTTCAAAATTATCTTGAAAATGGTTAGGGTCTTTACCTAAGTTGTTATTTCTATCTCTAATTGGTGCTTAACCTTAGCCATTTCCTCTTCTATTTTTATTATCATGGTGCACTAATTCAAAATATAGAGTAACCATTTATAAATTATTCTTGTGGAGTCACTTTATGTAAAATTTAGCTAAGGCATTTTGATTAGTTATTTCATGTGCAAACTTAAAGAGTGTTGTGTTTGCATATTTTGAGGTACACATATGGGGATCTACCTAAAGTGTGTCTAGAATTTCTATCTCTCCCAATTCTAAAATCAATATTTCTATTGGTAGCTCAAAAAAAATCTCTTCATTATAGATATCTTTATAAAATGATAACTCTCATTGAGTCTACTTAATCAATTCCTCTAGTGCAAAATGTGAGAACATAAATAAATGACTATCTAAAACTTACTTTTGGTACTGAGCATGTAGTGCCATGGTTGTATCAATAGTTTTTAGCCTCTGTTAGATGGATTTTCTAACTAGCTCTTTCCCCTTATAATGATATCACTCTAGTATTTCAAAATCCATGTATTTATTATAATATTTAGGCCTGATATCAGGACCACTCATTCCCAAGGCCATGTCTAAACTATCCCTCTCTTCACTAGTGGGATTTTTAATATCCACTTATACCTCCTCAAGGGTGCTTTCTTCATGTCGTGCTAGTGAATATGTCTTCTCTTGTGCTAGGGTGACTTGATCCTCCTATTATGCTTCAAAATTCTCTCTTTCAGGTGTTGTCTCTATAATTATTATCTTTTATTTGAGGTCACCATCCTTAGGCATTGAAGTTTCATGTTCCAAAAGAACAAATGGGATTTCTAGCTTTTGGCCTTCTAATTCACCTAATGGTATAATTACTTGGGTGGTGTAGGGTTATGTATTTACCACTTATCTTGTTTTGACTAAGTGATGGTACTAGCATCATGCCCTTGCCTCTTTTACTTATTCCACTTTCCTATCTCTACTATAGGTGTAATAGTTTCCATCTCATTATGTGCACTTCCTGATGTATTATTTCATGGTTTTAGCATATAAAATAAAAATGAATCAAATTACCAACCAAAATATGTTGGAACTTAATGTCAGTATTATTTGACTCCAACTTTTCCCTATATGCATTTTTTCCTAGGTAAATATGTAATTGGTAAAGAGTGTGAGTTTTAATGTCAATTTTCACAACACTAATGTTAATAGGGTTTGTATCATAGATCCTATTGATGTCATTCATGAAATATCTAGTAGTGAATTTATATGGAAATTTAATCCATTTAGACAAGTCACCTAAGGGAACCATCTAGATGCATGCCAGAGAATGGTGTTGCTTAACCATGAACTTAGCTTGGTCTTAAAGCTATTCCATGTAAGTTTTTGGGAATTCACTACTCATTCCCAAATTCTTCCTTCATGCCATCATACCATCCCTTCATATTAACCTTATGAGAGGGAGTTATCATGCCAAAGGAAGTGATAAATCACTCTATATGGGATTCATTATTAGGAGAGTAAACCCATTTCAATTCACCAAATGTGTACTCTATTACAATAAACTCATCAAAAAATAATAAAAAAAGGATAACACCCCATGTAAATTTTAGGTTCTACAACTAGTGGGCCTTTACCACATCTATAATAATATTATTAGCAAAATACTGCAACTAGGTATACTTTAGTCCCAATGTAACTTTATGGGTAACATATAAATGTAATATTCCCACCTATTTCCATCTAAACATCATGCCTCTAACCTTGGTCATTATCAAGTGCATGACCACTCTAAGGGTATAAACTTGTAGAATTGTTATAGCATTGCATGGACTTATTTTTTATACTAAATGCCATTGTAATCTTGTTAATCTCATGCTAATCCTCCAAGTTCAAAGTAGGGTCAACACTTGATCATTTTAAAACTATGACTTTACTTATCCTCTAGGATGTGATCTACATCTGGTTCCTAGAAAAATAAAATAATATCCATGCATGTGTGAAATAAGAAACTTGAATACTTCCACAAGATTATTGAAATATGGAAGATTAAACAATTGAAAGAAACCTTCATCATTAAGCTTATTAAAAATACTTTAGTCATGCACAATCGCATTCCATGTGTTTTGTCACTCTACTTGATAGTCACACTATAATTCTACCTTATTTCCATGATGGAAATGATTATAATAAAAAATATTAAAAGTGGGCATATTTGACTCCCACTTTTCAGTGTGAAATACTACTTTTGGATATTGTATTTATTTTATTAATATTGTGGGTGGAGGTGGTACTATAGCATTCTTATTGGCATGGTGTACCATCCCTAATTTTATTTTTCCCTTTCCTTATCCTACTACTATAAACCTTCATCACACATGTTAGGATCTTTGGGTATCTCTTCCCTTATAAAAAATTGCTAAACACCCATGCTTTCAAATTCCTCTTCCTCATAGATCATAGGTAGTGGTTTGCTAAACTAGGAATTTTTATTTATTTTCATCCTCCTCAGAGGATCCTAAAGGTTAAGTTGTAGCCATATAATCATATTTAATTAATATGGGATTACTTCTCTTACTCACTTTGATCTCCTACTTTAACATTATCTAGTGTTAAACATTGACCTTTATAACCTATAATTTCATAAACATGTGCTTTCTCAATCATTATTTCAAAACTTTCCCTATTGAACACAACCACTTCACTTGAAAATGATCAAATTAGTCACAAATAATTGATCTATTCTCATCTAATAGCTAAAAAATGTTCTTCTATTAGATTGATAATACTCCTTAGGCTCTATAAATTTGTGAATTTGACAATAGTAAAATGTAAAATGACATGTGTTTAACCTTTTATAGCCTTGAGGGGTCATCTATCAATTCTTGAAATTAATGCTCTACTACTATTTCCATGATTTATATTTGGCATACTTGTCATTATAATTTCTTTCCTCATACTAGATACATTTGTGCCATCTTGTGTATTTTTCCTAAATTTCATGACATATGTAAATAATTTCAAAAAAAATTGTTATCAAGGAGAGAACCTCACTTCTTTAGCTTGACTCATCTTACTGGTTATGTGCCACATACTGCATACCCATTTTTTCTTATACACTTCCACTTATGTGCCCCTTTTTTCTTACACACATTCCCATTCATAATTTCCTTGGTACTCTATAATTTTTACTTCTTTCTCCCTTCTTACCCCACACTAAAAGTTATTTGTAGTCTTCCATGACATTATAAATAAATATAGATACTAAGAACAAGTTGTTGACCTAAAACTAATCATGGGTGTATAACCAATGCCACACCTTATTAAACACAACCAAAATACTACACTAAACTACTGGAATAAGCCTTATTACTTTAATACTAAAAACACTACTTAGAATAATAGGGGCACAATCGACTACCATTTAAATGAGTGGAAAGGAACTGGCCATCTAAACACTTCAATTTACATGTGTTAGTGGGATGAATACTATGAATAATAAATGGGATACCCTAGTGGACTTGAATCTTTCCCCGAATGATACATGAACTTGGAGTTGTAAACCAAAACCTACATTCCTAGAGAAAAAGTCTTGTTCTTCAAATGATGATCATATCAGGAATTTTGTTTCTATTTCTCCACTCCTTGAATCCAATGCACTATAAATTGGGTTTTATCCAAATGAAGAAAATAATACAAGCACACTTTCAAGGATTCTTCATTATCCAACTGACTAACATATGTAATATAGAAATAAGGGATAATGAATTTAACTAGCAGAATGACTTTAGTACCAAACACGATTAAAAGGTGTATTATTGTTTAATCATTTATATATGGTCTAATACACCAATAACACTATAAAAACATGATCATACTAGTTAGTTCATCCAATATTACAAATCTTAGTTAATGTATCACCTAAGATCTTATTGAATTCTTTAGTTATACCATTGGCCTGAGGATGGTAAGGTGTAGTATTGTGGTTCACATTCATGAAATCAGCTAAGAGGATGTATATGGTCTCATTAAGGAAATTATTTCCTTGATCACTAGTAAAACTTAATGTAAATCCATATCATGTAATAATATTATCCCATAGAAACCTAACAAAAATTCTAGTAGTACAATCCTTGGTTGGTACTATTTCAACCTAGTGAGTTAGGTAATCAGTAATGTTAATGACATAGCACACTCTAGTATGCCTCCCTACTTGACTAATGGGGCAAAAAAAATCAATATACCACTTGTTAAAGGGTTCATGTTCTAGGATCAGATGAAGGGGCATATCATACCTTTTGTTCAACTTACACATGCATTATAAAATATCACATTGGTGCACAAAAGATTTAGAATGTTTAAATAGAGTAATACACCACAAGCCAACCAAAAGGACCTTATTTACTATAGCTTCATAAACATAATGTCATCTAGTGAAACCCACATGAACCTACCAAATAACCTTAGTGTGGTCATGTTGCATGATGTAGTAGCATAAAACTTTATCTCACTGAAGTTTATAAAGGTCACCCCTATGAGTTAAAAGGGAGGTACATGAACAACTAACTACTTTTCTTGAGTGCTAAACTTGTATTTATAAATATGAAAATATCCTCCAACTCTTTGGGATTATTTTTGATGTGTAATAGTTGAATGTTAGGTGGGTAATATTTAATGGCACACACTAGTTCACCAAATTCAATGCATGATAAATGATTAGGGCCAAAATTAGCCTTACTAGGTTTCACCATCACTAAGAACTAAAACTCTTAGAAAAGCACAATCCACTTGAAAATGCATCCATTTAATACTAGCTTATTTACTAGGTACTTGAGTGCTTCATGGTTTGTAAATAAAATGAATGGAGTGGCCAAAAATATTGATGAAATGTTTGAAACATGTAAACTATGGATAGAGCCTTGTGTTCTATTATTTAATAGTTTCATTTAGCTAGAGTGAGATTTTAACTATAAAAATAAATAGGATGATCAAGGTTTCCTTCACTAGGTTTATCAAGGATAGCACTTATTACCATGCATGAAGAATCAACATGAACATGAAAGGGATTCATCTATTCCAAAAAATGGAGAATAGGATAAATAATGATCTTATGCTTGATTGCAACAAATGCCTACTAATGAAAATCAATTTGGATAAGTTTACCATTATGTTTTATCAATTCCTTTTGTGGTGTAGTGATCTTTTTATAACCTCTAATGAACTTCCTATACTATTTTTTCTATCCTAAAAAGGTGTGTACCTCTCGTTAGGTGGTTGATGTTGTAGGGTGATTAATAATTGTAATCTTGGCCATATCCACTAAGAATCCATCATGGTAAATAACATGACCTATTAAAACACCAAACAAGATATCAAAAACACATTTCTTTAGATTCAAATAAATCTAAAGGTTTAGACATTTCTCAAGCATAAGGTAGAGAATATAATAGTGGTCATACACTAAAACATAGACAATCTAATAGTCCATGTAGACTTGAATGAATTTATGAATAAAAACCTTGAAATCCTCAACCACAATTTATTAAAACACACTATGAGCATTATTCAACCTAAAGAGCATATAAGTGAATGAACCCCGCTCAATTACAAATTTGATCTTTAGTTTATCCTTAAATTTATCTAGATTTGATGATATCTAGAGAATCCATTAGTGAAAATATAGATCTCTCACCCAACAACTCCTTCTATAATCTCTTTATTGAAGGGCATAAAAAAGTGGTCAATTAGACAAGCAATATTTGGTGCCTGATAGTCCACATAGACATGAATGTGACCATCCTTATTGATACTAATGACCATGGGGTTCACCCATTCAAACTCATCCATAGGAGTGATGACTCTTATGCATAACATGTTATCAATATCCTCCTTGACCTGATTGTGAAAGTTGTGATTAATATGATAGGGCCTCTTCCTGACATGTCAAGCACCCTCTACCAAATTGATGAGCATATTTCCCAAGGAATAATTAATTCATTTCATTTTAGTTTAATTCCTTAGAAATATGTGTTGATACTCATTTAACATTTTAGAACTATGTATCTAACTAATAGTTTCCCATAATAGCCATCTTGGGCACTTCCTTTATGCCAATATTACACTAGATCATCTAAAGTGGCTCTAAATATGGATGATGTTCATCTTGGATGGTATCTAAAACATTATGCACGCCATACTCAGTCTACAAATCTAAGTGATAAATAGACATATCAGGTAGATCAAAACTGACTCCTTCATCAACCTAGTACATGACCTTTTGTTTGTCATTTTGGATCTATTCTATTAATACATGGTCCATTTCAGGTTACAATGTTAGATATGATGCTTGTGTATCAGGTTTGTATAAAATTTTCAAGCTCTCTTCCTCACGTGCCATGTATATGTCTAATGCAATTTTTAATTGGTGTTTGGTCACCTACAATAGCTTGGCACATGGATTATAAGGTGAGGCATAAATACATTTGATGAGATGAATAAGAAAATGCTAAAATCATATTACCTTTAAACAAATTCCAAAAATCTATCTCCATGTGTCACTCTTCATGTATATACCATGCTCTAGCCCAAGTGTGTAGAGTGATATAGAATACATGAACCCATAGATACTTAGGTAAAAATGTCTCATCTGTCTTCCACATGGTTTAATATGCTTCAAGATGAGCTTAAATAACATTTATGATACATTATTGTGATACAAACATGATTATATTGATGAAAATTATGGTGCAAAGCAAAACAAACTATGTCCCAAGTAAGCATGTTATTATGGTGAGTTCTCCACCACCAAACAATTGTATCATAAAAAATATGGATAATCAAACATACACAATAATTTTTAAGTGCATAAAAGGCCTCAAAATGCTGCATAAAATCTTAGACTTTTATCTAACCATGAAATATCATAGATTCAAAACCTCATGGGTGGCGTAGTCATAATATGTCCATGAATAATATGAGCAAACTTATGACATTTATGGTGCTTTCATGAAGCATCTTCTCAACTACCTATATCACCATATATCCTTATAGTAAGATCATACTTATCATGAGCCCAATAGTCACAAGCATTAATGGTAGTGTCAGATATAGACTATGCTTCCACCCAACATAATATGTCATCTATATTAGAATCAAGGCATTTAGTACCCTGAGCTATGACATTAAATATATGGTTAATATCCTCATCAGTGTTAATTTCCTCAATATATGGAGGTATTTAAACATGTTTTAAGGGTATTAAAATGTGTTATTCATCATTATCAAACATGATATAACACTTATTTAATCTTAATTTAGAATTATTCACACAACACCAAGCGTAACCTAAAAGAATTGAAAAGTCATCAACTTTGGCCAAATTAGCTACTTGAAACTTGAATTTAAAAGTCACACCTAATATATAAATGGTGGCATATTTAATTAATATAATAGGTATAACATGAGTCTTATTATCCATAAATAACACATGAGGAGAAAGATACAAAGTAGGGCTTGCCATATGCCTCCAAGCATCCATAGTGAGGACATTTACTTTAGCATCAGTATCAATAAGGATATCCTAAATGACCCATATATAAATATAAGTGTTAATTAATATCTCTTTATTTCCATTTATACTAATCTTGATAGGAGTCTCTTGTCATCATACATGGTTTAAGTGATGATCCTCTATAGGTCTAGGTGTATGATGACTTAGCCAATTCTGTAAAATGGGTATAATATCCTTATCAAACATTTACTTGCATAACTCAAGGAAATAATTACACATTAATTCATTAAGATATTTATATTTATGAATGTCAACATGTGTATCATCATGTTGATCCTTGAGGAATTAGATCTCTCCTTGTAATTTCCTTACCAAATTCATGGTGTCATATAACACCTCCTTCTTCTATTGAGCATCAAGATAATGATTTAGATGAGGCTCTTCTTGTTGAACCTTTTTAGTGGGTAGGTTGGACATGAAAGTAGACTAAGAACCACTTTGTGTAGGAATGTTGACTTTGGGACCAGTTAGATTAGCAAGACATAATATTTATTGAGGATTTTAAATTCATATCATTTCAGCACCATTTTCATTTCTCTCCTTTATGATGGTAGTATATAGGTCTAGACACTCCTCAAGATGATGTTCATTTTTACAAAAAACACACATGTTTTACACTTTGTAATCATATTGGTAGTGCTCTAGGGAACCACACTTATAACAGGGTCTTGGTAAATAATATCCACCTCCACAACCTTGACCATGACCATGACCATGATATCCTCCTCCATTATCCTAGTTATTGGTAACATAAGTTTGATAAGTAATACATGTGCACAACTCATATATTTCACTAATAATATGGTGATCATTAGTATCATGAGCATATGAATCACATATCTTATAATATGTATATACCTTTAATTATGTGGTGCATTGAAGGAGGGGGAAATCCCTCACATTGTGATCATCTTATAAAATATCATAGGATTGCTTCATCATAGTGTGAATACTCTTTTTAGGGTAGCTATTATTATCTTGGCCTTTTAGATTCATAATTCACACACCACAAACCACTACAAGTGTCATGAGCATTATGCATAGTGAGCTTATCCAGATGAGATGTCATAGTAGTAATTTGAGCCTACATGAAGGGACTAATCCCTGTATCTATGTTTCCATTGGATTTGGAAAAAAGGGAATATTCTAAGGACTTGCACAGGTTGGTGAAGGTCTTCTATGATAATTTGCATTGGAAGGGAAGCAATAATTTTTAAAAACCACTAGGTATGCTAAGAAACATTTATCTCAAAATAAATATTAGAGAGAAGCATATTAAAACATGAATCATACTTATGCATTCTCTCAATATGTTCTTTTTTTATGTCTTTTAGGGAAGCTATACTCAACTGTTCAAACTCTAGGATATCAAATTATTGGAGAAATGCTACCTTGAGTTAGTCTTAATTCACGACATCCTACTACAGATCAAATTTATAGTACCAATTATGTGTGTGATTTGAATGTATGGTGGAAAAATATGTTACCTTTAGTTTAAAAGATGTAATGCCATGCACTCACCAAATAAGTTCACACTTGTGAACATATTCTATGGCATTCTCCACATTGCAATACTTAGGTAAATGAAGTGTCATCTCATAATACATAGTGGGTAGATAATGTGTTGGCAATGGAGCTTATTGCAAATCACTTCCTATCCATATTATACCTTATTATGGAGGTCCACTAATGCCTCCTACACCTCATCTAGTTCTTCTAGTTGAACCACCACTGATATCACCTCCTACACATATTATAGTGATAAAAGCACCAAATACATTAGGCACTAAGGTATTTTAATTCACTATATATGGGTAGGTATTCTTCCCATTGGATATACTTAGTCTACCAATAATTTTAAATTGGGCCATATAATTTCCTTAAAATAGAAAATTAATCAATAATAACCTAATATCTTGTCTTGGTCTATAAAAATATCTCTAATAGGTTTAATTTTTGATTCTATAATTTTTGTATCCCAATTACATATAAAAATTTCATCAAACTCAAGAGCATGAGCACATGTTGTGGGTGGGGAATTGGGCCTATTGAGATTGGGTTCTTCATTCACCACTACTTGATTTTTTCTCTTACATATATTTATGTTAGTGTTAAGTTCAATCATGTGGTCTGGGAGTCATCACTATGCCCTTTCACTTCCCTATGAACCCTTATGACACTTCTTGAGTCCTTCCATCCCTTCCCTATATTTATTCCACTCATATCCCTTCACTGAGCTTCATCATACTTGTGCTTATGTAATTCCCACAAACTAGATACCATGATGAACTAATAATCTTACATTAAAAGGTGCTCCTCCATTTTTCCACCAACTATGCTACTCACACAAGAGATAATTTAGCCATCCATTGAGAAACTTTCAAGTGAATAATCCGCTAAGAGATTCTTAATATCCAATGAAAAATGTCAATATTATCTAATGTACGATTCTTGGAGGAAGTGAAATTAAGATTTCTATAGATAGGAGTAGGTAGAGACTTTCAAAATGTAACTATTCAAATTTCCATGTTACTAAACATCCACAACATGTGTCCAAGTCACTCCCAATTGTGCTGAAGTCAACTAGAGGTATACTAACTAAGTTATCTTTCATCCATAGTTCCTTGACCAATCTTATGCATAGGCCAAAATCTAAGCATGAAGGTGAATAGTCACTTCTACTAAGAATGTTTCATGAATTAAGTTGAACATATACTATTCTACCCATGCACATGTGTAAATTCTTGGTTCAATAAATAGTAATTCAAATTTATATTTTACTCTTGTAAACCATAATTCAATATTCTCAAGAGATAGTCATTTGATCATATTCCACCATCATGAAAACAAGTGCTATGGGTCTTGAAAATAAAACCAAAATCTTGTTCTCTTTTCCTTTAAATCAACATGTCTTTTCCTTAGTTACATGCTTAAGTAAATAAGAGTTCCAATGTGCTAGTGTGTTGGCAATTCATAAAAGAACTAATTATCACATGCTCACCTGAAGCACGCAACTTAAGATCAGTTCTTGACAATTTTTTCACATGAGGGTGTCT
This sequence comes from Torreya grandis, assembly GCA_037957365.1. Lineage (NCBI taxonomy): Eukaryota > Viridiplantae > Streptophyta > Pinopsida > Cupressales > Taxaceae > Torreya > Torreya grandis. Next base: position 1,721,651 of record JARHVA010003225.1, read on the forward strand.
TTGTCTAACTTCCTAGGCAAGGGAACTCAAATAAGTACTCAATAATAAAATCATCCTTATTCCTATATCTAATTTAGCTTACTTATTCATGACTTAACAATTAAAATAAAAATAAGTTGGCATAAAATGATAATAGATAATCTCAACCCTATTATTACCATATATAAATGAACCCAAGCATTATGTCAACATAGACTTATTTACATCATATTCATAAAGTATCTCAAAGAGTATAGTGATTCCAAATTTGTAATGATATCCAAATCATAAACAACTCATCAAAAACAATAAAAGGTACATCAAGGGGGTATTAATACTTAGTTTACCCTAACTAATCAGTTATAAAAATAAACACAATTAAGATGATTCATCAATAATCATCAACATAATTATGTCATGGAAGCCATTTATAATAAATTCCTATGGACCTGGGCCTATTTTCCCCTATGTTCTCTCTCAATGTTAGATCATCATTGATGAGTACCTATCTTCTCATAGTCTAGTGATGGATTTGTGCTTGACTTAGTCTTCTCTTCTGCTCCTATGCACTAATCCATAACCATCTATTATTTCTATACTTTCCCAAGTGTTTCACTAATTAATAAGTCCTATATTCATAGGTTTTCCATTTAACATGCATCTTTACTCCATAGGACATACTTCTTCCATGACATAGACTCTCACACCATGGTATTCTATGTCATGTCTCTTCACACTGTTTATTACCAAAAATTACTTAGCCAAAATAATCTTCAAAATTGGGGGTCCAAAAATCGTGGATAGATATTCAAGGATTGATCACCTCACACCATCAAATTTATGATGTAATTCATTATCTTACATTAATTTCCATAGTTAAAAAGATAAAATAAATGGGATCCAAAATTGGATTCATTAGTTTAGTAAACCACTAGTTATGCATATCTCCTTTTTCATTGATATCAATGATGTAAATACATAATTCCTTGGTATATTAATTGGGTATCCCGTTTGGTCCATGCCACTAAAAGTAGAGGAAATATTGCCACAAACACAAATAGATGTGCATGCCCAACCACATCCACTAGAAATTTCAAAAATATAAGGGGATCCAGAATTGAAACTAGTCCCCTCAAAGAGAAAGGAACTATCTCCCTGACTTACACCACCTATAAATATAAATCATGGAATGGATTTATGACTTAGTAACAAATATATGCCCATGATCATAGAAGATTATGTTCTAAAATGATTAGGGTTCACATTAGAGGAAGTGTATAATTCATTTTAGCATGACATCAAGATTGATATCTATGATTAAGATGAGGAGAAATAGTTATTCTTAATGAAGCCATTTCACAATTTCCAAGTACAAAACAATGTTTTAATTGTCCTTTTGGTACATATCCCTCCACCTATAGAATCCATCATCATCAACATAGTCATCTAATAAGTAGAGGAAAAGCATAGAGTATAATGTTATATGTAATGAAGGGAAGGCATATTTCATTCCATCTACACAAGGCTTGGGTGAACATAAGCAAGTTATGGAAACAACTCCCCCTAAAAAACCAGTCATATGAGAAACATTATTGGAAGAAGTTGACACAAAAAAAGAAAGTATCATAGGCCATTGATGCACAAATATCATATGTTAGGAGATGTAAGGAAATATTTGAATATTTTATAAGGAATGGAAAAAAATCAATCATAGAGGGAGACAAGGAGGAATAAAATGTAAAAGAAGTATAAATTATGATACGTAGCCAAATGACAAAATAGAATTTTAGTCCATCCCTCAATGAAGCCAAAATTCTCTATAAAAAAATAAAAATTTATGCCATTTATGTTCCTTTCTCATTCAATTTCATCATAGTATTCAATTCACATTAAATATTTTGTGTGTGTTACACATTAGTAATAAGATCTAATTGATTAACCCTATAGGTATGAGCAAATACGGCATAAGGTTAGATAGAGGAGAAGACACATCATATAAATATAAAGGATATAACTAAATAATAAAAATTCATATAATAAAAAGATCATAAATATAATCAATCCTTGCTTAAATAAAATAAAGGGCAGGAGTAAAAAGATACATAGGAGGCATAATTAAAAAAATAATAAAAAATAAAAAATAAAAAAAATCAAAGGCTGAAAAAAGTAGCTAAGGAAGTTGAAGAGAAGCAGGGGAAGAATTGAAAAAATAGGATCAACAAAATAAATCCAAAGGTAAAAATGTATCTAATGAGTAAAAAATAAAGAGTAAATAATACTTGCACAAATATAAAGAGTTGAGTACAAAATCCATATAAGAGCATGAAAAAAAATATGTAACAAATAAAATTATGAAGGCCAATCACAAGCATGAGAAAAATATATAAGATGAATCCAAATGTCCACTTTAAAAAACTCAATCCAACAAAAATAAACACATGAAATTAATATGAAACAAAAGAAAAACCAATTGGTTCAACTAAGGGAACCATAGTTAGAGCGCAACCTTCAAGAACATCTATAGGTTCATAGTCAACCCAAGGATAAGCATAAGAATGAATGCACAATAAAAAAATGAATCAAATAAGTCATGTTTGATTTATTTTAAAGAAACATTATTGTGATGAATAAAATTACCCTCTTGTTCACCCATATTAAGCACCAACCATCACTATCAATAATTGTTGCAACCTAGCTAGCCATACCAATTGCAAGTCTAAAGGTGTCCCTCGATGCATCCCAACTCATGTTCATAAAAGAAATTGAATGTGTTGCTAATTTATAAGAATCAATATCACATAAATTGTTTGATATTGAGTATCGACACACTCAACTATGGGAAGAGAATGTTGAGCTCCATGAGAGACTATATAAATCCCACAAATTTATTAATGACATCTAACCAACATTGGTTATGCAATTTTTGGGAGACCAAGTGATGTTAGAGGAGAATAAATTAATGGATATAATTACATAGTTTAATTAGGATTGGTCCACATCATAATTTTTATAATAAGTCAAACTATAACTCTAATAACTATACAATAAAAATGAAATCATATTCGAGGTGGTGGAAGAGTATGAATAGTTCCTCGACATTGTGGTGCATCAAATACACTCACATTTACTAAATAAATATTACTTTGAAATATTAATTAAAGTATTTTTGAAATTAAATCACTCTATACCTCACTAAAGAAAAAAAATCCAAATTACTCATGGAGAGTCAAACATCGAGATAAATTAATGTAGATGTTTCATTGCATGAATTTATCACCTTGAGAGATAATGTGATGAACATGATGCACACTTGATAAATTGGAGATGTTGTGAAATAATTTTTTCAGAATTCAAACTCAATGTTATATGGAATTAATGGAATAAATAAGTCAAAACATCCAACAAAATGTTTCAAAACATAGGACAATTATTGCAACTATCGATGATGATGAAAGTTAGACTATTATGTAGAATCAAAATCCTCTTTATACATTTTATTATCATGGTTAGGGATTTATTGGTAGATTTGAAATTAAAAAATAAATATTTGGAAAATAAGGATAATTTAATATAATCAATCCAATTAAAACCTAAGTACAATCCACCTACTCAATTGAGACAACAACTATGAATAATAAAATTAACTCAAATTTCACAACATCCTCCTCTACCATCAACCTCTATGTCAAATATTCCCCAGTAGTTATGAAATCATTATATAAATACACTAATCCATTTTATCAATCCATGCCTCTCTCATCTCAATAAAGTATTGCACAACTAAAAAATTATGAAAATGTTTGAAGATAGAAACTTTTTGCAGGCAAGAAGCTTTGTGAGTAGGCCTAAGAAGGTTGAAAAATGTAAAGGTTGGTCTTATTATTAAACCATATTATTGAAAACCTAAAAATGGTGGTAGGATATTATGTTACTTAGTTACAAACCTAAAAGGGTGGCTAATTATCGTACATGATGTGAAAATTGGTAAACAACATTTTGAGAAAAAACTATGACCATTGCTTCTTGACCCATTTATCATTTTAGCTTAAGGATAATCCACTTACTATAGTATTTGATATTATCCAGTGACTTTGTCTCAAGACAATAAAATTATTTAATTCTGAGAAAGTGTTGGTAGTAAAATACAAAGCAAAAATCACACATATTTATTTATAACTTCAAAAGGTGACAACTGTGCGACAAAAAATATTTTGTATAATATAACCTTAGCTATATTTTCAAAGACTTGTATAAGATAAAGATTCTCTTTGAATATTTAAATGAAGGCCTTAAAGGTAAAGATTCATATCCTCCTCGTATCTCTCTAAATACTTTATTTTATGAATAATAATATTGGTCATTAATTATTAAGTTTTAATATATTTGTAGATATCATTAAATGTTGTTCCTTGAAATTATTATGTGGTAATCATAATATGTGCACATTAATTTTTCATTTTAGTATTTACATATTCCTCATGAATTTATGTATCTTGTTATCAAATATGAATTCTTAAAAATTTTGAAACTCTTAGAACTGAATAACTTTGAATGAAGAATGAATCTACTCTCTTTGTAATCATAATATTTTAATGAAATTAATCAAAATATTCAAGGCCTATAGTAACATCTCTTATATTAAAATAATTAACATGTCCTAATTATTTTTTATAGGTACCACTACTAATATTGGAATCCCTTTGATGAGATCTTTAGATTATAGTAGTTTTTATCAACTAAATATTGTACCAATTTGATAATTGTTTGATTTAGTAGAATAATGGTAACATTAACAAGGTTTTGGACCTTGGATCCTTGGTATGAATCTCTAGAGAAGGCTAGCTTCATTCAAAAACTATGTAAACCTGATGTAAGATCAACTTGTAGGCCTAAAACACTACTATAAAGACTTATTTATAGTTGGTATTGAACTACTTTTCATGGAAAAGGGATAAAGATAAACTAAAATTATAATGTGGTGATCCACCAAAGCTTATATAACTCATTTTCTTACTTGAATCAGCATAAGAAAAACTTTTTATAATTGATAACTCTTCTACACAATCTTCAAATTGGACTTATCTTAGATAAGTATTTTGTATGAAGGTAAAAAACCTAATAAAACACTAGGAGGGATCACAAATCACCTTAAAAAGGTCTCAAATGATTAAATCCATATCTAATTTCTATATAAGTCTTACAATACACACCATACAACCTTAAAAGAATATTTCTATGCACGAAGGTGAGAAAGACAGGACAACAATACAAAGAAAGGACTTCTTTTCCAAAAGTAAATGTCAACAATCCACAAATTACACATAAGATGCAAGAAATTAAAGAAAGGTAAACTTAATTATTTATTTATTTCAAGGCTAAATCTAGTTTTACAACCTAAAATGAGTAAAATTTTCCTACACCAAAGAAAAGGGATCCTTAATTCATTTGAAAAATAATCATACATAGAGTACAAGATAATTAGAGAATATAAGACAACAAATTCTTCAACTGTCTCCATCAATCTAGGCATATGTAGGAAAAATATATTAACTTGGTGAATAAATTCATCTCTTTCAATTATTTTTACTTGCTCTATTTATACCAACATGGATACTTTGCATAGTGGGGAGTAAGCCAGTCTATTTTCACTTCAATTATCTCCTTGAGAAGGATTGTTCTTGAAATAGACCTAGTATTCTAGCCTTAATGAGCCTTGAACTCATCACTTTCCTCTTGGGCCTGCATTATGGAGAGAATGTTTTAATCCCTAGCTAGGTATTTTTCATGAAAATTGGTCTTAATTTTGACTAAAATAGGCCTTAATATACCATTAGTCACCCCACCTAGAGCCTTGCTAATGTTTGCAATAACTTTCAACCACTTTATGAGGTTGCACATCTTAAGGAGTAGTTTTTTAACTATTTTCATCCTTGTTGGATGCTCTTTAAGCAACTAAAATAATTTATTAGTTTTAAAATACCTCATCTCAGTCCTTAAAGGCATACCCTCATGTTTTTAGATGTTTAAAACATATTCTTTTCATCTCTAATCATCAACAAACTTACAATAACTTTGTTTTGCCTAATACATAGGCCCACAACTCATTATTCTTGTCCCATATCTATTCATAGAACTATTAGACCTTGTGATATCTTTTAAATATCCTTGAAGGCTTGTAACCTCTATACATAACCTTTATAACATTGTGAAGACCTTATAACTCATGCATGCATACTTATATGAAGGTTTATGCCATAGAAACCTATGATTAATCTATTTAGTAAGCCTACAATAATCATGAAAACATGGAACTTGTATAGCTCTACTTGCAAGATAATATCATAGGCCTATACATTAGCTTTGGTATTCATTAAAATCTATCTTACCTTTGTTCTTTCATAATACTTTCAAAAAACTTATATTTTGTAGACATGTAAGTGACTTACATGAAGATATTATCACTCAATAACCATTAAAATCCTACTTTTCTTCTAAAAATGTCATGCTTGGAATCTTTACTAACTGTGATTGCCTTTTAGAGACCTCATAATACTATTGAGATCAACGTGAGAAGAATATTTGGAAACATAAAATAAACTTGTGAGTGATTTTGAATTATGCATGAGACCATAATCAGACCTCATAATGTTACCTTTGGTCATCATAAAGATTTAAAAACCATGATACATGCCTATTAGTTGGTCTTAAGTCATGCTAAATCCATGTATCTTAGCATTACATCATCAAAACCATCACAAAAACTATAATAAACTTCAAGGTAGGTTTGGATGGGCTTAAAAATCAATTTTCCACTTGTTATAAGACCATATAAACCTTGGAAACATGCTGATAAACCTTTTCTCCCTACTTGAATAATGATATATTGACTTACATTCTTTATAAAAGGGTTTCAAACTCAATAAACCTCTTATAGGTATAACAACCTCATGTAAGGATTGTTAAATATGTCTGCATCTTGATTATGCTCTCAAACCTTGTGTTATATTGTAAACTTATTGATTATCTATCTTAAGATCCTTATGAAAGTTATACAATGTTGAAGATCTCTATATTAACATCATATTATCAAGAACTCTTATAATAAATCTTTGTAAACCTACTAAGATGGTTTAATATCATGAAACTTATTATATCCTAATTACAAACATATAGATTATCTTGGATTCTACTTAAATCTCCTTATCTTTGTATATAGAGACCTTGGAAACCTATTACCTCACTATATGATCTTAGAACTTTGTTTTATCATTTTTAACACCTTAGACACATTGTGTTCCTTTCTTGAGTAATCATAGAGGATTTTTTAATGCATGTCAGGTTTATTTAGGAGCTCTATAAAATATTATATTGGCTTGTATAATCATCATGGTAATATCAAAAGATTGTTTCAAACTTGTATACCTCTAAAATGTGCATGTTGGTGTAGAAGTTTTACCCTTGAATGGGTTATTACTACACTTTTTTATTCATCTTACTTACATGGATTTATAGGTTTATTAGAGGCTTATTATGATGTCATAAATGTACTTGCACATGCCTATTTTTATTCAACATGGTTTCACTATTCAATTGGAAACCAATATTGACATGTGGGGCTTGGTATGTCACACATGGGGTTCATATTCACTTGGGAACTGAGTCATGTTCTCATTTCCATATGGATGTGGATTGGTGACTCTCATTTTAATATTTAAGGACTTATCCTCCAAGGCACTTAAAATGAGTTTGATGAGCCATTAAGCTAATTGTGGAGTATTGTAGTATATCAGTTTGTCTAGTGTAGAGTCCATAGGTTGTTTAGCTTACAGGCCATTTATTGTTGCACTAGGGAGCCTATTAAGTCTCTGAGCTTGGGTGCATATAAATAGGCCCTTTTTAAGCTTCATATAACAACCATATTCACTAATATAACTATTACAATCTCTATTCTACTCTCATTATGACTTCATGTTGCAACATTATTGTGTGTTCAATCTTCCAGCATTTTGTCTTGGACGTCTCATTAGCAAATGATTCTAACATGGTATTAGATATTTGAGACTGGTAAACAAACATCATTTTCCTTTGTTGTTTGAAATCATGATTATATTTTAAAGTATTTTCTCTAATATGATTTAAATCAAAATTTTTGATATAAAATCTCTCTCTAATTTGAAGGCTTAATCAACATCATATTTTGTGTGATTCATATTGGTTTACATTGTATATTGATATCAATACAAACTTATTGATATTAATGATTCAAGATTGGCTATGCAAAGGAATTTTACCTGTATGTAATTAAACATATGATTTTTATCTCAGTCTCTATTATATTCTCGTTATGATTTCATGTTGCAACATTATTGTGTGTTCAATCTTCCATCATTTGGTCTTGGACATCTCATTAGTAAATGATTCTAACATGGTATTAGAGATTTGAGACTGGTAAACAAACATCATTTTCCTTTATTTTTTGAAATCATGATTAGATTTTAAATCATTTTCTCTAATATGATTTAATTAAAAAAATTGATATAAAAGCTCTCTCTAATTTGAAGGCTTAATCAACATCATATTTTGTGTGATTCATATTGGTTTATACTGTATATTGATATCAATATAAATTTATTGATATTAATGATTCAAGATTGGCTATGCAAAGGCATTTTACCTATATGTAATTAAACATATGGTTTTTATCTCAGTCTCTATTATATTCTCATTATGATTTCAAGTTGCAACATTATTGTGTGTTCAATCTTCCAGCATTTGGTCTTCGACTTATCATTAGCAAATGATTCTAACATGGTATTAGAGCTTTGAGACTGGTAAACAAACATCATTTTCCTTTGTTGTTTGAAATCATGATTATATTTTAAATTATTTTCTCTAATATGATTTAAATCAAATTTTGTGATATAAAAGCTCTCTCTAATTTGAAGGCTTAATCAACATCATATTTTGTGTGATTCATATTGGTTTATACTGTATATTGATACCAATACAAATTTATTGATATTAATGATTCAAGATTGGCTATGTAAAGGCATTTTACCTGTATGTAATTAACCATATGATTTTTATCTCAGATTGTGTATTTATTATTTGGTTTTAGCATGGCATTAGGCTACATAAAATTAGGTTACATCATAATGGTGATCTGAGCTCTTGGCCTTCAAACTGATAGTTTTCATTGCATTGAACATTGCTCTACCATTCAAATACCTTATTTCCATCACCTACCACCTGAATATCCTTAGGAAAAACACATAGGTCATCAAATTAATTTTCTACTACCATCTACATACAAGTAAAGCCATCAAAGTTGTCTAACAGTCTGTACCACCATATTCTTATATTGCATTTCATCTCAAGTAGTTTGTCTTAGGTAGTTAATGGCATTTCAATGGCTTAATATTTTAAATTCAATCCCTCCAACAAGCTAAATATTTTGTCTAATCACTATCTCTTATCAAGAGCTCTTTCACTGCCTAAACAAACTACTGTTATTGATCAACATTCCAAACTCCTCTTTTTTTGTGACTCCATTGGAGTTTCCTGAGATCTTTACACAGTCTATAGTTTTTGGCTAAAATCATGTGGTCAAATCCACCATGTATCCTTATATGACTTCCATTCAACTATACACACCTACCACACAACCCACGTATTAAAAATGGGTCCAAATGGCTTTATTTCAAAAAATCAACTTTTGATTTTTTTAATACTTTAAATATTAAGTTTTACATTGTAAAACATGAATCAATTCATAGGCTAGTTGGTGGGGTTGTTTTTGTTAAAACAAAGTGTGGTGGGATGTCAAAGGTTTGACTCCCACTCACACCAGTTTTTGTTCAAAATTATTATTTTTAATTTTTTTTTCTTAAATAAAAAAAGGGGAAAAGGAAAAGTCCCCCCCCCCCCAAGGTCGAGGTTGGAAACTTTGTAAGGGTGGGGGAAGTCTTTTTACTTTTATTTTTTAAAATATTATATTATATTGGTCTATTATTTCTCTTATCCTTCTCCTAGATGCATTTTCAGTGGTAGTTGAAGTCTATTGGGGGAGGCCATTTTTTAATGAAAATTAGTGATTTTTGATCAATTCTAAGGCCCAAACAAGTTTCAAATTGTGTTTTTCATCAGGGGCTCCTCCCCTTGACCTCACCCTATACCATGATAGGGAGTGTGATGGGGGTTTTCACCCCCAGACCCCTACATCATGCCTTGCTATAAAATACTTCTGAGTGTTGAAGATCACTAGGTGAAGTCTGATCTAGTAGGAAGTTAGTTCCCCTCATAGTATAAAGAAAAATTTTCACATAGATTTCTCATGGATGTATTTTCAACTAAGTTTGACATCCAATATTTGAGCATTTATTATACTTGTAAACTTAGGGGGGGTTACTTTTGATACTTATGGAGGTAGACTTGGTTAGGGTGATGATGCTTATTACCAATCGGGGATGTTTTTAGTTGTTTTTTAAATAAAAACACTATGTAGTAAATAATATGGGAGATACAAGGAGATATTGTAATGTCATTTCTTGGTCATACCTCATATTTTTGCCTGATGAAGATAGAGGGTGAGGTTTAGTTTGGTAGGTGACCAAACCCCCTCACAAGCATATAATTTTCTTCTCCTTCTCTCATTGCTTGATCACTTGTTCCTTCTTGCTTCTCTTTCCTTATGGATGCATTATTAGTGGAGCCTAATTTCCTCCTTGGTCTATTTATACTTTTACTTGTGTCATTTTGGTGGCAACTGCACTAATTGTTCACACTTGGACATATTTTTAGTTACATATGATGTCTATTTTGTGGGATGTATATTGTCATTTGTGCACTAATTTCTCAAATTTGGATGTATTGTTAACTGATTCTGATGTCCATTTGTTAAGTGTGCCTAGTCACTTGTGAACTATTTCTTGCAAAATTTAGAGGGAGGTCACTAGTGTTTTTGTTGATTGTTTGAGGGGGGTTGTTATGGAGCTTGTTATCTCTTTTTTATCTTTTGAGGGGAGTTTTTTCCTATGGGTTTTCTCCCTTTCTCCACTTTTTGAGAGTTTTTTTGTAATGGGTACCTGATCAGGCCTAGTTATTTGGACCCTTCTATGTTTTACTACCCACCTAAGTTGTGTTTAAGGGGGGTACTAGTGTATAGGCTTTACCCTTGCATGGGTTATTACTACACTTTATTATTCATATTTCTTAGGTGGATTTATAGGTTTATTATAGGCTTATTATGATTTCATAAATGTACTTTCACATGCCCATTTGTAGTCAACATGGTTTCACTATTCATTTGGAAACCAATATTGACATGTGGGGCTTGGCATGTTGTACATGGGGTTTTTATTCACTTGGTAACTGAGCCATGTTCTCATTTATATATAGATTTATATTGGTGAATCTCATCTACATATATAAGGAACTATCCTCCAAGGCACTTAAAATGAGCTTGATGAGCCATTGAGCTAATTGTGGAGTATTGTAGTATAGTAATTTTTTTGGTGTAGATTCCATAGGTTATTTAGCTTGTAGACCATTTATTGTTGTACTAGGGAGCCCGTTAAGACTTTGAGCTTGGGTGTGTCAAAAGGGTCTTTGTAAGCTTTATATAGTAACTATCTTCACTAATATAACTATTGTAGTCTCCATTCTACTCTCATTGTGATTTCATGTTGCAACATTATTGTTTGTTCGATCTTCCAACATTTAGTGTTGGATGTTTCATTAGCAGATGATTTTAATAGTGCATAAAACCTAAAATTCACATCCTAGTAAGCTTTCAAACCTATTTTAAAGGTATTGAGACCATAAAATATTATTTTAGCCTTTATTGCTTATTGAGAAGGCATCTTGAGATGATAAACCATGTTTTCACCCTGCAAGATTATGAAAACCCTATATATATTATATCATGAACTTGTTGGTAGGTTCTTGATTATGCATGAAAATTTGAAATTTATTTATAGCCTAGTTTTGGCTTGTAAAAAGCTTTGTCCATCCTTTTTTAAGTCTTGTAATAGAATTATATATATATATATATATATATATATATATATATATATCTTTTTTCTTTGTTTGTAGGCTTGGAAATGCTTATATTTTATTGAATGAGGGATTGGTGAGGTGCATACTTGGTCATTATATTTAAGAATCATCTCCTATGTAGGAATGTAAAAAATCCTTAAAGGGGAACAAGAATGACGGAAATACAAGTCAAAGATGCATTGAGCAAGGTGTATGGAGTTTTGATTTGAAATGAGTCTTAGTCTTTTTAAATGACCTTTATACTCTTTATAATGTTTTCAAATTCTTAACATAACCTTTATGAGTTGATTTAGTACCCAATTATTATGTTTTATCACTAAAATTCATCCCTTGTGCTATTTAAGTCATAAAATCAGCCTCAATAAGGACTCATATGACTTTATGACACCACAATATGCTTATTGGACCTAATATAAATAATAAATTATGTGAGAAACCTCAAAAGTTCTTAACATTCCTAATTTTAAGCCAAAGTGGAAATCATGAAGATACCATTAAGCTCATGCTCAACTAGTTTTGGTAGATGAAGTATTATTCCTAGCATGTGAAGTGATAATAAATCAAGGTGACTTGAAAAGTCAACATTTTTTTCAACCTCTATGGGTTTCTTGCCTATTAATCAAGGAAGAAATAGCCTTGTCCATTGGGCATAAGAGTCACCAAATCCTTAAAAAACACATTTTGAAAGTGAAACCATGAATGAAACATGTTTGGACATCCTCTAAATGAACTAAAAATGCCTCAAAACACATAGTGAGAAAGCAAAGGACAATAAAACAATTGTGCAACAACACTTAGAGGAATTAAAAAATACACTGCTTAGAAAACATTATGCAAGCAATACTTAAAGGAATGAAAAAAACTACACCACTATGTACATCTTGAAAATAACCTCAAAAATAGAGATTAAGGTGTATACCCAGGTCAAAATATCTAAGAGCCTCATAACTCCATGTATATACATCATCATACTCTCTAAAAAATTCAATGAAGGATTGCTTTTAAGAATTGCTATGTACCTTTCCAAGATTCAAAATATTATCCTTTGTGATGGCCACTTATTCAAAATATTCTTATTTTAAAGTCATGTTCATCCTTTACTTCTTTATTTTATCATTAAAATAGAGTCATCATACCTTCAAGATCCCCTTGTGGTTTCATGAGGTTGGGGATAACTCTATCTTCCTCATGTATACAACAATTTACAAATCCAATTTCTTCCATATGATCATATGGGTCAAGTTCCTAGTGTGCCTTTTCCCAATCATCAAATGGAATGTCAAGAACTTCCTTTAGATATGTATCAGCCTTATGAAGTACACCATCCTCATTTGTGTCTCCTTCTTTTGGCTGGTATTTGGTAGTAGCAACATCTTATTTAGATTTTTGACCCAATAGAGGATAATGTTTTGAATGAATTTCCCTCTTAGAATCTTGATTTATAGTTGTAATTTATTATGTATCCTTTTATGGTGCTTTATAGGTATGTTCTTGATCAAATATAGAAGATATTTATCCTTCTATTGATCTCTTTTTGACCTTTTCTTATATGTAATTGGATTTTTTCCCTTGTTCACTATTTCATCCTAATTCATTCTGAAAAAATCACTCTCTTATTAGTTCAATATGATAAACTCATATGCTACCTATTATTTATCTTCTTCCTTTTTTGAAGTTGATTCCACCTTCCACTCTTGAATAGTTGATGCATTTTGAACCATTAGAGCTTGTCTAAGAACCTCATTTAGACAAACATTTTTATTGTGGGGTTGGTTAGATGGGAATCACCATTCATTGTCTTAAACAAGGTTTTTTGGTATATGAACTATAGCCTTGGAAGTTCTTGTAGAAACATTTTTTTTGAGTGTTAAAGGGCCTAGTATAGCCTATTTTTCCTTGTCATTGGGCAATGCCTTGTTAATTCTACATATTGAGATGATATACTTGATTAAAAAGATAATAGGGTCTACTCTATTTGTATTCCTACCTTTTCAAGGCTACCAATTCTTTTCCAAAACTTTACAATAAGGTCTTAACTTAATATAACTCATTGGTATGGGTAGTAGGTGGTGATGTTTATCTAGTTACTATAGGAAGAGGTGTCAAAGTGGGTTGATTGGTGGTGATCTGGGCAATAATTTAGGCAACAATTTGGGTGATGATTCCACCCTAATTGATGACTAAACTTTTGAGAGCCATAAATTTTGCATCGTAGCTCCAATTGACTCATCGTTTGAACTGTTGGAAAGATAATAATGAGGTTAATGTCATGAGATGGAATGAGCTTTTATCAATGAATTTTGACCCCAAAAAACCCAATATAAGTGCCCTAAATTTCAATTTTAGTTGTACAGTCTAAAAATAGTAAGTTTCTAAAAATAGTAATTCCTCGAATTATGTATTGTTGTAAATCATGGAAGTCAAACCACTCGATCTCCCTCGAGATTGGTGACCTTCCACATCCTCCTCCCACCTTCAAAACATGTATAAATTAAGATGTAACCCAAAATGGAAATCAAACATATCTTCTTAGAGATAAGCATATGTTTGGGTTTGTAAATTTTATCAATAAGACATCTCTTCTTAGAGATATCATTATCTAAATTGTCTTGTTCTATTTTTTTTCAATTATCTTTCAACCAAATATTTTGAGTTTTGGATCAGGTGGGATAATTGGGTGGAGTCTTAAAAAATGAGGCATTAGTGGTATATGAGCTATTTTATAGATTGTATTAAATAATTATCAACTCTTATAATAATCTCATATGTATCAAGTAATATACTTCCTCCTATTTACTGAATAATGAAATTTGCATTAATGTTTAAGGCTCTCAAATAATACAAGAATTCATTACTTGGGGAAGGCTTGACTAATGGTGTAATCCTAACCCTATTTTTATAATATATGAAATTGAAGTCTACCATGACTTCATGAGGGGATATTTTTATAGTGGTGAGTTACTCTATTAGTGATAAGTGATCACTCTTATCCTCAAATTATTTTTGTAAATTCTCTTTTAATTCATCATAGTTGTTTAAAGAGTTAGGATGCAATCCCATATACCATTTTAGTGCTTTTCCCTTAAGGGAATTGGCAAGGAGTCTCACAGATACATTTAATCCTAAAATGTATGTTGGTAATATCTTATATGTGCTCTATGAGAGTGGTTGCATTTTTGCTAGTAAAGTACGATATACTCTTAAGGGTAGCAACTAGGATTTTATCACATTGGATAAAGGGAAGAGGGATTCCCCCATTAAAAGGAAAAAAATATGATTTCTTTAAAGATCCATAAATGGGATAATAATTATCCTTTCTATTAACTCACGAAACCTACCAAAAGGAGCTGTGGATTGGGACCTTGAAGGCGGAAAGGATTGGGATATTGAAGGAGGTGACCTAGATCTTATAGTTTTCCTTCTTGATGAAAATTAAGTTAATACATAAAATTGGAAAATCTTTTCCTCTTGAAGAATCCCTTGTTTCCACTCTTGGCATAAAATCATAGATTTGATTGAAAACCAATAACTTGTGGAGTCACTAGGTACTTGATAAATGCCTTAAAATTTGTAACTTACCAAGAATAACACCAATTTATTAGCTAAAAATCTTCACTAAATGTAGTTTAGTGTCCCACCAAGCATTCCAAAAACTATTATGAAGTAAATATTTCACCTATTTGATCACTATTTGAATTAGTTCAATAATGGGAACATCCCCAAGTTGTGGGACAATGAACCCTAGATAAGGTCATCTTCCTTTCTAAACTATGTACACCTAATGTAATATTATCTTGAAGGATTAAAC
This sequence comes from Torreya grandis, assembly GCA_037957365.1. Lineage (NCBI taxonomy): Eukaryota > Viridiplantae > Streptophyta > Pinopsida > Cupressales > Taxaceae > Torreya > Torreya grandis. Next base: position 1,737,495 of record JARHVA010003225.1, read on the forward strand.
CACTACTAAAAATACTTATTTATAGATGGTATTTATCTCCTTTTCATGTAAAAGGGATAGAAATGAACTAAAATTATAATGTGGTGATGCACTAAAGCTTAGGTAACTCCTCTTCCTATTTGAATTAGCAAAAGGCAACCTTTTCATAATTGATAACTCTTATACACAATATTCAAATCAGACTTCTCTCATATAAGTATTTTTTACAAAGGTAAGAAACCTAGTACAGAACTAGGAGGGATCACAAATCATCTTTAAAAATGAATCAAATGATGAAATCCATAGTTAATTTTTGTATAAGTATTATTATACACAACATACAACCTATAAAATAATATTTATATTCACGAATTTGAGAAATAATAGACAAAAATTCAAGGAAAGGATTTATTTTACACAAGTAAAAATCAATGATCCATAAATTACATAAAAGATGCAAGAAATTGATGAAAGGCAAATCCAATTCTTTATTGATTTCAATGATAAAACTAGTGTTATAATCTAAAATGAGTATAATTTTTCTACACCAAAGAAGAGGTATCCTTAATATATTTGAAAAATAGTCATCTATAGAGTACAAGAGAATGAGATAAGACAAGGCAAAAAAATTATCAACTATATCCATAAATCTAGGCATATGCAAGAAAAAGAGAGCAAATTTTTGAAGACATTAAAATCCTTTAATGCTTGGACTTATTTCATAGAGAAAAACTTGGATACTTGGTGTAATTGGGAGTAATACATTCTATTTTCACTCCACTTGGCTCATTGAGAAGTCTTGTTCTTCAAATAGACCCGGTCTTCCTACCCTAGTTAACCTTTAACTCACCACTTTCCTCTTGGGCATGCATGGTGTACTCTAATTATTCTTAATGTTTAAATCCATAGCTAGGTATTTTACATGAAATAGGTCTTAATTATACCCAAAATAGGCCTTAAGATACCATAATTTGCCCCAACTAAAGCCTTGAACATGTTTGCAATAAATTTCAACCACTTGAGTAGGTTGCACATATTGAGGAGTAGGTTTTCAAATATTTCCATGCTTGGTAGATTAACTTTAGGAAAATTAAATCATTTATTGGTTTGAAAATATTTTGTTTCAGTCATTAAAGACCTACCTTCATACTTTACATGACTGAAACCTATATTTTTCATCTGTAATCATCAACAACCTTACAAGAACTCCATTTTGTCTAATACACAAGCCTATAACTCATTCTTCTTGTCCCATATTTTTTCACATACTTATTAGACCTCGTGATATCCTTGAAATATGTTTGAAGGTCTGTAACCTCTATACATAGCCTTAAAAATACCTTATCACTAATACATTTATAATTGTATGAAGGTTTATGCCATGAAAACCTATGATTCATCTATTTAGTAATCCTACAACAACCATGGAAACATTAAACATGTTTAACTCCATCTTTAAAATGATATTTTAGGCTTGTGAATTAGCCTTGAGATTATGGAAAACTCTCTTACCTTTTTTCTTTCATAAGCCTTGCTAAAACCTTGCATTTTGTAGACCTGCAAACCTATAAGTGACTTGCATGAATATTTTTCACTTTATAACCCTTGAAACCCTTATTTTCCTCTTACAAGGTTATGCTTGGAATATTTAATAACTTTGTCTACCTAATTTATACCTCATGATGCTACTAAGATCAACATGAGAAACATATTTAAAAACCTGAAACAAACTTATGAGTGCTTTTAAATTATGTTTGAGACCATACTCAGACTCCATAGCATTACCTTTGATCATCATGAAGCTTTATAAACCATGCATCACACATATTAGTTATATTAGTTCATGATAAATCCCTTTATCTTATCATTGCATGATTAAAATCATCACAAGAACTATTATGGACCTCAACCTAGGTTTGGATGGGCTTTAAAAACCCTATTTCCACTTGCTATAAGACCATATGAACCTTGGAAACATGTTAATAAACATTGTCTCCCTGCTTCAATAATGATGTATTTCCTTGAAGTCTTACTTTCAAGGTTTTAACACTTAAAAAACCTCTTATAGATATAATAACCTCATGGAAGGCTTGCTAAATTTGTCTACATCTTGATTATGCTCTAAAACCTTGTATTATCTTGAAAACTTCTTGATTCTCTATCTTGAGATCATTATGAAGGTTTTATAGTGTTTAAGATCTCTATATTAGCATCATATTATCAATAAACCATATAAAAAATCACTGTAGACCTATTAAGATAGTCTTAAAATCATGAAACTTATTAAATCCTAAATATAGACTTGTAGATGACCTTGGATTCTGCTCAAATCTTCTTATCTTTGTATATGTAGACCTTGGAAACTTGTTACCTCACTGTATGATCATATAAATTTTTGTTATCATTGACATCACCTTGGAAAATTTGTGTTTCATTCTTGATTAATCATGGAGGCTTTTTATAGGCTTGTTGGGTTTGCTTAGGAGCTCTATAAAATCTTGTATTTGATTGTATAATCATCATGGTAACCTCAAAATATAGTTATAGACCTGTATACCTATAGAAGGTGCATGAAACTTGTAATTCAAATCCTATCAAGCATACATACCTATTTATAAGATATTGAGACTATGAAATCATATTTTGGCCTTTGTTGGCTATTTATAAGTGGCCTTGAGATGATATAACATGATTTCACACTACAAGATTAAAATAAACCTATATATATTATGTCACAAAACTATTGTTAGGTTCTTGATTATGCATGAAACTTTGAAAACTACATGTATCCTAGTTTCAATTTGTAAAAATATCTTTCCATCATTTTTTAAGTATTGTAATATAATTATATATTTATGAAGACATTATTTTATTTGTTTGGAGGCCTAGAAATGCTTGAATTTCATTGAATGAGGGTTTGGTGAGGTGCATACCTAGTCATGATCTTAAAGAATTTTCTTGCATGTGGGAAGGTAAAAAGTCCTCAAAGGAGTATAAACAAGAGGGAAACACAAGTCAAATATGTTTTAAGAAAGGTGCATGGATTTTTGCATTGTAATGAGTCTTATACTTTTTAATGACCTTTATCCCTATTTAGAATGTTTTCAACTTCTAAACATAACATTTATGCATTGATTTAAGACACTTTTGTTATTTTTTATCATAGAAAGGCATCCCTCATATGACTTTATGAAATCACAATATGCTTATTGGACCTGATGGAGATAATAAATTGTGTGAGAAACCTAAAAAATTATTGACATACCTGATTCTAAACCAAAGTGGCAACCATGAAGTTACCACTAAACTCATGCTCAAGTGGGTTTGGTAGAAGAAGTCTTATTCCTAGTATGTGAAGTGATAAAAAATAAAAGTGAATTTAAAATTCATCATTTTTGGTGACCTTTGTGGGTTATTTACCTCCTAAGAAAGGATCTAGTAGCCTTTGCCAATCAATTTGGCATAATAGTCACTAAAGCCTTAAAATAACACATTTCAAACTTGCAACCATGAATGAAACATGTTTGATCAAACCCTAAATGAATTTAAAATGCCTCAAAAAATAAAATTATAAATTAAATGATAACATAACAAATATAGAATAACACTTGGAAGAATAAAAACAACTCCACCAGTTAGAAAACATTGTGTAAAAAATACTTGGAGGAATGAAAACAAAAACACTACTGTGGAGAAGTATTGAAAATGAACTCAAATAAAAGGATTGAGGTGTATCCCTAGGTTAAAATGTATAAGATCCTCATAAATCCATGAAAATACATCATCATACTCTTTTTAAAAGTTCATGAAAGCTTTCTTTTAAGAATTGTTACATACCTTTCTAAGCTTCAAGAGTTTGTCCATTGTGATGGCCACTTGTTCAAAATATTTTTCTTTTACATTCATGTTCATCATTTCCTTATTGATTTGATCATAAAAATATAGATACCATACTCTTTCAAGATCCTATTATGGCTACGTGAGCTTGGGAATAACTATATCTTCCTCAAGTATACAATAATTGTCTAACCTAGTTTATTTCATACGATCATATGGGTCAAGTTCATAGTATGCCTCTTCCCAATCATCAAATTAAATGTTATAAAATTCCTTAATAGATGTATTATCCTTATGAATAACACCATCCTCCTTTATCTCTCATTATTTTTATTGGTATTTAGTAGTAGCAACATCTTCTTTAAATTTTTGACCCATTAGAGGTTGATTTTTTGACTAAATATCCCACATATTATCTTGATTTGTAGTTGTACTTACATTTATAGCCTCTTGTGATGATTGAGAGGTAGATGTTTGACCAACCATGGAAGATGTTTCTTCTTCCATTTCTCTCTTATTTAACCTTGTGTTGCATACAACCAGATTACTTCCCTTGTTCACTATTCAGTCTAATTCATTCCACAAAAATCACTCTCTTCCTAGTTTAATAAGATAGACTCATTTTTTCCCTATCTTGAGATTCTTTCCCATTTGAAGTTTATTCAACTTGTTTGTTATGAATAATTGATGTATTTTGAATAATTAGATCTTCTCTAAGAAGCCCATTTGGATAAGAATTTTGGTTGTTGGGTTAGTTGCATTGGAAAAAACATTTATAATATTTAATAAATATTTTTTAGATAGGAACAAAAACCTTAGAATAGTTTGTAGTACCTAGTTTTTAAGTTTTGAAAGGTCTAGTATAGCCTCTTTAACCTTATCCTTAAGCATTGCCTTGATAAGACTACCTATTGCATTGATATACTTGATTAAAATGATGATATGGTCTACTATATTGGGATTTCTACCTTTTTAAGGGTAACAATTCATTTCTAAAACTTTGTAACAAGGTATTGACTTCATGAAACTCATTGGTAGGGGTAGTATATGTTTTTGGTTGGATGGTTTCTATATAAATATTAGACAAAGTGGGTTGATTAGTTGTAAGATCAAGAAAAAGAGGCATTGGTAGTCTATGAACTAATTTGTTATCTTATATTAAATAATTCTTAGCTCTTGTAGCCACCTCATATACATTAGGTAAGATAGTTCCTCTCATGGATTGAATCATGAAAACCACATCATTGTTCAAGGATCTCAAATAAAATGAGAATGTGGTACTTGGGGAAGGTTTGATTGATGGTGAAATCTTATCCCATGTTTTTTGAAATATGAAATTAAAGTCTACCATGATTTCATGAGGGCCTATCTTGATAGTGGTTAGTTGATCCATTAGTTTGGAAAGTGCTCAAACATGGGTGACAAAAAAGGGCCTACCAGTGGACATGATTTTTTTAAATTTTTTGAAATTTTAACTCATGTAGATAATTTGAGAAGGCTGCACTAAAAATTTGAAGATGGTATAAAAACATGAATTGTATCATTTTGAGTATAATTTCCCAAAAAAAAAAAAAAAAAAATTGAAAAATGGTTTAGTATAAATAGGTGAAACATATAAAATTTGAAGAGGACCTCCTATTTTTTTTAAGAAAACATAGTAGATAGATGACCATGTGACCCACCATATTTTGAGCATAGTTGAATATTGTTTGAAACCGTTTGGTGAATATTTAAATAAGATATTCTAGTATGTTAGGAAAAATTTTATATTTTTTCAATGAATATATTTTTTTCATTATTTTTTTAATTAAGTAGATCTTGAAAATTGACAAAAAAATGATAGTCGATCGTGCACATCCCTACTACCTCAAAACAACACAAAAAATTGCTTTTTTTTGAATGTGTGTAGAATTAGACCTAGTTTGTTACCATATAAAATTTTTCACTTGGATCAATGAAACAAAAATTACATAAATATGAATAGGCATGTATATGTGTGACATGTAGTGGCCTTAAAAAGGATTAGTTAGTTAGAAATAAATATAGTTTGTACCCTTAAAATAGCCCAAAAATTATAAAAATCATATATTTTGAAAGAGGATAACATTTTTGTTGTGACGGTAATATTTTTTTGAATTTTTTGGTTGAAATCTATAGCATATATGGAAACTAAATTTTAAATTTATTGTTTTCTATCAAAACTCTCGGTCTCAACTGTAGATGCATAGTCACAAGCATTTGGCTCAAAAATATAAGCAATTTTTAAGCCTAAAGGCTCAATTTTGAATTTAAAGTCATATAGCACATATTTATTATATAACACAGTATATAACATGTATTCATTTTATAATGCATATGTGTTATTTTGTAATGAGACCAAAAAGCCAAATTTGGTCTTTGGGTATGCATTTTTATTATTTTTTGATATTTTGGTCTTTGTGTACACATTTTGTGTCGTATAAGATGTGGTTTTGAGCTCAATAAAAATGAAATGGTCACATATATTCTTGATTTTGTGCCTATAGTGATGAATGTGTAGCTTATAAAATATCTAAATGCAATAAGAACCTTGTTCAAAACCATTAAGGGATGGTTAAGCTTTAGAAATATAGGGTGGCATAAACCTGGCATTGACCAAGTATGACATATGTATAAGTTACCCTAGATCAAACTCTATTGATATTATTCAATATACATTAAAGGTGACAATTTACCCTAAATCTGGGACCTTCTTCCCCTCAAGGATGATGCTAAGTGGAGGGACATAATATTTTTTTATGTGGATGATATTGCTCACCTCATATAGATGGTTGATTAGAATTGAATACCAGTGTGCACCACCAAGATTATATATTTTGTATAATTTTAATCATATTTTTCATATTTTATTATAACAAAATTAAACCTTATGATGTGGATTGCAAAAAAGTAGTATCTCAGAATTCTTGATCTAGATTAGGATTTGAGGTTGAGGAGTCTATTGTTGAATTGCATTCTCTTCTGCATGTAGGACTTAATATGAATGCACTTTAATATCTAGAGGTAATTTAAGGTAAATGGATCTAAATAATTTAAATACATACATATAAAATTGATAACAATGCTCGCTTAATTTGTATGGGACCTTAAAAGTCTTTGCATGACATTTTTCATACAATAATGGCAAGTTGGAGGCATGCATCATGTGAATTATTTACTACACATGAGTTGATGGGATCAATGTTAATACTTAAACATTTTTGGCTTATATGTATGTATGAATGATATTTGTGAATAGGCCTTGATTGGATTGGTTGGAGGTGATGGGATATATCTAGGTATAAAAGATAATGAATTCCAGTCATGTGAGCTAATAGATGTAGAGAGTGCAACATGTACATGCCTAGATTTGGCCCTCATGGCAGCTATGATGTGTTCATATTTTTCCAAGTGTTTCTTATTAATGATGGGATCATTGAGTACTTTTGATAGCTTGACACAATGGGGTCAAGCCTAGACTATCAGGCTTATCTATTCAAATTAGCCATTTGGTATATATAAGTACATGTGGCCATCTCTTATCAGATCAAGACTCTTGAGGTGCTAACATCTATGATCCTTTTGGGATCTATAAAATTATATCTAAAACTCTAAAACTTCTTTAGGTATACTATACCCACATGTTAAAATCTTTTATTGGATTGGGCATCTTAAGTCTATAAGAAATTTGATGCTTCTAGGATTTGATAGTTAGATCTCTAACACTTATATGTGTGTATGAGATTCATGTGGTGACATATAATTGGATCAAGATTGACAAGGATCTAATAGCTTTTTAACACTTTTAAGACCTAACACCTCTAGTAGTGCTAACACTTTCAAGTGTATGAGGTACATGTGGTGATATGTAATTGGATTTGGCCTCTTGGGGCATTGTCAACTCTAAAACTTCCAAGACTTGATGTATCTCTTATAGCTTTAACACATTCAGGTGTATAATTTACACATGTGGAATAATAAGATTCAATTGTAGGGTCAAAATAAGCCATGTATGAACCTATTTTAAATTGTATACATAATGTAATGTGGAGTGAGATTAACCCTAGAATGTCATCATGTATATATACAATAAACCAAAGATTTGATTCATTTAATCAAGGAAGTATGAGAGGCCAATTTAAACCCATTCTTGACATAATTATAAGAGCATGATATATGATTTGGGATAAAATTAAGTATGATTCTATCATGAATTTAACTAATTATTCAATTGGTGAAAATAAGGACATGATTTGGGCAAAATTTAGCTCCTAAATCAAATTTATGGCCCAATTGATTGTATAACATATGCAACATGTATGGTTTAACTGACCCTAATTTTATCAAAAATGCAAATACAAATGTAAAAGTGGCTAATTTGAACACATTAAACATAAATTAGAGTCTACAATGTGATTAAATGGGATAAATTAGCTCATGTTTCATGACATGTTGATTGTAAACCCTAATTTTATCACTTGAACATTTAAAGTTCCCCTAAATCCCAAATCTATAATAAACACAAACCCTAACTTCCCTTATTTCATCACAAATCCATAAATTCATGAATGTTATTAGTGTTAACTTATGAACCCATTAAACCTAATTTTTCAAGGACATATGATGGGATTTAGGGCAAAATTAACTCATTTCACCTTACACATTGAGCCTTATTGCATCATATGATATTCTAATTGCTTTATAGTATTATTGCATCATATTGGATATGTGTGCATCATATTGGGGATTTATGCATCATATTGAGCCTTATTTTATCATATTGATCCTTATTACATCATATGATAGTCTTATTAAATCATATTTGGGATTTATTGCATCATATGATAGTCTTATTGCATCATATGTTAGTCTTATTACATTATATTTAGACTTATTGCATCATATTAATATTTATTACATCATTAAATATCCTTATTACATCATATTATAATCATATTGCATCATATTAGGGATTTATGCATCATATTATGGATTTATGCATCATATTATAAATTTATTAAGTCTTATTGCATCATATTAGGGATTTATGCATTGAATATGATAGTGTTATAATTTTTTTCTATTCAAAGAACATGTATGTGTTACTATAATATGTATGAATTCCTTAATGTATAGACAAAAAATACTTTTCAATGTATATTTTTGTCCAAAATCAAGATTCCTATCCCCACAGACATTCCCTATGTGCACTCTGCATATTCTCTGTATACATTCTAAAGTGATTTTTTGGACCCCACCTTTGAAAGGATATCAATTGTCAAAATGGTATATGGTTCAAATTTAAGGAAGAATAATAAGTTGAATTAAAAAACACCATAATGATTAAAAGAGTTGAGAGAAAAAAATAAGGTATGAATGCAAGAATTTTATTCCAAACAAGGTACAAACACTAACCCTGATGAGCCAAATACCTTAGATAATGAGAAAATTGAAAATAATGAATAAAATAATGATTAAATTTATAATAATGAATTTAATTATGATGAAATTGATAATAATTAATTGAATTATGATGAAATTAAAAATAATGAATTAGATAATGTTGGAAGTTCAAATTCAAAGTTTAAAGTTTTTTATTTTGTTGATGATGAGCCTATGCATGATACTTTACAAACTAATATTGAAGAAAATTTAATGGAAACAAATAATGATAAAATTAGCAATTAATAAAATTTCATGGAAACATATAATTAAAAAAAAAATAATGAATAATATTTCATGGAAACATATAATGATTTTGAATCACCCTCTCAACGGATTCCAATATTAACAACACCTCCAAGAATTGTGCATATAAAATACAAGTACTTAATTGAAATATATGAAAATATTTTGAAAATAATTCATAAAAAAATGTCTAACCACCATTCAAGAAGACTATATCAATAAATTTGGGATAGTTTCTTTCGTACATTAGATTATGATAGTCAAAGATGTCAATTATTTATTTCATTAATGAAATTGGTTAATATGAAAATTATAATGTACACATTAGGACTAATAACATCTATCATGGATGATGAAAAATATGAAATTATTTAAATTATATATGATGTATATCATATTATAGGCCTAAGATAATACAACAAATATTATAATGATGCCTGGTGTATAATGACAACTTGTGTAGTAAGCACTGAAATAGGGAAAAAATTATTGATTTAAAAAATAAGCCAAACACATGATATAAACAAAAAAACATTAATGAAATTAATTTTAATATGTGAAAGACCTAATAAACCCAATACCAAATAGCTCTAGGCATTCTTTGGTATAATTTCATGAAAGGAAAAGACTATAGTCGATGCTTTGAAAGACTTACTTGCATAATTTTGAAAAGACAATCTAAGAGTTTCACCCAATGCAAGAGATGTAGTGAAAATAAGAGTTGGTTCTCATAATCGTGAACTAAATCCTAAAAAATTCTTGGACATGACTCAAACATAATTGTACTCTAATTTTTTGGAAAAACATCCACAAATTACTATTAGTTAAAGATATTTTGATATGGCCAAACATTTTTATGTAAAAATAAATAACACATGCACCACTTGTCATTATATGCAACATGTTTAATTTTCAATTCACTATTATATTTTTCTCCATATTCATGGTACTTTGTGTACTAAAAACATTTTATAGGAGTGTGGTGTAGAATTTCCACCAATATCAGCCAGGGAATTTATACCAAATATTTTTTTTATGAAAGACTAGATGGATAGTTCTTTTATAAGAAAGCATATTTGGCTGCAAATTGTAACATTTGTGTTGGCTTTTCAAAATTAAAAAATTGTATCTATGAGGAGTATACAAGTTCAATTGGACAAGAATTAGTTGGTTTGATCAAATAAAAATCTATGACTTATTAACAAAAAAAAAGAATCTAAAAGGTGTGAGTTTGTTATGAAAGAGATACCTATTTCAAAATTTATGGTCAAATTCAGGGAGAAAATTATTTATGAGTATTAAAGGTACACACATCAGGATAAATGGTTGGGTAAACATTTTAATCTAAGAAAGGACACATTCCCAATTGATTCTATTGTTTTATTAGTCATCATTGCTAAAAATTACACATTCAAACCATGAAAAAAAGTTCAATTGTAGTATTACAACTCATCACAAATTGCCATATTTGTGCATATATCATTCATGCATTCACTTTATAGTATAGAGGAAGATTTAAAAATATTAATGGAGTACCATTTATATATCAATTATGATTTATCACATTGTACATAGGATGAGGAAGTTTGTTTTAAGAAGTTCTATGGATAGTTGACTCAGAGGAACATTACTTTCAATCAACATTACATTTGGTTAGACCATTGCACATCATAATTCAAGAATGCACATATATTTTATTATTTGAGTAGGATTCATATTACCATTGGTGTATAAAATATTTGGAGTTTTACTAAGGTTGGATATAAAAAAGTGGATCATGACAGTGTTGGAGCATGTGTAAAAAAGTCATTGCAAGGGAGGAGTTAAAATTTGACCATGTTGCTAATTTGACAAAACTTTGGTTGAATGGTTTAATGAGAACATGTGTCATGGTTATCAAGAAAATTCTATTATTCATAGACATTTTTAGTTAATATATGAAGAATAATTATAAAACTATGAGGATTATATGACTCTAATAGGTTTAAGTGAGATCCACTCATTTCGTATCTCAAATGTAGGTTCTTAGACTATTCATATGTGATACTTGGCATGATTTTATTTTTAATGCATGGACTTTATTTGTAATGAGTGTGAGTCATAAGAGTGGGTGGATGACTATATTTCTAGACCTATAATTCCAATCAACATATATCAAATTCCACCAACATTACAACTTACAGATATGACATCGTCACATGAATTTGACCATATATCTGATCTAATGCAACCAGGTAGAAGATTAATATTTATGTACTATTTATTCTCATTATCTATCTTCACATTATCATTAAATTTTTTTTTTGTGATGTAGGCCATGTTTTTGTAGTTATTATAGATGAGGACAATGAAGAAGTAAAAGATTAATACTTATGTTGGTGTGTACATGGAAAGGAAAAATTGACTTCCCTGGTCATATATGGAGAAAACATTGACTATCCAACTAGGTCTATGGTAGTAACTAGAACTTGGATTCAATTATATCCTATAAAAAAATCAAATGTATGGCTGTTTCAAGACTTTGAAATGTAGAGGAAGAAACTACACTATTCAAAATTAGTTCTTGAAACAAATATTCCATTGCAAAAATATCATGAGAGGCCAAGAAATAGGAATCTATGGAAATTTTTTGAGTCAGGCCATGAATCTATTCTTGATATTATCAAGATTAGAGTAGATCTTAGTGGTTCGTTAGATTGAAATGTAAAGGTATGTTAACTTGTAAAATGTAGATGTAATCAATTTTACCGAATGTTTTTGATTTTGTAGGTAGTACATGCATAAATTTCATATTTAATTACTTAATCATATTTTTTTGTAGGTTAATGGTTCCAAATAAGCTTCTACCTTCATGTGTTTGGCACCGTTAGTAAATAATTTCATGTTCATGAAGCTAAAAGAACCTTACTAAAAGTATTTGGTATTTTTGTACTCCTAAACAATTACTCATGACAAGTCTCATTCTCCTTGTATCCTTCAAAATACATAAACATCCTTGTTTATAATGATCTACATGGATTATGACTAAACCAAATACATTAAATTTGCCTCAAATGGTATTACATACAAATGTTACACATAAAACAAACATACTTTTCATTGATTTGCATATTTTTATTGGTATTGCATTCCTAAATATTAGTGAAAGTTCACTTGTGGGTGGAATTAGATGTCACAATCATTTAAAAACATGTAATTTTCCTATCTAGATTTGATTTAAGTTATGTACTTTCACTTGTAGGTACTAAAGGTAAAAATTCTAGTTGGAGGTCAACAAGTTGTTTGTTCACTACTAAAAAGTTGTATTTTAGGACCTATTACTACAAATTATGAAATGAATTACTCTCAAAGGTGATGAAAACTATATCAAGGGTGAAACTATATGAATTTCACATGCATAGGAGGGATCATATGGTTTTTCCATACAACTTATAGTTTTTGTTCTATGCAACCCTGAAGTTAGGCTAAAATCAATATCTTTTTTATATTAGGAAGGGTATTCTTGAGCCTAAAATGGGTGGTGGGTTTGTCTACCAAGCCATATGGGTAGATAAAAACCTATTTCTTGACATTATCCTCCCATCTAAATGTGTTTTCAATGCTAGTTTTAAGTCAATAAACACCGAAAATAGAGTTATCAAACTGTAGCTTCACCATTGACAATATTTTATTGTTAGTGTTTTTGTGCTCTTGAATAATTATAAAAATGAACTTGTAGGTGGAATTATATGTCATATTAATTATATCATGTGTAATTTTCTTACATATATGTGTTTAAATTGATGGATTTGTACTTGTAGGTCCTAGAGGTAAAATGCTAATTAGAGGTCAACAAGTTGTCTCTTCCCTGGCAAAAAGTTATATTTTAGGACCCGTTACTTTAACTTCTACCATGAATTTATAGTAGATGTGATATATAATAGATATAAGATTAAATTATATGGATTTCACATGCATAAGAGGGATCTTATAGTTCATCCATACAACTTACAATTTTTTTTAATGCATGCCTAAAGTTAGGCTAAAAATCAACATCTTTCCTATATTAGGAAGGGCATTCTTGAGCCCAAAATTAGTGGTGGGTTTGTCAATAGAGCTAGATGGGTAGCCAAGAACATAATCCTTGACATTAATTTCCCATTTTAATGTGTTGACAATGCCAATTTTCAACCAATAAGAACTGAAAATGGAGTTCTAAGACTGTAGCTTTAACTTTGACAACATTTATTGTCCATGTTTCCATGTTCCTAAACAATAGTGAAAATGTATTTATGGGTGGGATTAAATGTCAAAATATTTATAACACATGTAATTTTCCTATATATATGTGCTCAAAGTTATGGATTTACACCTATGGGTCTTAGAGGTAAAAATGTTAGTTGGAGGTCAACAAGTTGTCTCTTCACTACCAAAAAGTTGCATTTTAGGATCCATTATTGAAAATTACACCACAAATTTATATTAGAGGTGATATATATTATATCTAGTGTCAAATTATAGGTATTTCACATGAATAATATGGATATTATGGTTCATACATATGACTTAAAATTTTGGTTTTATGCATGCTTGAAGTTAGGCTAAAAATCAACATCTTTCTTGTATTGGGAAGGGCATTCTTGAGCCTAGAATTGGTGGTAATTTTGTCAACTAGGATATATGGGAGGCTAAAACCCTATTATTATACATTATACACCCATCTATATGTGTTTTAAATTCCATTTTTAGCCAACAAGAACTGGAAATGGAGTTCTTGGATTGTAGCTTCAACTTTGAAAACATTTGTTATCATTGTTAACATGCTCTTAAATAGTAGTGAAAAGGCACATGCAGGTGGAATTAGATGTCACAATCATTGGATCATGTTGAATTTATGAATTTTCACCTATATATCCTAGATTTAAAAACACTATTTGGAGATCATTAAGAAATCTAAAAGGCCTAATAGTCCATGTGAACCATATACACATGACTAGAATCTAGTGACATTGAAATTGGATTTCAAGACCTTTGAAAGGTTTGTTTGAAGCTTGTAAAAGTGTTTCAAGGGTATAAAATCCTTCAAGATGATACTATTTAATCAAGGATCATGTTAGGCCTTCTAGGCCCAATTAGGCTAAAATGCATGCCTATAGGTAATGGAAGGATCTTGAAACTATTAAGGGAGAATTTTGTGGTTCATGAGAGATGAGAAATTTTGGAGGTTTGAAAAATAGGCCAATACACCTAGATGGCCATTTAGGCCTAATTAGACCTAGATGGCCACTTAGGCCTAATTGATCCTAAATATCCACCTAAAAGTGGTCAAAGTGGATTTAAATATTGGCCAAGGGGAATGATTGAACAAATGGAACCAAGTGTTTAAAACCATCAGGAGCCCTTAAGACCAATCAAAGACTTTGTACTCTCTCCCAAGGTTTATTTTCCTACTCTCTTAATTTTAAATATGGATTTTGGGGATGTTTTATAGGGAATGAAGATAGGATAGGGTCTACCCCATGGAATGAATAAGTCCTGGGCACTTTTCAAGACAATTTAAGGCCTAAATAGAAGATTCAAGAGCTTCTTAACTATCTTATAGATGATGTTAGCTTGCCTTGACTGATATGAGATTCTTCAATAGTATAAAATCCTTCCCATTATAAGGAGATAATTCATCACCTATTAATAGGTATCCTCTTTACAATTTATTGAATCTTCATAATCTATTGAATCTCTCACCAAGGCTCTTGAACCATCCTATCTAGCTGAATTTATGAAGAGCAATCATAACAAGTAGACCCTTTTCAAATTCTTGTACTTGTTTTTCATGGCCTAGAAATGGTCTCCTTGGTTATAGAATGAAAAATATGGTTATAATAACTTATTTAAACTCTAAATCCTTCATCACCCTTCAAAACACTCTATTACAATCACTCTCCTACAACTTAATCACCCATTTCCTTATTCTTCACAAGATCAGTCCTTTGCTTGTTATAGGCTACTATAGGCTACAATGGCCTAATTGGTCTTTTAGGGTATGGAATGACAATAGAGTACTTAAAACTAATACCAACTACCTCTATAATTTTATTACACTTTATTTCAAATAATTTTTAAAATTTCATCTACCAATTCTCTTCCTTTCCTCCACAAGTCTCTTTCTTGGTTCACTCTCCTAGTAGCCCTATTGCACTAAAAATATAATTGCCTTGGGTTATATAAATACATTCAAGACAATATAAAATAATAATTGACAACCCATTATGGTCTTCCTACTTCACTGACTTAGTCTTGGACCAAATCTCCTTCTAAACCCCTATTCTCACACTCTTAGAATCCCATTAGGGTTCCATTAGTCCTATGACAAAGCTCAATCTTGAAATATATACTTGTCCTATAAATAACATTATAAATATTATTGATTATTTTATAGCTTGTGAAAACACATCATATTATAACTTTCTAAGAACTTTTAACGGTGAGGTTTCAAGATATGCACACTTCTAGGTCAAAACCCTAGGTTTGATTTTACTAGTCTATGTATATGTTGAGAGGGTTTAAAATTATGTAATTGAGATTTTAGATACCTTATTGAGTTAATTATTGCTATATATACTCTATCCATAATAAATACACATGTTCAAAATAATATTCTACCTTGATTCTACCTTATAAATCTTATCCCACTAAGAACTTAGAGTTTTGGACCTGCAAGAAACTTTAGATGACCATGAGCATACAAACATAGTTAAAATGCAATCACTGATATTATTTATTTCTTATAAGGTTTTGTTTCCTTTAATCCTACTCCATTCACAAGACTTAGAACTTAGATAAGTGACTAGGTGTCTAACAACTACCAATCTAAGACTGATTCAATCACTAGTATATGATTCAATTAACTAAAAGATAGTTTCAACACCCTTTACTTATTATTTAATTTACATTATTATAGAAACAAATCTTCTTAATAATAATAAATTTCAATCTTTATAAATATAGGATATGTTGTACTAATCTTATTTACAACATTATCCTAACAATTTATTCTCAATCTTATAACATTTGTAATCCTTAATAGTTGGTCTCATTGCTCTGTAATCAGTGTTTAGGTGTTACTGGATAATTGTATGGCTTGCAAAATGAAAGGAGAACCAAGGAAGTAGGAACCTAAAAGTTGTGAAGATTGGAAATCAAAACAAGATGTCTGGAAGATCCTTCAGAGAGGAAAGATTGTGAGCTACTTGGAATGGCTACATGGTTCAAAACCCCACATAACGATGGATTTTTTCAAAATTTGGGTTGACGACAGGGTAACCCTCCATGGCATTATGGTGAATCTCACTGAGGAATTCATATCGTATGTCATAGGGCTTCCAATGGAGGAAATCAAATTCTCAAAATAGACCAGCATATCTAATGAGGCATTTAGCAAATTCCCAAAGACGGATGCTGAGGAGCAGCAGTTGGAAAAGAGTGGGGATTTTTTTGACCTGGAGCAGATTAAAAGAATCTAGAAATACATCTTATGTTGTATCCATGAGTATTTCATACTTGATCGAAGAAGCAAAAGAGTCCATAAATTTTGTTTTGTTTTTCTAAATCATTTTAGGCACAAAGTTAGAATCTCCTTTCCTTTCTATTTGCGCTTCTCGCTGCTCCAAAGCCTGTTCACTCATAGAAAAAAGGAGTCTCATCCTATATTGTATGAGGGATTAATCCTAATAATAGAAGGTTTCTGAAAAAACAAGGCCATTGTCTTGAATCCTTATTCAGACAAAAACAAGGACTCACAGAGTAAGAAGAATGAAACAGTAAAGGGGAAAGAAAAAGTTAAACCCAAATCCTCTACCTTCAAAAAATAGATTGTTGATGAGGAAACAGAGTGGGAAAGCATTGGAAGTTCTGAGGAGGAGAGTGTGGAGGAAGAGGAAGGAATAGAAAGTAGGGAATCCAGCTCTAGCGAGGAAGGAGAAGATAAAGGTAAGAATGAGAAAGAAGGGATCACTATAGAGGAAAAAACTAAAAAGAATAACCATGATCTTGAGGAAAATCAGCAAGTGCTAGGGGAAACTGGAAAAGACATGGATGTTCTATTTGAGGATCCTACTTTGAAAACAGAGAAGGAACATCTAGTTCAGGATGCCTATGATGCAATGGAAACTAGAGAACAAGTAAAGGATGATCTAATCCATAATGAAAGCCTTGTTGAAACTAAGGAACATTAAATAATGGAAAGGGAGGATTATACAGAAAAAGATGAAGACAATCCAAAAGAGAACACAGAAGATTTAAGTGATATAGGGCAGAATGACAGAAGGCACCCCTTTATGAGTTTGGCCAAATGTAAATCAGACGCTATCCTTCAAGTTGACTCATGGATGTATAAGTAGATAATGGGCCTCAAGAAGAAAATGGAAATTCTAGAATGTAATCAGGAAGCAAATCAGAATAAAAGCAATAATATGGAAATGCAGATGATGGATATTCCTATCAAACTTAAAGACTATGAGAACAATCTAAGGGAGCTTATTAATGAAAGCATAATGAAGATGGAGGAGCTAACTTCTAGCATATGTACAGCTACTGTCAACATTGGAAAACGGGCAAATGAGGAAACTAAATCCTTAGAGGGGCCTAGCAAGAGAACCAGACAGAGCTCAAGGAAGAAAGCAATGCAAGAGGTTGCTCACTGTTGTGATTGGAAAGGAAGTGGTAAAGATTATTTTGGAATTAGAAGAATAGGATCTTTGAGTTCTTCCTATCCTGGTCCTTTTAGGTGGATGTTATAACTGGTTCCATTTTCTAGTTTTTTGTTTTCTTTTCACACTAGAGTTTCCAGGTCTCTGTAAAACCTAGGGTCTATCTTTGATGATTTTGTATTAAGGTTTCAGGTCCCTGTAAAACTTGTTTTTTATACTATTTAGTAGTAGGTAATAGGTTTCTCCTATGGACGTTATTGTTTTATCCTTCTTCCTTTGTTTCAGGGTTTTAGGGTCCCTTCAAAACCTGTTTTTACCTTAATCTAAAACATTTGTAATCCTTAAGAATACTTCAAAACCAATCATTCATAATACTTTGAACATGAGTATAATGTTTGAAACTTTCATGAAATTGTTTTTATGTTAAAATCACCATTATAGGATTCAATTAATGAAAATATAGGTCCAACACCCCTTACTTCTTATTTCATTTGCATTCTTATAGAAACAAAACTTCTTAAGAACAAGAAATGTCAATCTTTTGAACTATAGGATCTATCATACCAATCTAATTTGCAACATTATCCTAAAAATTTATTCTCAATTTCATAACATTTTTAATCCTTAGTAATACTTCAAAACCAATCGTTCATAATACTTTGAACACAATTACGATGTTTTCAACTTTCATGAACTTGTTTCTAGGTTACAATCACCAGTATAGAATTCAATTAATGAAAAGATAGGCTCAACACCCCTTACTTCTTATTTCATTTGTATTCTTATAGAAACAAAGCTTCTTAATAACAAGAAATGTCAATCTCTTTGACTATACACTCTGCCATACCAATCTGATTTGCAACATTATCCTAACAAGTTATTCTCAATATCATAACATTTACAATCATTTAATATACTTCAAAACCAATCATTCATAATATTCTGAACATAAGTGATTCAAACAAGACTTACTTCATTGGTTTTCTTTATTCATGTACAAAATAAAAATTCCATGTACAAAATGCCATGTATAGGCATACAATGTCAATAATACATGCATTTCCATATAGGCATATAAAAAATTACAACATGTTTAACAACATAGTATCTAATGTTAGGTTAATACATCATATACATATGTAAAATGCCAAAAATGCATACATTACCATATAGGCATATAAAAAAGTACATCATCTACACCATCTTAATCATCAAATAGCCTCCCTCTCTTTGCCTTCCTCAAAGAAGACTTTCCCTAAGATGCTCTGCTTGTAGATGGAGATATCCCAAATGCCTTGGATTATTCTAAGGATCAACTTTAGGTACTACACTAATATCTTGCTTGCAACCAAACCTGTTCAAATAAAAAAAAATTATAAAATTAACAAGTATATATGAAACCAAGTTAATAAACTCATTTTAAACTATAAAAAAATAAAATAAACATTCACTTACTACAAGATCATGGTCTTTTTCAATTTACTATTGATGCTCAACTGGATTAGTGCCAAGTTTAGCTCCATGAAGAGGCATGTCAAATGATGAAGAAACATGAGGTGTTGTCATGGTAGTCATTTGAATTGGACTATCAAATGTCATATGACAACCATTTATACACAATACATTTGTGCATATAAGTTATATTTACCCAAGTATATAGTAAAATTATTGAAATAAAAGTATTAAATTACAATTCAAAATTACAAGTGAATATGTACCTCTATCAGTGCCTCTGAAAATGACATTACAACAACAATTCCCAAGTCTATCTTGACTCATAATGATGGAGTGTCCACCCTATTCATTAGCTAAACAAATAACCTAATAATTAATAACTTGGGCAATTTATTGATTAAATAAGTTGATAACAAACTTAGACTTGCATAAGATATGAAGAGATCTAATGAGGTCATGGGAAGCATGAATGTGAAAAGTGGGTATGTAAATTTTGATTGTAACACCACATTGAAGGCAAGACATTTTAGTTTCATGAGGGAGAATGATAAGACATACAAGGTAATGATGAATCTCCTACACCTCTTAATGCAGGAGCATCCTACAAACTTGTATTTATGGTCTTGTAGTTAGTCTTATAAGGGTTGAAAGGTGTCATTAATCCTTGAATGAGGCATTTAGTGTGTGTCTTAGGTTATTTAGAGGTGTTGGATTATTCTCCATCAAATACTTGTTATTTGAATTTTTAAATGTATTTGAGTGAATATTTGCTTAAGTTATAGTAATTAATATGTCTAATATGTTCTATAAGGTTTGATACATGGATATGAGTCTTCTAATTTTAGTTAAGGCCATATATATCTTTCTTACTCATTTAAAGGTCTTAAATGACTTGATAAGTCTTCAAAGATTAGTTTTTCTAATTTGAGATAGGTCTGTTAGAGGAATAAGGACCTATATTAACACATTCTAAACATGGATAAGTCTTCAATACCATGATTAGTTATAATCTAACATTTTATGGCTGCACAAGATGAAGGAAAAAGTATAAAATACCAAATTTTCATCATTGGAGAAATGATGAACAGTTTACCATGAGACAATAGGGGTATGTATTATATAAATGAGTTATTTTATTACGAATAAAATGAATTTATTGCTCTGATAAATTATATTAAATTTATTATATTGATATCAATAGAATCCAAGTATTTTTTAATGAGATTTCATGTTATACTAATTAGGAAACCTTCATTATACAAATACTCTACTATTCTTCATGTGTAATAGGATACAGAGGTCTAATTGCACATAGAACTTTGTATATGGATTTGAAATGAGTATAGGAAGATTTTTATTAAAATTTCAAGGACATCAAACAGGTATTAGTTCTTTGAGAGAGTCTAAATTGGCTATGAACTATCTTTAAAAAGATCTCAGCTTCTGTATTTTGCAAGAAACCCAAGTTACAGGGTAACCTTCATAAAAGGGGCCATAACTTCTATTTGAATCCTTGAAATTTCAAAAAAACTTTTGAATAGTTAAACAAACAAGCGTATAAGATGATTCCAAATTTTATAGATCTAATAAAGCCTTACAATCACATTTATTGAAATTTGAGTTTCATGTAAACCTGTAACCTTGTATCTCTAAGACAACAAGGGAGGATTTATGAGTGAATTTTAGGAAATTGAGTAATTGAATCCAAGTTAAGTGTTGAAACATCCTTGATACACCTATATACACTAGTGTGGATGCTTGTATAGCTTTGATGAGGTGTATTTCATATTTTGACCTGATTAAGGTGATTAGGTCTAATTGTCTTAAGGCAGTAACTTGGTATAGTTGAGGACACTCCTATGAGCTATGGTGTCTAATTTGATTTGTTTTGAAATTTTGATCATGTTAACATGTTTAATACTCTAATTACATACACTCATTAATTTTAAGTCCAATTGAGTATTGGTGTGATCAAAAAGCCCTTAGAA
Organism: Torreya grandis; assembly: GCA_037957365.1. Taxonomy (NCBI): domain Eukaryota; kingdom Viridiplantae; phylum Streptophyta; class Pinopsida; order Cupressales; family Taxaceae; genus Torreya; species Torreya grandis. Next base: position 1,759,144 of record JARHVA010003225.1, read on the forward strand.
ACAATCATTGTGATATAGGTGTTTATTGAGAAGTTTGTAAACTAACTTTTAATATTTAAGACACCAAAAGTGATAGGTTAATTTTATTAGGGACATCTATAAAAGAATTTTAAGACTGTATGTAACCTTATAAAATAGATCTCATCAAAATCTAACTTTCATGTAAACCTATAACCTTATATCTATCAGAGTTGTTGTTGCCAGAATCCGGATAATGTGAATGCAATGGAGATGTGATCACAAGAGATGAAGCAAGTGCACACCACATAGATGCTAAAGCAATTTTAAATTATATAAGAAGATAAATTACACAAGACAAAATGGAGAAAACCAAAATCTGATTAACATGAGATGGCCAAAGTGAAGAATACATATAGGAGAGCATGTAAGTAACTCTTCCACAAAAGGCGGTCAAGGCACCCAAAGAATAGACTGTAACTCCTCCATGAAAGGTGGTGACAAGGTGATAAGAATAGAGAAGTAACTCCCATCAAGGGAGTTACTTATGACATTCTTAATGCACCTTATGACACATCTATGACACACATCTCCACATAAGCTAGCCTATCCCACAAATGTAGGAAAACTCCATGTATGCACAAAAATATAATTTCCCTAATTAAATAATAGGGAAAAATTAAAAAAAATACACTAATACCCCCCACCATAAGCACATCTTAGGTGGGTAGTGTGGAAATATAAAATGGGTCCCAAAAAATAGGCCTGATGAGGTACCCATGTACAAATGCAATCTCCCATAAGATAGAAAAAAGGAGAAAACCTGTAGGAAAAAACTCCCCCCCAAAAGAGAGATATAAAATAAATGAAGAGGCTAGTGGGCCCCTCTTGAAGATGATGCTATCGCAGATGTAGACTGCACCTCAAAAAGAGCTCGTAGATGAATGAACTTGCTCTTGGTGAAAGGTTTGGTGAAGATGTCCGCAACCTACTCCAAAGACTGGCAAAATATCAAGTCAATGACCTGACTAAGAATAAGCTCTCAAATGAAATGCATGTGAATCTCTATGTGCTTGGTCTACTAGTGTTGAACTAGATTCTTACAAATCTGAATGGTACTCTAGCTATCATAATAAATGATGGTGGGCTGCCTGATAGGAATGCCAAACTTAGAAAGAATCCCCTGAAGCCAAATAGCCTCAGTAGTTGCATTAACAGCTCCCCTATACTCTACCTCTATGGATGATGTAGCAATAGCATTATGCTTCTTACTAGACCAATTGATAAGACCATAACCTAGAGAGAAATTGTAACTAGAAGTGGACTTGTGAGTCTGTGAATCGCCAGCCTAGTCTAAATCTGTATATCCAACCAAGTCAACCTCTATGCCAAATTTGTAATGAATCTTGTATCTATGTGAACCCTATATGTAATGAAATATTCTCTTAGATACTTTCCAATGTAGCTCATGAGGTTCCTACATAAATATGGAGACAAGTCCCATTGTATATGAAATGTCATGCCTGGTGTGAGTCAAGTAGATGAGACTACCAACAAGTTGTCGATACCGAGTGGCATCAACCAATGGTGAAGAATAGTCAGCCTTAAGCTTGACTCCTGATAGAAAGGGAGTCAGAGATGGCTTGCAATCAACCATGTGAAACTGAGCCAATAAGTCAAGAGCATACTTAGTCTATGCAAGAGAGATCCCTGAATCTGACTATGAGATCTCGATGCCAAGGAAGTAGTGCAACAAACCTAAGTCTGTCATGTCAAATCTATCTTGAAGAGATGCCTTCACCACTACAATAGTAGATGAATAACTCTGAGTGATCAAAAGGTTATCAACATATAGAACCAAAATTAGGAGCGAATCATCCTATTGCAAAAAGTAGACATTGGGGTCAGAATGGCACCTAGTGAAACCTGCTATGAGAAGGAAGGAATCCATCTTGGCATACCATGTCTAAGGGACCTATTTGAGGCCATAGATAGATTTCCTAAGTCTACATACTAAGTAAGAATCTTGAACAAATCCTAGCGGCTACTCCATGTAGATCTCCTCCTCTAGGTCTCTATGAAGAAAGGCACTCTTCACATCCATCTAATGCACATCCCAACCATGTGTTATGGCAATAGCCAAGGTGTGTCGAATAGAAGTCATCTTTACAATAGGTGCAAAGGTGTCTGAGTAGTCAATGCCTACCGCCTGTGAGAAACCCTTAGCTACCAATCATGCCTTGTACTTATCAACTGACCCATCTATTGCAACCATGTCTGATATATCCACCTACATCAAACCATCTTTCTTCCCTTAGGAAGTGAAGTCAAATCCCAAGTGTGATTTTTGATTAAGGAAGAATATTCTTCCTCCATAGCACTATCCCACTTAGGTACCCCTGATGCCTCTCAAAAAGTCTATGGATCTGAAATTGAAGCAAAGAAGGCATGTGGATCTCTCTAAAAATCCCTCTAGTACATCTGTCATCTGTGGGATCTCCTACCCAAGTGCCAACACTCTCAAGTGTCTGTCTAGCCCAGAGTGGACCGAAAGTGGGTGAGTCAGGTGCTAACTCCTCATCCTCTAATTGACTAGAGGTGGATGACCCTGCATCACTGTCCTTGCTATCTAAACTCAAAGAAGAAGAAGATGTCTCTGGCTCAAGAACTTGATGTGGCTGATCAGAATTTGATGAGAAATCATCATTAAGAAGTAGATCCGATGAGGGACAAGAAGTGTCAAGTATTGAGTCTTTAGGACTCTTTTGAAAAGGGACACTTCTCTCAATGAACAACTCATGAGTGACTAGATCTAGAAGGTGATACCTCTTAATACCATCTATATATCCTACAAAGATGCAAGGATTAGACTGATATTCCATAGATTTGCATTTCTTCTTCAGAATGTGGGTCATGGCTGGGGATCTAAAAAACCCTAAGGTGTTCAACATTAGGTTTCCTTTTATGCCAAGCTTCAAAGGGTGTTATCCCTTTCAAATCTTTTTGAGGAACCCTATTTTGAATGTAGCAAGCACAATTGATTGCTTCAACCTAGTACTATAGTGCTAAGGATTTGGAGTGAATCATGTAGCTACCCATCTCTTTCAAGAACCTATTTTTGCATTTTTCAACCCCATTCTATGAAGAACTATAAGTGATTGTGCACTACAAATCAATCCCCTTTATGGTGCAAAACATCTAAAACCTGATGCTGACATACTCCCCTCCATTATCAGTTTGAAGAACCTTGATAGATTTCTCACTCTATTTCTCAACAAGAGCCTTGAAGTCTAGAAAATTTTCAAACACTTCAGACTTTTGTTTGAGAAAATATATCCAAGTGTACCTAGAGAAATCATCAATGAAAGTGAGGATGTACTTGGCCCTTATGAAAGATGGTTTGGGAAAGGGTCCTGATAGATCACTGTGGACTAACTCCAAATTTTGTGAAGCCCTCCATGCTTTGCCTTTGTCAAATTTTGCTTTGGGATGCTTCCCAAGGGAGCACCCCTCACAAAGTCCTTTTGAGAATTGGACACGAGGCAAACCAATGACCATGTCATGTTTGCAAAGTTACTCAAGGTAGTGTTAGTTAAGGTGGCCAAACCGCTCATGCCATAATTAGTTAACTCCATCTGAATGAGTCATCAATGTTGTTGGAGAAGAATCAGGTGCAAAATGTGAGAAGGTGTATAACCTAGCTTGGTGATCTACCCTACCCACTGCCACTATAGTATCACTATGCAACTCCCTGATAGCCACTGAATCTAGTGAAAACTCAACTCTCATGCACCGACCAATGTGAATGATTTGGTACACTGATAGGAGATTGGTTGAAAGAGTAGGAACACTTAGAACATTATTGAATGTTCCTCCTTCCATTTCAACTGACCCTCTCCTTGCAATGGAAACTGATGTGTCATCACCCAAACTAATTGAAGTCATGCTACAAGGCTCTAAAGATGAAAACTCAACTAGAGAAGAGCTCATGTGGTGAGAAGCACCCGAATCAATGACCCATGATGTTGTAGAAGCTACAGTGGCTACAAGGGCCTTGCCCTTTTATTTCTCCTTACCCTTGCCTTTTGCCTTGGTAGAATCTTGGGTAGATGAATTTTGCTTGATGGACTCAGGAACACCTATGTTGTGCTTCTCTAGAAGATGAGTTAGGTGATCTATTTGTTTCTTCATGCATTTGTGTTCATCATGCCCTATATTTTTACAATAGGCACACTTAATCTTCTCCTTCTTAGGTTTAGCATTGGAGGAGCAAGACTTAGTGTTGTTTTTGGCAGGATTGTTGTTTTCTTTCTTCTTCTCCTGGTCCTTGTTCTTTTTCTTCTTCTCCTTTATTGAAGTCTTATCCTTACCATTTCCATCTATCAAAGCTTTGGGTTGAGTAGACTTCATTATGCCCATTTGAATTATCTTATCTTGCTCCCTAGTCAAGTCGGCAATGAATTAATCCAAGAAGGCATTTTCCATGTAGTGTTAAGGGCACTTTTTGTGGCATGGAAAGTGGAGACAAAGACTGAATAGCTTGGACCTAACTTTGCAACAATAGAAAGGATGAGTTGATCATCTTTCTTCTCTATCCTGTATTCTTTCAATTTCAATCTAAGGGCCTTAAATTTAGTGAAGAAGTCATGTAGGGTGTCAAAGTTACTAGGACTTAGACTTATGAGTTCGTTTTTGAGCTCATGACCTCTCATCTCATCAAGCTTCCCAAATACGAGTTCTAAGGTGTCCCATATTTCTTTGGGAGTCTTGGAGGTTTCTAAATGGAAGAGAATTTTTGAAGACACAGACAAGCTCAGTAATTCATAGGTTTCATCACTACAGTTGTACCACTTGACCTTTTCAACATCAGTGTTGGGTTCTACTTCATCACCCATGGTGATCCTATACAACCCTATGCTTCTAAGAATGATTAACATTTTAACCTTCCATTCATGATATTTGAAGGGTGTTATGGGTTTAAGTTGAAAATAATCCATTTTAAGATAAATTTATGTGAAGTTGTGTTGATTACAAGTTGTGAAATTATGCAGAAAGGAGAATGAAATCAAATATTTGCAAGTTGTGAAAAGTAATCACACCCACCCTGAAATGTTGAGCCCCCATAAAATATGCAAGTGCACACTCAAAAGACATCAGGCTCAGCTGAGAATGCATCTTAGAGAAATCAGTGCAAGACTTAAGCAAATAGGACGTCAGACTCAGTCGAAAATGCGTCTTGAGAGACCCAAATTTTAGGCACTTTATAAACTAGTGAATTTTTGACAAATAACAAGCCTAAACTATGTATAATTGAAGTACAAACACTTTTTCAAAAAATGGTACCCAAATCTGAGTTACCGTTTGCAAGATATTAAAGGTTCAATTTCTTGTAAACTAGTGTTTTTGCAAAAAAATAGCACTAAAACATTAAAAAATGCCTATTTTGAGAGAGAAAGTGGCCTTCCAACCACTCATTGGATTCAGAACAGAGTGAGGAATCCAAAGGAGGTCTTTTTGAGGGGGAATTGGCCTCCTGCCAACCTGGGCCTCACCCTTCATCTTCATAGGTCGAAGATACAAGTTTTGAAAAAACTTTAAACTACTTTTTTTTTTTGAATGCTAATTTCAAATTTGATTTTAATCCAAACATTTAAATGACTGATTTAGATTATAATAATTTTAAAAGTAGATTTACCAATCATCAAGAGAGGGTGGGCCCACCAAATGGGTGTTGGAAACTAAAAGAGGTCTGAGGTCAGTGACAAGCTGGAAGGTGAGTTAACCATCACTAACAACGTGGCAGCAGTGTCAGAACCTTCCCCCTCATAAACAACATCATGGTGAAGCCTAAGCCATGATTGGTAACCCCAATGTCTACTTGGCATCGCTAAAGGACACAAGAAGGACTGTCTACACAAACAGATAAGTGTTCAACATGGCCTTGGGGTACAATGGGTGCCACTATTAGAGAGCGCATGCCTCACAAGGTTACTATTGTGAGTGGGTAGTGCATGGACTGGTAGTCCTCACCCCTTTCCTCACACTAGACACTGTGTAGCACCACTATGCCTTGTTGGAGTCATACACCTCATCCTACCAGATGCCCCACACTAAAAGTGGCATCCAAGAACAAAAACCAGATTGCAAAGATCTATCTTTTCCTATAGAATGACAAAAAAAAGAAATATACTAGCTTTGCTAAAGCCACAATAGATTTATACAAGATGTCTTAGCAAATTTTAACTCAGAAGTATTTTTTTAACAAGTTTTTGTATGGATTTGCATGAGTTTTCAAGAAACTCTACCAAAGCTCTCAAATGCAATGGAGTTGAACAAAAAAACTACTAAGAAAGCAAAGTAAGAATTTTATAATAAACTAATAGCATAACTAGACACGCAATTACTAGAGTGGATCTGATGCCATATCAGAGTTGTTATTGCCAAAATCTGGATAATGTGAATGCAATGGAGACGTGATCACAAGAGATGAAGTAAGTGCACACCACATAGATGCTAAAGCAATTTGAAATTATACAAGAAGTTAAATTACACAAGACAAAATGGAGAAAACCAAAATTTAATTAACATGAGATGGCCAAAGTGAAGAATACATATAGGAGAGAACGTAAGTAACTCCTCCACAAAAGGTGGTTAAGGCACCCCAAGAATAGACTATAACTCCTCCATGAAAGGTAGTGACAAGGTGCTAAGAATAGAGAAGTAACTCCCATCAAGGGAGTTACTTATGACATTCTTATGACACCTTATGACACATCTATGACACACATCTCCACATAAGCTAGCCTATCCCACAAATGTAAGAAAACTCCATGTATGCACAAAAATATAATTTCCCTAATAAAATAATAGGTAAAAATTAAAAAACTACACTAATAATATCTCTAAGATAATGAGGGAGGATTTATGAGTGAATTTTATGAAATTGAGTCATTAAATGCAATTTAGGTGTTGAAACATACTTGATACACCTATATACACTATTTTGGATGCTTGTATAGCCTTTTTAAGGTGTATTTCATATTTTGACCTAATTAAGGTCATTAGGCCTAATTACCTTAAGGCAGTGACTTGGTATAGTTGAGGGCAGTCCTATGTGCTATGGTGGCTAAGTTGATTTGATTTAAAATTTTGTTCATGTTAACACCTTGAATACTTTACTTACATACATTCATTAATTTTTATTCCATTTGATTGTTGGTGTGATTAAAAAGCCCTTAGAAATAGTTATTGTGATAAGACAATTAACCTGTATAGGTGTTTACTGAGAAGTTTGTAAATTAAGTTTTAATCTTTAAGACATCTAGAGGATAGGTCTATTTTATGAGGGAAATATATATAATACTTTTACGAGTGTATAAAAAATTATAAAATATGTCTCATCAAAATCTAAAAAAACATATAGAAAATAGACCTAAATATTGTAGAGATAAGAGTGAGTGGACAATCTTCTTTACAAGTTCATGATTTTGGTTATTTAAAACATAGCTTGACATTCAAAATAAAAACAAAATTTTTCAAATGGAGGATGATTTTATAACACTACACTAATCCATGTTAATATATGAAACAATAAAAATTCCAACAAAATTATATTAATTATTTTGTATTTTCTTACACAAAATCTACCAATGATGCAATTAAGGTGTATGAATGTAAATCTAGAGTATATAATATTCACTCAAAATTTTACCTCTATAAATGTATATGGTGTTGCACTGACATAGATAGATGTAGTATTGGTTATCCCACTACCTATCTTATTAAATTGAAATTGTGATGTCAAAGGTAACATATACTCTTAGAAGACAAAAAACATACATATATATTATTCAATTTAAATGTGTAACTAATTTTTAAGTTTTTAATTTTTAAATATAACTTAAAATTTTAACATGAAATTTATATAAAAGATACCTACATGTGTATTGACCAACATATCCACACCAAATGTGTGTGCTAACAACTCATTAGTCAAGACCATATCCTCCAAGCCCCCTGAAGCACCACTATCATCATACAAATTTCTAGTGCATATAACACCAAAAGATCTACATGGGTGGGGTTAGGTAACCCCACTAGGTGGAGTATCTTGAGCATCTATATCTGAAAGCCTACTCATATGATGAATGAGTGTATCAGTAAGTGCACTAAATACATGAAAAGAATTAATCTCCATAACCTCCTTCATCATAGAGGGAATCTCTAGATGAAGTGGCCTTTAGGTAGGAGTCCTTGTAAGTTGATTAGGCACATGATGTGTACCTGGTCAATCTTATACACAGCCTTTCCCTCATCCCTGAAACTCACCATAGTCAAAATAGTTTAGAATATCATTGAGGATAAACTCATGGTAGAGCTTCCTAAAAAAATAATGGGACCTCATGGTTGTTACATGGTGGATAATCAAACACCATCCACCATCACTCCCAAAATTGGTTTTAATCAAATTGTGTTGGAATCAATGGATTGGGAAATGTTTAACTATTATTAGAAACAGTGTATTGGTGGTTGGGTCAATGAATAAGGCACAAATTTATTATTTTTCTATTTATTTCTTTTTCACCTCATAGTTGATAATTTGTTAGTATAGTAAGTCCTACATCTATCCTTATATGACCTTCATCTATTAATTTGACTCATTATCAATTCAACTTTACCTAATACTAACTCTAGGGTTTTGGCCAAATAGGTGTGGTGGGTGCTGGTGGAAGTAAGATCCCTCATTCTCCTAATTATTTATTTAATTTCAATTTTGTTCTCCACTATGTGTACAACTATATCCTCTTGACTATCTAACGGATCTATTAAAATTATAGGAGGGTTAGGATGGTTAGACAAAGGGTTAGGAGGGTTGGGTGGAGGGTTAGGTATAGGGTTAGGAAGAGGGTTAACACATTGGCCTATTATATAAAAACTACAAATTAAACTATGCATAAAATGAAAAAAATTTATTTGATTTACTATCACTTACCTCTTCTTTATAGTGACATCATTGATTTCATGAATACAGGAGAAAAACCAATAATTTCCATTGTCAATGGGAGCAAACCAATAATTTCCACACTAATGGGAATAAAATGTGAATGGGTATAAAAATTTAAATGGGAGAGGATAAAAATGCAAATGAGAGATGAGAAAATGAAGTGGTAATTTGGTTTTTTATTTAATTTTATGTTTTAAGGATAACATACATGTTATTTATAATTATAGGAACACATACATGTTCCTATAACATTTACATATTTCTATTGGTAAAGTAACATGTATGTGCTTCTTTTTCCAAAAATGCATACATGTTATGGCCTAGGTATCCCAATCCATAATGCGTATGTGTTATGTGATAATGTGTACGCATTATGGGAAATGTCCCCAGAATTGTCCCCTAACTCTATGCACATACCCAGTGATAGGTGATCACTTTCATCCTCAAATTATTTATAGAGCTTCTCTCATAATTCATCCCAATTGTGCATATATTTAGGATACAATGCCTTATACCATTGTAGTGATTTTACCTTTAGGGAAGTGGTGAAGAGTCTCATAGGTACATCGTCTATTAAAATGTTGTGGGCTAAACATATGTTAAAAATATATTATATGTGATTTATAGGATTGTTTGTATTTTCATTGGTAGAGCAAGGTATAATCTTAAGGGTAGAAACTAGGATTTCATCACATTGGGTAAGGGAAAGAGGGATGCCCCCATTAAAAAGAACAAAAATATGATTTCTTTGATGAGCCATGAAAGGGATAAGAATTATCCTTTCTCTTGGTTCAGGAAACCTACCAAAATGAGGTGTAAATTGGGACCTTAGAGGAGGTGAGGAATAGGATCTTGAGGGAGGTGACATAGATCTTGTAGTTTTCCTTCTAGATGAAAATTAAATTACGTTATAAAACTAAAAATCCATACCTCTTGAATAAGTTCTTATCTCCACTCTTGACATAAATTTATAGGTCTAATTGGAAACCAATAAATTATGGATTCAATATTTATCTAGAAATGCCTTAAAATATGCAACTTACCAAGACTAAAACCAACTCTTCGCTAAAAATATTCACTCAATGGAGTTAAGTGTCCCACTAGGTATGCTAAAAAATGTTGTCAACTAAAGCCTAAACTTGTTTGATCACTATTTGATTTATTACAATAATAGTAACATACCCAATGTGTGGGAGCTTGGATCCTTAGGATGAACCTCTAGATAAGATCAAATTCCTTCCTAAACTATGTGCCCCTGATGTAAGATCCGCTTGTAGACCTGAAACACTACTACAAAGACTTATTTATAGCTAGCATTAAACTTGTTGTCATGGAAAAGGGATATAGATAAATTGAAATTACAATGTGTTGATGCAAAAATGCTTAGATAACTCCTCTTCTTACTTGAATTAACAAAAGATAATGTTTTTGAAACTAATAGTTCAAATTAGACTTCTATCACAAGGATTTTGTATGAAGGTAATGTTTTCAATTTGAAGAGCACCCTATTGGAAGGAATGTAAGTAGACCTTCTCTTTAGATGAAATAATGAGATATTCTCAGAGCATAACTCTAAAATGAGAAGAACCTCCAGAGAGGGTTGTTTCCCTTAGATCTATCACCTAAACTAATCACTTACTTTGAAATGGAAAAGAAAATGACAATAATTCATGAAAACATGTAAAATAAGGTGATGCACCAATGTTTTGGACACTTACAATTACACACAACACACACTATCTAACACTTTCAATAACTATAAATATCACTTCACTCACTCTTTAATCAACTATCACATAAGTATTTCAAAAAAAGGCACAAACTAGATATCAATCTAGCATAACAGGGCATGTTTCAGGCCTTTTCCACTTCCAAACTAATAAAAAAACTATCTATGACACTTAGAATGACCTGTGAAAGCTACAAAATACTTCATGAAGGTGAGAAAACTCAGACATAGGTAAAGGAAAGCATACATTAACTTAACCATGTCAATGCATTCATAGTAAACACTTCAATTTAGCTTTCAAATGGAATGGATTCAATCTTTTATTATATCAAATAGATGTTGGAGTACAAAAATTGGCATAACCTGGGCATACCAAAAGCATAAAAGTCTCTTCTTTTTACTAGATTAAGCTTAGATTTATACCACATAGAAGCATCTTTATAATAGGGTGGAGCATGTACACTAGAGCCTTGGTTTATTATTCTACTAGCTCCATCACCTTGGGCCATTTGCATTGTGGTCACCATGTGTAGATACTCAAGAAGATCTCATGGAAAACCAAGAGCCAATAACTCACCTACTAGTTAGTGCATAATAGGCACTTTAGGTCCATTTTGAATTGATATCATGAATTCCCATTACCTCTCTTTATTCTATGATGACACTCTTAACAAACATAATGACCCTATTAAAATGGTCATGATCTTCCATTGAGGCCTTTATAGTGATCTTCAAGTGCTCCAAAAGCCACAATAGGGTCTATCCACCATGTTGATGATTGTATCCAACTCAATCTTTGTTTGATCAAACTCCCATTACATCATGGACATGAAGTCCATCATGATCTATCCACATGACCCTATCTATTACACTAAACATAGGGTTTAGAATCCCCTTTTTCCATCTAACACTCTTTATGCCTTTTTTTAATGTTCTCCTCAGCTCCACTATCTTTATATATCATTTTCATAAAGGGTAGACCTCTCAAACCTTCCTATTCATGTAATTTACCATGATTTAATGGTATAAGTTGTGATGAAGTCTCTCAATGTATCTTTATTGAGATTTAATGGAGGCCTACTAAATTTAAAGTGTTCAATTTGGTAACCCATGGGATAATCTATTGATTTGACATGTCTACCGATGTGGCATCTTCTTGCCACACCTTTTATTTCTATTTAAAATATGAATGTCAATTTATACACATGTATTCATCTCATGCCCCTTGGTACATGATCAAATTTTCACCATCGATCTCGTTAAGAGTCTCCTGAACTTGACTTTAAACAATGGCCATTGATCTTTAATCTGCACTTAAGATTGTGACACTTGTATTTGTGTACATCATTAGATCTCCATTTGTAAGATTATTGTAATTAGTAGATATATGTGCCATATATAGACCCTACTATCAGTCTCTATCCACTTAATGTGATTACACCATGTGGTGGCCTCATGTCTAATTTGCGCTCATTGAATTTTTGATCTTGATCAACACCATTGATCTCCATCAACATGGTTAAACATGTGTTATAGATATTTGATTTGCCAGATCAAATGCATGTTGTTGATCTTCATTTTGCATGATTGAATGTAGTTTGTTGATTTTTTTAGGATTTACCATGATTAAGACACTTATAACTATTGTGTTTATTCTCAATATCTTTTGACCTTTTGACCTCATGTTTTTCATTTATCTTTGATTGCAATATTTAATAGGTGCCACTGATCTACATTAACTTATTGATCTCATTATCACCTATGTGTTGTTGATCTTTTAATCTAATTGAGTGAGGTTTTAACACTTGGAATTCCTATGAATCACTTTTATTTTTTGAATCCAAATGGATATTTATTGTGGCTTTAAATTGACATCCTTGAGAATGTCCCATACTACTAGATCATTTTTTAATTCCTATATCTTTAGATAGAAAACTCATCAAGACAAAAGATTTGTAAGGGATGACCTTGGCACAGAATACACCATTTTCATGTAATTCTTAAACTTTGGTTAACCTCCTAAGCACACTCATCAAATTTGCAACAAAACTGACCCATTCACTCCTCTATGATGTGTTAAGATAGTTTGGTTCCTATTGATCATTTTAATGACTTTTCAAGACCAACTCACTAATTCACAAGATAAACTAGCATGATGTGCAAGGTTTTGAATGGTAGGGGTGACATTTTGACATGTGAGGTCAAATTTTTCAATATTTTAGTGAATCAGATGGGAAGCATGCATACTATGCTTGAGAACCAAACCATTTACATGAATTTTAGAACCATAAACAATGAAATTTTTGATCCACAACTACAAGTTACCCATTGACTCAAAAATTTAAAAAACCTATTCCTCCAAAACAAGGAAGGAAACACACATAATAGGTAAACTAATATAACAAAGCAAATGAGTAAACAAAGAACTTATTTGGAACAAAACACAAATAAACAAATGTACTAGAACAACACTTGTGGGAAAAAATACAAACTAATTATGTACAAGGAACCTAAATCTTTAATAGAAATGTTTCAAATGCATCCCATTAATTAGGGTAGGGATCTCCTCACTATCCATTTTTAAAAGTTGAAAGGCATTATGGGATTTACAATTGAATATTATGTATGAATCACTCCAAAGAGAGTCAAACTTTATATGCTTTCCTAGTTTAGCTCTATCCTCATTCCACTTAAGGGCCAAATCTCCTTCTTTGAAACTTTGTGAGGAAGCTCTCCTATCAAAGGCTCTCTTCATTTGTTCTTGGTGGATTTCTATGGCTAACATTGACTAATTTCTAACCTCTTCTAGTTCCATAAGCCCAGCATATCCTATTTCCATTGGTTTCTTCTCTAAAAATTCAAGTTGATGCATTAGTTCTAAAGTAGGAAACTCAAGAGAATAGGTAACCTTACTTAGTTACCATATACTAGCTTGTATGGAGAGTTGGATATTGATTTTTTATAAGTGATTCTATCATCCCATAGATCTGATTTCAACTTGAGATGCCATGACATTTGATTATCTTCAATAGTCCTTATGATCTTTAATAAGCTATAATTTGTGGACTAAATAAGGCCATTACCTTGTGGATAGTAATTTGATGAAGTGCCGAGATAGACACCATGTTGAATATTTTATTGGATGATCTTAGTCCCCATAAAGGCCATAGAGTTATCAAAAATAATGGTTTAAGGAACTCCAAATCTAGTAAGCAAACCTTCATATAAATCTGAAAATTGGACTCATTTGCTTCTTTCAATATTACTTCTTCTATCCATCTACTAAAGTAATCTATAGAAATTAGTATCCAATTATGTCCTAATATTTAAGGAAGATTTATGAGACCAATAAATTTCAATCCTCATTGGACAAAGGGATGATCCACTATAATGGGTTGAATAGGTAAGGCTACAAGTTTCACTTTTCGTACAAACATAACACACTGTTTGCACTTCCTAACACATGCATGATAATCACAAAATATGTTTGAACAATAATATACACCTCTCATGATCTTGAGAGATATAGTCTTTGTAAAAAAATGTCCTACACCATGTCCATTGCAGAAATCTTCAATCAATCTATGTGTTTGTCTTGGCTCTATACATTTTAACAACATGCCATTAATATCTTTCTTGAACAAAACACCATCAATAAAAAGAAATGAAAATTGATTGAAATATGAGATATCTTCTTTTTGAAGCACTGATATGAGGAGGATAAAAATTTTATTGGATATATCTTACCAAGTCATGAAACTAACTGAAATGTGAGGTATGATCAATTGTAGCCTCTTCATCATTTGACACCAAAACCACCTTATTTGCCTCTTGCAAGTCTTGGGATAAATGCTCAAAAAGTCCTTTACCTCTAATCAGCTTTGTGACATTAATTTATACATCATACTTAATTACCTTTTTTATCTAACTACCTCTTTTTTCATTTATATCTATGTTCAATAGGCACTCCTTAATGCTTGGATTGGAAACCATTAGGTGTATCTTATTATTAGACAACAAGTATATAAATTTATTGAGAGACATTATAACTTAAATTATATGATTTTAAACAAAATATTACCTTGTTTGATACTCTTCTAAGCCTTGATATAAGAAGGATATTGGTTGCTCCAAGCCCTCATGATTCTGTTGCATAAGAATGCCTAAAATGGTGTCCATGTTAGCATAGGCATATAATATGAAATATTTAGTGAAATATGGATTTATGAGTGTAGGATCACTATTTATGGATTTCTTAATCCCCTTAAAACTCTTTACTCCTTCCTTAGACTAGATAAAACTCTGATTCTTCCTTAGCATGGTTATAAGTGGCTTAACTAAAGTGACAAAATATGAAATGTATCTTTTTATAAAATTGATTTCCCTTAAGAAGCTTTGCAAAGCCTTATTGTGCTTGCGAAAGGAAAGTATAATAATTAAATCTATCCTTTTAGAATCTACACTCAAACCATTTTTTGAAGCCACATTCCCAAGGAGTGTACCTTCATGAACCAAGAAGACACACTTTTTGGGATTTAAAGATACCCTAAATTGCTTACACATTTCAAACAACTGCTTGAGATAAACCATGTGATCAATTTCACTCTTTGAAAACACTATTATATCATCTAAATAGACAATAAATAACTTGTCAAGAAGGCCTTGGAATGCCATATCCATGGCTCTTTGAAAGGTTACTATAGCATCAGATAAATTGAAGAGAATATTTCTATATAAAAATGTCCCCCATTTTGTAGTGAAGGTTATTTTGAATTGGTCCTCTTCCTTAATCAAAACTTGATTGTAACCACTATATCCATCCAAAAAATAAAACCTCTCTGAACCTACAACTAACTATAAAATTTATTCCATAGATGGTAATGGATAATGATCTTTAAGGGAAGCCTTATTCAAATCATAGAAATCAACACATAGTCTAATCTCGCCATTATGTTTTTGTACTGGAACAAGGTTTTCCACCCAAGTTGAGTGCTTGAATAGAAATATAATAGTTGACTCTATGAGATTGTAAAGGTCAACCCTCATCAAAGGCTCAAGCTTTAGATTTATGGGCCTTTGCCTTTGTCTTATTGGTTTAGTTTTAACCTCCAACTCAATGGTGTGTTGATCTAGATTTGGATCAAATCCATTGAGATCATTATATGTCCATATAAACACATCGTCAAATCTTTCACATATTTCAATAAAAGATTCCTTTTATGAAAGAGTTCATATTTTACCCAACTTCAAGTTCTTACCAGTTGTAATCTCCACATTGACATAATATTTATCCTTTGTTGACAAAGATGAATTTTCCTTTCTCAACTCATCATCACCAGTGAATATTTTCTCAAGTGTGACCAATCCCTTAGGTAGCTTATTTTTTTAGTTGCACAATCTAATCACCATACTACTGTAAGAAATTTAATTGATTTCTTGAGAAAAACTCAGCCTCTTCTTGTGATCCAAAACTCAAAAGCTTTGGCTGAAAGATAATTCAAGAAACAAGAACAACATAATAAAAATAATGTTATCTTTGAGAAGAGATGTTTTATTCATTAAATTTATAGACCCAAACATATGCCTATCTCTGAGAAGAGATGTCTAATTTCTATTTTGGGTTACATCTTCATTTATACATGTTTTAAAGGTTGGAGGAGGATGTGGAAGGTCAAAAATATTGAGGGAGATTAAGTGGTTTGACTTCCATGATTTAAAATAATATAGAATTTGAGGAATTACTATTTTTAGAAACTTACTATTTTTAAATTGCACTATTAAAATTGAAATTTAGGGCATTCCATTGGGTTTTCAAAGGTTAAAATCCATTTAATAGATATCAATTCCATATCAATACATTATCCTCATTATTATCTTGCCAAAGGTTCAAATGGGGAGTCAAACAAAGCTACGATGCAAAATTTATGGCTCCCAAAAGTTCTACCACCAATTGGGGTAGAACCATCACCTGAATTGTCACTTGAAATGTTGCTCGAATCATCTTGCAAGAACCTAAAAATTTTATTGTCATCTTAAATACTTGATAATTCTCATGGTTATCTAGAATAGAATGCGTTACAACCACTTTAATATGCGACTAATTTTTTTTCACTTTTTACATCAACTAGGATACTAAATTATGCCTCAATGATAGCTAACCTATCTGTATGTTTATTCTGGTCTCTTGGTATTACATGAATGTTGAAAACCTAAAAATCCTCTAGTAATTCCCATACTCTATTATTATAAGATCTAAGAAAAAATGTTTTCACACATTAAGACCTCTTACTTTTTGAACTATAAGTTCACTATTACCAAAAACTTTCAAGGTGTTGAATTTCATCCTCCTATCCCACCGTAAACCATGAACTAGTGCCTCATATTCTGTAACATTATTTGAATATCCAAAATAAAACTTAATAGAAGAGAAATAAATTTGATTTTTTGGATAAATAAACTTCATTCCATCCCTAGTACCATGCTTATTCCTTGATCCATCAAAGTATAATTTCCATAGACCATCACTAGACTCATCATCCTTCATCATGGCTATAATTGGTGCATCATTCTCATAGAGGTAATAAAAAAATAAGTACCTATTATTCAATTAGATTATAAGGATCATGATAATGCAAGTTAGAGTCCCACTCAATAAGGAAAAAATATGGAATTCCATCTAAAGGTGATTCAATTTCCACTCCACTAGTTTCTAACACCTCATCCATGATAGTACAATTAGTGTTCATAACACTTGGCATATATGTATCCAAATGAAAAAGTGAAATGGGTTCAAAATTTATTGTTACCCTAGTACCATAACTAGTTTTTAATATCAAATATGTCTAATAATATGATAAATATCCTCCAATATTTGAGGTGAAATCCCTTGAAAGACACATGGCAAAGTAGGGAGGCAAGTCTACCATAACTACATCCTATTGAACGGTAACATTAAGACAAGCATGTAGTGTCAAATTTAGATATTTAAAAATGCCTAATGTCTTTTTTTGGTGATTCATATAGTTAAAATACTCCCTTATTATTTGGTTCCTAAACAAGACAGAGCTTATCTATAATTTGCTTAGACATAACAATATTACTAGCTCCATTATCCACCATGCAGATATGAACCGAAGTATCACCAAATATAAAAGAGAGGTAGAAATGAGGATTTTTATTTAATTTTAACTCATTTATATCCAAATTTATCATATTATATACCTACTATACTTGTTTTTTTGGTTGGTATAAATTAGTTAAGACAACACCTTCCTTTTCAACCAATTTTGGAGATAATTTAAGAGATGAAAGATGTTGAATGAGTATGTTATTTTATCCTAGAATATAGAGGTAATACCACATGTTAATTCTTATTTTATACTTATTCATTTGATCCACTATACTAAATTAAGCTCCACTGACCTTTGACTGCACCTTTTGAACCATTGGTTACTCATGAACTAGAGGTACTTAATGAACCTTCCCAACCTCTCTATTCTAATTTTTTTGTGTTATAGGGGTAGTAATTTAATATTTGGTAATATTAGAAATAAAAATATGAGTAATTGAAGCATTTATCAAATCTTGATCCTCATCAATGGATCTTATTTTAGCTCTAGTTATAGCTATAACTTGACCACTTAAAGTGTTGGTTTCACCACCCTAATTAAAATCAACATGATCATCCATTTACCAATTCATAGTAATGGAATTAGGATACCCTTGAAATTTTTGATTCTCTCCTTGTGATACCAAAATTGTCTCTTGATATTGACTTCCTTGAAGAGAAAATTCTTTATATGTCATTTATGGCATAGTAATATTTTGTGACACTTAGGCTTGGTTTTGAAAATCATTGAGATTGGAGAGCTTCCAAACTAAATATTACATCAAATTAATTTATTTTAATGTTGTAATAATAGCCTTTGAATTGGAAGGTGAATTTAGATCAAGATTTGCATATGGTTTAGCTTGAGTTATGGCTCCTTGTGCTTGGTAGGGTGGTCTAATCTCTCTAAACCCTTGATAAAGAGGCTTTTGATCTTTGAAGGCATGATAGGTGGTCTTATTTTGTTGCAGATAAGGCATATTAACCTGATATTTCTATCTCTTGAGTTTCACTATTTCATTTCCAAAAAATTGTAACAAACCTTTCAACTCACCATTCTCACTAGCTTGACTAGAATGGGATGTAAAATGGGCTTGAGGAGATGGAATTTGAAGAACTCGAGGGGCTGGTATAGACTTAAATTTTTAGAATATAGGAATCATAGGCCTTAGATAAAGATTACCAATTTATATCAAACTATCCTCTCCCCTTATTACAACCTCATAAACATCTATCAATGTAATACCACCCATTGATTATATCAGCACACTAATATTAGAGTTGAGGGCTTTGAGATAATACAAAAATACATAATATAAAGATGGTATAATCAACATAGGTATCTTGGTCCATGTCTTTTGGAATATGAGGTTAAAATCAAACATGAATTCATGAGGAGATCTCTTTATGGTAGTTAGTTGTTCAACTAAAAATAGGTGATCAAATTTATCCTCAAATTGTCTGACTAAGGCTGCACCTAATTCATCCTAAGTAGCAATGGAGTTTAGTGGAAGGTTTTTATACCACTACAACACTTTTCCTTTGAAGGAAGTAGTAAGCAGCCTAATACCTACATTTTCTTGGATAACATTATACACTCAAAAAAGGTTATCAAGATCCTTGATGTGCTCAATGGGAGTTGTTTGATTTTCTCCTAATAATAATGGGATAATCTTAAGATAAAACACAAGTTTATTATCAAACTGGACTAAATTCAGTGGTCTACCTCTATTGAATAGAGCAAACACTAGATTTTTGATGGCCATCTAAATAGTGGGGATTGTACTACTTAGGATAATAGGATGACAAAGAGATGAATGTTAGCTTTGAGGATAAGGTTTTTTCTTACTAAACATATCTCTTTTATATGAAGTATAAGGCAACTCAATGAATTCAAGAGGAATACCTTTACTAGTTGACCTTGTGGTAACCTTTGGCATGAAAGTATTGCTTGGATGATGTTATGAACTATGTAACCTAAAAAATATATAGATTATGATGATGATGGATTTCTTTATCTATGAAAAAAACTTCTCTTTAGCTCCAAACTTTAGCTATGCCATTGAGAATGTGTCCCACTAGCTGTGCTAGAAACTATTGTTAATCTGAAGAGCGCCCTATTGGAAGGAATGCAATCAGACCTTCTCTTCAGCAAAATAATGGGATATTCTCAAATTATGGGTGACTCTAAACTAATAATGACCTCTAGATAGGGTTGTTTAGCTTGGATATATCACCTAAACTAATCGCTTTCTTGGATAAAGGAAATAAAGTGATAATAATTCATGAAAACACATAAAATAAGGTGATGCACCAATGTTTTGGATACTTAAAATTTCACATGACACACACTATTTCATGATTTCAAAACCTAAAAATATCACTTCACTCACTCTTTGATCAAATTTCATGGAAAGGCATGAACTAGATATTAATATAGTATGGGAGAGTATATCTTAGGTCTTTTCCACTTACAAACCAATCAAAAAATTATCTATGACACTTAGAATAACCTATGAAATCTACAAAACACTTTATGAAGGTGAGAAAACTTAGACAAGCCAAAGGAAAACATACATTCCCTTAACCACATCAATGAATTCATAGTACACACTTTAATTTAACTTGTGAATGAAGGAATTATATTTTATTGCATCAAATAGGTGTTGGAGTATAAAAATTAGCATAACTTGGGCATGCCAAAAGTATAAGAGTCTATTTTTTCACTAGAATCTTTGTTCCAGGATGGAAAGAGCATGTTTGAGCCTTGTTTGATTATTCCACTATATCCATCAACTTAGGCCATTTGTGTTGTGGTCTCCACATGCAACTACTCAAAAAGATCCCATGGAAAACTGGGAGCTAGAAAGTCGCCTCCAAGCTAGTGCATAGTAGACACTATAGGTCCATTTTGAGCTTGATATCATGAATTTCATTACCCCTCTTAAAGCTATGATGAAACTCTTAAGAAATATAATGACCCTATTAAAATGGTCATGATCTTCTATCTAGGCCTCTATAGTGATCTTAAAGTGATCCAAAAGCCACAATAGGGTCTATCCATCCTATTGACAACTCTATCCAACTCAATCCTTTCTTGTTTAAACTCCCATTAAATCATAGATGTGAATCCCATCATGCTCCATCCATGTAACCCTACCCATTACACTAAACATAGGGTTAGAAACCTACTTTTTCCATCTAACACTCTTGATGCCTTCTCTTAAGGTTCTCCTTAGTTTCACTATCCTTATATACCATGTTCATAAAGGGTATATCTCCTAAACCTTCATATTCATTGAATTGACTATGATTTCATGGTATCAATGGTGATGAAGTCTCTTGAGATAGCTTGACTGATCTTTAATGGTGGCCTACTAAATTTGAAGTGTTTGTTTTTGTAACCCATGGGACAATATTTTGATCTGATGTGTCCACTGATGTGGCACCTCCCTACCACACCTTTCATTTTTAATTAAAATATGACTATTTATTTGAACATGTGACTTCATGTCGTGCCCCATGGGACTTGAGCAAATTTTCACTATCGATATCTTTGGGAGTCTCCTAGCCTTGACTTTCAACATCGGCCATTGATCTTTAATTTACACTCAAAATTTTCACACTTGGATTTGTATGTGCCATTAGATCTCCATTTATAGGATTTTGAAACTTAGAATATTTGGGTGTCTTTTGTAGACCTTTTTTTCAGTATCCATCCAGTTAATGGGCTTACTCTATGTGGTGGCCTTGCATGTAATCTGGGCTCATTGACTTTTTGACCTTGATCAACACCATTGATATCCATCCACATGGTTGAACATGCATCATAGATATTTTATCTACCAAATCTAATGTGCATCATTGATCTTCCTTTTTCATGATTGAATGTGGTCCATCACTTTTCTTGGGGTTCACCATGATTGAGACACTTAGCACTATTTCTTTTATTTTTAGGATATTCTAACCTTTTGACCTCATGCTCACCATTGATATTTGATTGTAATATTGAATGGGTGCCATTGATCTACATTAAATTATTGAACTCTCTATCACACATGTGCTATTAATCTTTTAATCTAATCAATTGAGGCTTTAACACTTGGTAATCCCATATATCACTTCTATTTTTTTAATCCAAACAACTATTTATTATGGCTTTAAATTGACATCCCTAGGCATGTCCTATACTAATAGATCATTATAAAACTCATCAAGACACCAAATTTATAGGGGATGACCTTGGCATAAAATACACCATTTTCATGCAATTATTGAACTTTTGTTGACCTCCAAAGCACATTCATTAAATGTGAAACAAAACCAACCCATTCACTCTTGTATGACATGTTAAGATAATCTAGTTCCTATTAATCATTTTAATATTTTTTCAAGACTAAATCACTAATTCATAAGACAAACTAGCATGATGTGCAAGGTTTTGAATGGTAGGGGTGACATTTTGACCTATGAGGTCAAAATTGTCAACAAGTAAGAACCTAATATAACACTAGGAGGGATTGTAAATCACCTTACAAAAGGACTCAAAAGATGAAATCCATAATTAGTTTATGTATAATTCTAATAATACACAACATACAACCTATAAAATAATATGTCTCTACATGAAGGTGATAGTGACTAGACAACAATAAAAAAGAAGACTGATTTTTCACAAGATAAAAAATTTACAAATTACCCATAAGATGCAATAAATTAAAGAAAAGTAAACTCATTTATTTATTAATTTTAAGGCTAAATCTAATATTACAATGTCAAATGAGTAGAATTTTGTTACACCAAAGAATAGGGATCCTTAATTCATTTGAAAAATAGTCATATATAGAGTAGAAGATAATGAGAGAAGATAAGACAACAAATTCCTTAACTATCTCCATTAGTCTTATCATATTCAGTAAAAAGAGGTCAACTTGTTGAAGACATCCAACTCCTTCAATGTTTTGGAATTGTTATGTGTATACCAACTTGGATACTTGGTGTAGTGGGGAATAATACATTCAATTTTCACTCCAATTTTCTCTTTGAGAAGGCTTGTTCTTGAAATAGACTTGGTTTTCCATTCCTAATGTGCCTTGAACTCGCCTCTTTCCTATTAGGATTACAATTTAGAGAGAATATAAATAATATTAACTTGTTCTTAATGGTTAAATTATTGTCTATGTCTTATGTATGAAAATAGGTCTTAATTTTAACAAAAACAAGCCTTAATCTACCTTAACTTGCCACACCTAGAGCCTTGTGCATGCTCACAATAAATTCCAACCACTTGAGGAGATTGCACATCTTCATAAACAATTTTAAAACTATTTCCATGCTTGGTGGATGCTCTTTAAGTAACTAAAATCATTTATTGGTTTGAAAAGACCTTCTTTCAGTCCTTAGAGACCTACCTTGATGCTTGTAGATTCTTGAGACCTATACTATTCATCTCTGATCATTAACAACCTTGAAAGAACTCTATTATTTCCAATACATAGGTCAAAAACTCATTCTTCTTATCCCATATCTATTTACATACCTATTACACCTCATGATATCTTTGAAATATGATTGAAGGTCTATAACCTCTGTACATAGCCTTTATACCATTTTGAAGGAATTCTAACTCATACATGAAAACTTTTTATGAATATTTATGCCATGAAAACATGTGATTCATCTCTTTAGTAAGAATGTAATAGTCATGGAAGCATGGAACTTGTATAAATTCACCTATAAAATAATATTTTAGACCTATAGATTAGCCTTAATATTCATAGAAACCTCTCTTACATTTATTATATCATAAGCCTTGTTAAAACCTTGCATTTTATAGACCTATAGACCTGTAAGTGATTTTCATGAATATCTTCCCACTCTATAACCCTTAAAACCCTACATTTCCTCTTATAAGGTCATGCTTGGAATATTTATTAACTATACCTGCCTATTATAGATCTCATAATGCTATTGAGATCAATGTGAGAAATATATTTTTAAACTTGAAACAAACTTAAGAGTGATTTTAAATTATGTTTGAGACCATACTCAAACCTCATAGTGTTACCTTCGATCATCATGAACCTTTAAAAACCATGATGCAAGACTAATATCTAGTCTTAAGTAATGTTAAATCCATTTATCTTATCATTGCTTCATCAAAACTATCACAAGAACTATTTCAAATAGGGTAAATTTTAGTGGTGAATATTTGTTAATTCATGAATATTCAAATTTTGGTAAATTGTATTTGGTGATCTTTTGGGAGTAGTACATAGGACCCATTCGCCTAATTTTTTAGAATTTAATTTTTTTTAGGGGTCAATTCACCAAATATTTATAATAATTATGGTGGCATTCATATGATTTGATTTATATATATATTACATGTGTTCATAGGGGTTACCATGCAAGTCTCATTATTTAGCTCACTACAATGTTGTATATTGAGGCCACCCAACAGATAGGTTGTGGGATAAATAAAAAAGAGTATAGTTTTTTTCCTAAGCCTTAATATTATTATATATTTGAATTCATCTTGAAGAGATATGTAATTTTTTTAAAAATCATTTCAATCTGATTCCATATACAAAGTTATGGCTTAGAAATTTGGCATTCAGTGTTGCCTGACTGCATCATGGTGTTATCACTCAGAAACATCATAATACTATTTCTTGATATCATGTTATCACTCGATATCATGATATCACTCAACAACATGTTACTGCTCGGTAATATGTTATCTCTTGACAACATGTTATCTCCCAACGATATGTTGTGATACAACTAAACAACTTTTAGAGGCCATAAATTTTACATATAGACTCATTTTGAGGTTTTTTTTTTAAATTGTATATTTTTTGAGAAGAATCCAAATTTTATCATTCTTTTGGGTGACAATATTTTTTTAGAGGTCTTAAATTTTGTATACAGACTCAATTTGAGATGATTTTTTTTGAAATTATATAGATTTTAAAGATGAATCCAAATTTTATCATGCTGTTTGGCAACATAGTGTTGTCATGTGACACAGTGCTTCTGAGTGACATAGTGCCATTATCTGATGCCATGATGTGATGTAACTAAGCGCCAACTTCTAGAGGCCATAACTTTTGCATATAGACTTGGTTTGAGATGATTATTTTTATTAAATTGCATATATCTTTGAGAGGAATCCAAATATACAATAATATTAAATTTTATGGAAAAAATTTATATTATTTCTAAATTTATCCCACAACCTATATGTTTTAACTATGAAGATGAATGGCTATATGAAAAACATAAGAAGGATTTTTTTTTTGAAATTTTCATATTCACCAAGGATACGAATTGGATTCACCTAAATAAACCTAAGGGGGTTTCTAATATGGTTTCTTAAAATGAGCCTTGGTTGCATACCTCAAGGTAGTTTTGTATCGAATTAAAAATCCATGTTTCCACTTGATAAAAGACCATATGAACCTTGGAAATATGATAATAAACCTTGTTTTCCTACTTGAATAATGATGGATTACATTTCAATCTTGATAGCAAAGTTTTAAGACTAAAAAACTCTCTTATAGGTATAAAAATTGCATGGAAGGCTTGTTAAATCTATCTACATCTTGATTATGCTCTAAAACTTTGTGTTATCTTGTAAATTTCTTTATTATCTAACTTAGGATCCATATGAAGGTTTTTTAGTGTTCAAGATCTATATATTAGCATCATATTATCAAGAATTTTTGTAAGAACTTATTTCAGACATGCTAGGATAGGTTTAAGATCATGAAACATCTTAGATACTAACTACAAACCTATAGATGAGCTTGAATTCTCATAAAATATTCTTATACTTGTATATGGATACCTTGAAAAAAATTTACCTCATTTTATAATCATTAAAAATTGTCTTATCATTGACATCACATTGTAAACCTTCTATTCCATTCTTGATTAAGCATAGAGGATTTTTTCAAGCCTATTGGGTTTGTTTAGGATCTCTATAAAATATCTTATATTGGATTGTATAATCATCATGGTAACCTCAAAATATATTTGCAAACCTACTTACCTCTATAAGGTACATGAAACCTACAATTTGAATCTTATCAAGCTTTTAGAGCTATTTTGAAGGTATTAAGACTATGAAATATTGTATTGGACTTTGTTGGATATTGAGAATGGGTCTTGAGATGGTAAAATATGTTTTCACCCTAAAAGATTATGAAAATCCTATATATATTCTATCATAGAATTTTTGGTAGGTTCTTGATTATGGATAAAACTTTTAAAACATATTGTAACCTAGTTTTGGCATGTCAAAAGCTTTGACCATCCTTTTTTGAGTCTTATAATAACATTAGATATTTATGAGTACCTTGTTTTCTTTGTTTAGAGGCTTGAAATTTTTGTATTTAATTAAATGAGGGATTGGTGAGGTGTAGACTTGGTCATGATCTTAAATAATAATCTACCACATAGGAAGGTAAAAATTCTTCAAAGGGGTAAGAACACGAGGGAAACACAAGTAAAATATGTTTTAAGCAAAGTGTATGGATTTTTGAGTTGAAAGGAGTCTTATATTGCTTAAATGACTTTTATCCCTCTTTATAATGTTTTTAATTTCTAAACATAAACTTTATGATTTGATTTAGGACCCTTTCATTATGTTTTGTCACTAAAAGGTAGGCCTTATGCCATTTAATTCATTAAATAGGCATCAAAAAGGACTCATATGAATTTATGACATCACAATATGTTTATTGGACTTGATTGAAACAAAAAATTATGTGAGAAAGCTCAAAATTTATTGACATACTTTGTTCTAAGCTAAAGTGGCAACCATGAAGATAAAGCTAAGTTTGCGCTCACCTAGTTTTGGTAGAATAAGTCTGATTCCTAGTATGTGAAGTGATAAAAAATCAAGATGACTTGAAAATTCAATAGTAAGATTACCTAATTTCACATAGAATATTGACTGTTACATCATGTTCTTAAATTTCTTGCACACTTGATCAATTTGATCAATTCTTATAATCCATTTGCCCTTATTTAAAATTTTAGCATCTTGTCTCTTCATTTTCACTTTAAGAATCTAAGCAACTTAAAACATTGATAATTTCTACCATATTATTCATGTTATCTATTTTTTTTCATAGTCTCCATTAATTAAATGTCATTTTTTATAAAGGACATAATCAACCAATACGGACATAAATGAATGCCACTACTATCTTTAGTTGGTCAATCTTTTCCTATGTAAAATATTGCTAAAAAGTCACAATCTAAGCACACAAATAATCAATAATTCAAATTTTTAGATATTTAGCCCAGTTTAAGTATGTAAATCACTATTTTCCATGAAAAATATTTCTTTTATTGATCTATATTGTTTATACAGGATATGAACTTTGATAAGTGTACATTTGATGAAATGAGGATGTAAAAATAGTCTTCTACATACTATTTATGTTCTAACAAGTTTTTTAAAGTTACAATTCATATAAAATGGGGGCATCTCGATCATCCATGGTAATGCCATCACTTCTAGTGTATATTTACACATAGACACATGTCATGAATTGTTCAAATATATATCATTCTCTTCTAATTTTGACACCTTAATTATCATTGGTTTATATTGTTATAAATTTCAAAATCCCCCCAAAAAATAATTAAATATGTAAAAATATAAAAATATTCAAAATTATTATATAAATCTAAAATTAGGACCTAAGAATGATTATATCTATTTTACATCATTTCTATATGTAATTTATCTCATGATTAGTACATAACATATTATTTTTATATCACACATAAATTTCACTAGTAAACATGAGTGTTATACAAGACTATAAACTCTTATAAGGACTGATATTTTGGCCTTACCTCTACCCAATATCCTTTTTAAACTAGGGGTATCATATTTGTAGGTGATGATATGCACAAGTGTTATCATTCCATGACTCTTATACTATTGATTTCTATATTATCCACAAATGCCTTATTAACAACTATATATTACATTGTGTACATGAATATTATATTTTATAGGATATGCTCAAATTACATATGAATTCTTTATATAACATTTATATTCCTATGCTCCATTGATGTTATTACTTGTACATATTATATTATATATTGTTTGTTTATTATGTGTGGCCCTTGGACCTTATGTGAAAAATTCATCAGACATTTATATGAGATCTTGTTTGGTACGTGTGACATTTGAAATTGGAGTAGTGTCTACTTGTGATGATTTTTATAGCATTATAAAATCATTTTAGTTAATGTTATAATAAATAAGGTTTCTATTTTGGGTTTTATTCTTAAAGGGGTTTCCCTAGGTGAAATCTTATGTATTATGTGTGTTTTCAATTATCATTATTTATTTAATAATGTTCTATTATAACTCTCATTTTTTTACATAGGCATCATTCCCAACAATTCTTATCATAACATTAGTTGTAAACTTTGTAAAAGTTGGGATATCCCATAATAAGTAATTATCTAGAGTGGGAGTTCTATGTAAAAGAATACTGTAAGAATAAAATGATTAAAATCACAATAATAGAATTTGAAAATTCAATGGGCAACATTTTAACTTATAGAAAATCTAAGTGGAAGTATCTTGGTATATATAGATTAGTGGGTTGCCGTAGCATACACACCACCAAAAAGAATGAAACTAGAAGAATGGGAGAAAGTTGATACGATAGTTAGAATATTTTTTGGGTTATGTTTTCTGGATTTAGTATCACTAAATGTCTCAATTGAAAATACTAATAATATTATTTAAATAATTTATAAAAATTTTACCAATTGAAGTCATTGGTAAACAAAATATTCCTTTGAAAAAAGTTGCATTCAATTTGAATAAATGATTTTTAATTAGTTACAAAGCAAATAAATGCCTTTAACATTGTGTTAGTCTAGTTATTATCTATGGATATCAAAATGGATGATGAATAAATGTGTATCATGTTTTTTTTTAACTTTTCTTGAATCATAGGATAATTTAGTGATGGATACCACTAATAATGCATCAAATATAAAAGTGTATGATGTATTCATACCTATGTTATCAAAAAGATGAGATACAAGTCTTTGAAAAGTTTCTTGACAAATGATGCTTTGACTTTTTGAGATCACTCATAAGGAATAGGCAAGTGGAAGACTTGGGATAAACACTCAAAGTATTTAGGTAGATATATCACACTAGATAGCTATGTATATAGTGCAATTTTGTACCCTTGGGATGATTAATTAGGTGTCATAGGTCTTATTTATTTAAATCTACTAAATAAACCCTATCTTAAGGTTTAGTTTATTTACTATTTACTAGCTTGGTAAATAGTCGTTACTTTTACCTTTTTACCCCTCCCAACC
Source organism: Torreya grandis (assembly GCA_037957365.1). NCBI lineage: Eukaryota > Viridiplantae > Streptophyta > Pinopsida > Cupressales > Taxaceae > Torreya > Torreya grandis. The sequence continues at coordinate 1,788,322 of JARHVA010003225.1, forward strand.
TCCTAAATCCATTTATAACATATGAATATACCCCCATAACCATTTTACCCCCATGTGGAGTCATTACTAACAACTCCATGCATATCCAAGCCATTTTTACCCATGGTTGAAATAGAAGGCACCAATTTGGGTGAATTGGTGTTGATTCACCATATTGACATCGATCCATAAATACTCATCCTACCTTTATATTCCAGATAAAGAAATGCAGATCCTCAAATTGTTGTTAGAATTCTTAGATATTTCATGATTCTCCTAATGACACTATTTTGGATTTTTATTATGTTTAAATCACATCCTCTATGAATCTTGAGAAACTCCCTCAGTTTATGGAAGAATTTCATTCTACTCCTAAATCGATTGAAGGTAATTTATTGTCTTTAATTATGTCATTCTCTATCAATTTTTTTTATTAGTTTATTTAATCATTAAAATATCATTATAATCCCTCTGTATCTATTTATCAACCTCTGTTACACAATCATTCTCATTTTCTCTTTATTTTATTAAACACAATCATAGAGAGAATTAATGTTGATTCATTCTAATTCAACACCAATTCTACCAATCGACACTAATCCTAGCAGGATCAACATTGATCCACTATGTTTAATTCATAAGATCTAAGACATTAATCCTAAGCCCCTATCTATAATCATGTGCTGATTATTATTATTTAAATGTGGACTTTTACTTGTAGATGACTCTGCCTAATTTAGTTCATGACATAACTAGTATAATTGATCCCCCCATAGTTTCCAAACCTTTATTTATGGATCAAAATGATATAGCCTTTGATATATCCCTCTACATAATCATGTATTCACCCTCTCATGAAGACACTAAATAATAATTAGTTGTTATACAAGATGATGTAGATTTTGCTTCCACTTATTGGAAGGAATATTACATTTACATTGATAGCTTATTTGAGGATTGAATCTTAATTAGCATTATTATCATATCTTTCATCTATTGTAATTTCATATTCATTTTATTCACTTAATTGCATAAATAGTATACTTAAATCCTTCTAAGGAAGTGTACCACTTCTTGGAATTGATCTTGTATCAGGCAATCCACCCATCTCTTTTATTAATCTATTTTTGTCAAGCATTTACATGTGTAGGTTAGCCTTCCCAACCAAAAGGGATCTCTCACTATTTCTAGATAAAAATTGGTGTGAAACATCTTCTAATCCATATATATTCCCAATAAACCCTATTTTATTTCAATTTTTTAGTAAGTGATATTTATTTTTAAAATAAAAATGAAAAACTACTTAAACATTCTAGCACGCCTGGTGGAACCCCTAAGGTATCACTTTTTATTTTTAAAAGTTCATTTCAAAATTTATTTATCTTTCTATCCCTTTCTTCTTTTTGTTGGAATCATTCAAATAAAATATAAATTGCATTTTTTTTCTTTTTAAAAAGGTTAAAGAATCTACATCCATTTTGTATGCTTAGTTTATTCATAAAGAATAATCTAGGTGGTGAATTTATCTTAGTTGTCACTTTTATCACACAAAAATGGAACCAACTAGGCTTTCATCACGTAGAGGTAACCTTCTTCTCTATGATCCCACTTGGATTTCACCACCAAGGGGAAAACCAACTCAGTGTGTTAGTTGAGTATAAACTCTGATCTTTTTATATATTCTAGCTCAGCACCCAACACCCTTCTACTATGATGTGTGAAGTGAGGGTATAAGCCCCAATACTAAGCCAAGTATCAATACCAATACATAAATCCTTGAGATCCTAAACAAAACTTGAGACCATCCTTAGATTTCCACTTTTTAGGACCTTTGGTATCTTTCTTTTTTATTTTATCACACTTTAAAGTTAAAAATTAATTTTTTTTAAGAATTTCTTTAGCATGTACATATTTCCATCTTCACTAAAAATGAGATAATAAAAAATAATCTTTTGGGTGCTTTTTGCTATTTATTATTTTTTCCTTTTTTCATCACTACATGGTTTTGACATGATAATAGTCACAAAAGAAAATCAAACTCCAATATTTGTCTTCATCTTCATCCATGGATAATTATCCTAACCCCCTACTTCCCTCAAGTCCATGGGGAAAGGAATTTATTAGTACTATACCCACGGTGATCATGAATTAACCACTATACTAGATAGCAATCCCCTAGCACTTAACCATTATCTCAGTTCTTAAGCCATGCATATCTTGTTATCTCCCCATAAAAAGTTATTTAATAACCCATATGGCATGTATTTGGAAGAGGGTGAAGGGTTTACCACTACCATGATACCATCCCACAATAATAATCCTCCTACTAGTTTTGACACCACTACTACACAACCCTTAGACAACCCACCTCTGGTGACATCTAATGCTCCATCCTTGATAATTACCTAAACTCATAACATTATCACATCTCAACCTATAGATACTCAACTGATTACCACATCATTATATAACCTAATCATATTAGTCCCAATTACCTTTCCATCAATTAAAACTAGTGTACCCTTAGGTACCCAAATGCAATCATTACAATAGGCCCCTATAAGTTAGTTGCCTCAATAGTATGTCACCTCAACCACCCATTGCATAACACCTATGCAAGATATTAGGTATATCTATATCCCATTAAAATGTCCATGCTATGTGGTGAGGTCTTAACCCATCATGACCACATCATTTAGTTATCTCTTATCTCAAGATTTTTCCATGTAGTTACCTACATACCAACTCCCACAATAGAATGTTTTGGGAGGAATCCCTCAGCATAACACCCAACCCAATATCATGAGCATCTTTATGAATAATATGACTAATTCAAAAGCTTCTACATCTAGGAAGAAGAAAATTCTCACCTATGAACAAATTTGTAATGAGCCTATCAACCTAGTAGTTCTTATTTGGCCTTATCCTCTATAATGGGAACTCCCTAATTTTACAAAGTTACAAAATAAAGAGGATCCACAATAACACCTGTGAGTGTTTAGACATGATTTCTATATTATAGAACATAATGATGTGCTTCTTCTTAGGACATTACTTATGTTGTTATCTATACCTACTCCAAATTGGTACAAATCAGTTCCAAAACATCCCGTCTTCTCATTTGGGTAGCTAGCTCAAATATTCCTAGAACACTTTTCCATCAATATAGCAAGAAACATTACTATTACTAACCTCTACATCACTTACAATTTGACAATGAATTTGTCATTGAATTTATGTCTAGATGGGTAAGTCTAATAAATAAACTTACCTTATCTCTACCATAAATTGATTTAATCGAGTTATTTGAGAGAGCGTGTGCTAAACACATCTTGTCAATGTTAAGGGTATGATCATTTAAAATATTCTATGGGGCCTTTTAAATGGCTTGAAAGCTTGAAATTAGAGCCCTAAAAGAAGTGAAGGTTAAATTATGGAATAAAAACATTAAATTAGAGCCTGTTAAAGTGACTAATAATAAAACCAAAGGGGATACCAATACCATAGTTATAAATTCAGCACCACCACAAACTATAAACCAATCTAATCCCTCCACCTTGTAGGTACAATCTAAAAATATATTGACACGCTTTCCCCCATGATAATATACCACTTTAGGAGAATCCTATTCATCTATTTTAGATAAACTCTTAAAGGTATCTCTCATCAAGCTTCCTCTAGTAAAAGCTCTCAATGATTCTCATCCTAAACCTAATTAGTTTAGGGAAAATGACTTCTGTAATTTTCATTACGTAATAGGCTATGACATAAGTAGATATTATTTCAAGGGCTTAGTTAAAAATCTTATAGATCAAGGAGAATTGTAACTAGATAATCCTAATGTACCTACAAACCAATCTATAGATATATTTAGACAACCATTCCCTAATCATGCTTCCACATAAAAATCTATATAAGATAAATTAGGATCCACATCAGAACATGAGACTCACATAATTAACACAATCTATGACCATCTTATACCTTAAAAAGTTGATGATGCCCCTATCCCTGATCTCCTTACAAGAGACACTTTCTAACCATCTAAACCAAGTGAGGACATCCCAAAAACTTCCTCTAATTTTATAGATCTCATTATTTGGGATCCATTAGAAGAATCCATATATAAAAGCACCCAAGAATGAAAAGAGGAAAGGATTACTAAAGAGAACGTTTGTATAGACATTATACAAGATTTCATTCTTCACATCATTTAAATACCCACATCTAGTATGCATACTCCCAATAACCTATTACTTCCTAAGGAAACTATTATGTTACCTTGAACTATCTCTAGATCAGTTTACCCCATTATGTGGGAGGTGACAAATTCTAGAGAAATCAAGGGAAAAGCCATAGATATCAAAAATATAAATGTTAGAGATCCAAGGATAAAATTTCTTCATTATCCTCCTATTATGATTAAAATCCCTAAAGAGGACATACCCATAACCCCTAAGTAGATTCAAAAATAAAAATCACTCCTACCTCCTATTTGGACAAGAGCATCTATACTAGGTCCCCATCCATCAACTAAACTAAAATATATTATTATATAATCCACCACTAAAGCACATGTACCATCATAATGAAATATTCTCACTATGGTTATGTCAATCCACAACCCATTAAACCCATATTATCCATAGGGTTTAGGTGTAAAGACTTACCCTAAACATAAAGTACCTATCATAAAGACCATTTAAACAACTGATTCAAGAGGGCAAGGTTCAAGGTCACATAACTCTTCCCCACTAGTACCCTAAAGGATGGAAAAGTTGAGTTAAGACCCATTGAATCCCCCTTTATTCCATATCGATTCAATTCATATATCCACATGATCCCAAGTGTAGGGTCATAATACCCATAATAATTAAAAAGCTAAAGTAACTATTGCTAAAGTACCAGCTTTTACCACAAATAGTCTAACAATGCCTAACCCTAAACCTAAAGTCTCTAGTTTAGGAAAGGCACAAAATATTAATGCTTCAAAACTCAAACAAATATTTATTCTAAATTAGTTACATCAACTTTCAATCAAAATTTACCTATACAAACTTATCCAAAACTCTCCAAAACACTGTGAGGTTATGATATAAGTCTTACAAGCCACAACGATACTAGTTGATGAACCTCAACCTTTTTCAACATTCAATGCATCTCTTTAGAAACCCTTATCCATAACATTTCATGATTTTTAAATACCACCTTTTTTGTTAGATGACCAAAATCCTACATTATTTATTATTGCCCAGATAGATCAAACTCGAGTCAAAAGAGTTATGATAGATAATGGCACTAGTATAAACATCATCTCTTATCATGTATTTAAAAAATTGAAGCTACCTAAGATAGTGGCATCCCAATCACCTACCATTATAAAAGCCTTCAATGATATTGTTGACCTTGCATTAGGAACAATAGTCCTTCACATTCAAGTAGGCATACAAGTTCTCCCTAAATTGTTCTACATTATTAAAGGAGAGTTTCAGTACAATGTTATCTTAAGACATCCTTGGATACATGATATGCATTAAATCCCCTCTTTATTTCATTGGTGAATTAAACTTAGGCATGAGGGTAAAATCCATATTGTCCCAATTGACCTCCATCCCTTCAAAACTTACAGCCTCACCTTTTGACCCAATGAGGTCCTAATTACATTATAAAGTGCTATCCCATCCTCATCCAATGAAGCATCCACTAACTTAATAATCCTTGGATCAAGAATTGATAAGGAGCCAATTTATTCAAAATTTTAATATCTTTCAATTGAAGAGTACCAGTTACTGACACTCAATACTCTCCCTACTCTGTAAGAATATGGACACCTTGACAAATAGCTAGTTATTATCCAAATCTAGGGGAAATTTATCCTTTTGGTCCACCATTCCTCCACACCCATATAATTTATGGGGGACTTAACCAACATTATTTAGGCTCTTCTAACCAAACTTATGATAAACCATTTATATCAAACTTTTTGTTCCTCGATAAACCCCACTTTGTAGAGACATACTATATACACATAATATTTTCAAAACTTTTACTAATTAATGACACTTCATATCTTGCAAGAACCTATTGAGTCTCAATATATCTAATTAAATGGCTTAAGGGGTGCACTAAAAAATGGGTGGGTAAACCATTGGTGCTTTGTAATATTTTTGTTCCTTTTACCACTTGCCATCCACACACTAGACTCCTAAAACCTTAAACCCTAAGTTTATTCTTATCTTTCATATACATTCTAGTCATTGTCATTCTTCATTCCCTCATTTCTTGCCTTGTTACCCTTTTTACCTATTTAGTACACTAGGTCAACCTAGTCTACCTAGTGTATTCTAGGGACACTTTAGCTATTTTGAATTGTTAGCGTCCCGGTTGACTTAGCACAAACCTAGTCAGTTACCCCACAAATATACTAGGTCAACCCGATTGACCTCATACAATTGACATGTCTGAGTGATTTTTAGGAAAGATACTACAATATATACAAGTTCATTTCCCACCATTTAAGAGGTAATAATAATTAATTGAATAAGTGAAAACTAACATCTATTTATTAACCATTCTACTTGAGGAATAAAGTTTTAGGGTTCAATACTTTTTTTGGAGCTCTGATCTTGTCTTGTGGAGAAGCATTTTGGGTGCTTAGTTAGGTCATATATCCTAGAGATGATTTATCTTGGTTATATTTACAAGCCAAAATAATCTCTTGCAAATCACCTTTACCAAGGGAGAGATTGAGACTTAATTGGTTCATCTTCAAAGGTAAGTATTCCTAACTTTATTTCTCCTTTGTAAGAGTAGATAGATAATGAAATATATATTCTTCTCTTCCATGTATTGGGATTTCATATACATTGATGTGAGTATATGTCTCCTATGCATGTTTAGTTTAGTTATTGTTTATTTATTTTATTTTAACCCCCACTTTGTTTCGTAAGCTTTGGTTCACACTATATTAGTTTACTTTTCATGTTATTAGAATAGTTTATTTTCTTGTTTATTACATAAGTGAACATAAAATCATAGTACTCTTTTAGGGTTGTTTTATGATTGTGTTAGAATATAGACTTTAGAACCCTTCCTATCATGATGTTTTGTGATAAGTGATACAAGTGATCCCCTAATTGGGTCTAGTGGATACTCATATTGGTCATTCTCCTAATTAATAAGTGTATCCCCAGTTAGAAGTGTAGGTGTGTCTGATCCAAGATTAATTCATACACATCATATAATTCTTATTTCATACATTCTAGTGAAAACAACATGAATCAAAACCTTTTTATATTTATTCACTTTTATTTCATTATTTTGTCATCATTTCTATCATATATTTTTACATACTAGTTTGATTCTATCGACCCAATTTTTTTTCTTTATGTATAAGAACAAGCAATTAGATCGAGCAACTTGACATAGTATAGGTTTTTAGCACTTTTTAAACTCTTAGTTTAGCCTAGTAGGTCAACCTAGTGTATTTTTAGACAGTTTGTAGTAGTTCATGTATAACTTGTTGATTAGCTCAACCCAATTTAGGTTTTAGTTTTCTAAATTTCTAGATTAGCATACCACATTGACTAGCTTGACCTAGTGTATTTTCATACTTCCAATCCAACAAACTAGGTTTACCAAGTTAACCTAGTGCATTTTCAACACTTTTTTAGCAAGTTACTATATTTCTTGGTTGACCAACTTGACCTAGTTTATAGATTTTGGATCAATTTTCTCTAAGTTTCTTAATCAAGTAATCTTATTCATTTCCATCTCTGAACCATCAAGGTGAGTTTACATTCTTCTATCTCTTTTTGTTTTGTACTTTCTTTTAATGTTTGTAGTAATCAAAACTACCTTTGCATAGCCAACTAGATCAACTTATTCAACCTATTTCTAAGTCCTATTTTCTATTTGAAACAACTAAGTCAACTTGGTTGACCTAGTAGGTTTTCTAGACCCTATCTTCAATAGTGCTACCTCGACAATCTCAACCTAGTTTTGTGTATTATGCATATAGTGTTTACACTATACCTTATTTAAAATTTGTAATTCCCCTTGTATGTTAATCACATCTTTATTTTCAAGTTGATTTCATGCTTAGAATAGTTAACATAGTCTAATTAGGAGGCTTTTGATTAACTTCTTAGTTACACTATTTATATTCTTTTGCACACATGACCAAATCACATAACATCAAAAAGCATTTTAACACTTGACTAACCAAGCAAACCTATTTGGATTTCATCACCAAGAGGGAAGTTGACTTAATTCTCTGGTCAAGTATAAATCATGGTTAATGGTATACTTTGGCTAAGCACTTGATACCTTTATCATTATGATGTGTGAAGTGAGGGGGTAGGCCCCAATACCAAGCCTATATCATTGCCACTATATTCCTTTTCATCCTAAACATAACTAAACTATCCATATATTTCTATCTAGTACATTTATTATATCCAACTCCCTATAACTTAAAATCATTCTTAATAATCTAATCAACATTTTAGGTTGACCAATTACCTATATTTACTTTCCAAGTTGTTTGCTTGTTCTTTGATTAATTATGTGTGCAAGAAATTACATTAGCCAATGTTGGTATAAGTTTTTTTTTCTTTATGTGCATCAATTGGATTGGTTAGCACCAATTCAATTGATTGTTTGTTTATTTTTAGCATCTACTTTTTTAGATTAACTACAAACTATCTTGCTTTATTTTCACAAATTGATTATCAGCTCTTTCTTTTTCTTGCTTACTATATTAGGTCAACCAAGTTGACCTAACATATTTTCCAACCCTTATACATTTCAATAGGTCAACTTAGTCAACTAAGTACTATTTATAAGCTTTTCCCCCTTTTCTATGATTTTTTCTCTATACTGGGTCGATCCTGTGGACCTAATTCAGTTTCATAGACCTAGTTTTTACACTAGGTCAACCTAGTTCAGTTACAGTCACCTTTTGATTCTTTGTTTATCTCATCTTTCCTTTCCTCCTTTCATCACAAACTATTTCTTTGGTGATATTACTAAAAATCAATTAGTAGATATGATGGAATTCACTAATCCTAATAGGGTCTCCCATAGACAAAGTAGGTTTCTTCTCAAAAATACTAGTAATGTCCATATTACAACCCACATAATGAACTATGGGAATCCTCATAATACCTCTTTGCACCAAAACATTCCTCTTTTCTTATAGGATCAACCTAAATTAGATTATACTTCTAAAATGCTCTTATTTATTTCTAAATTTCCTTATCATAGAGGGAAAGATCCATCTACAATCTATAACCTCATTATTAGTGGTCAAGTTGAAGCACCTCATTCACCTACTCCTACTTTCTCAACTGGATTTGGGGGTACTAATTTCTTTTCTTCTAGACCTCTTCTTTCAATCTTGACTCCTTCTTATGCCATGACATATTCTTCTTTGATTTATTTTACCTCCATACCTCATACCTCAACTAATGTGGCTGGTTCTACATCTAGTGGGCCTCTTATAAGACCTATTATTATTAATCCTTCTAATAATTCATTATTTTCTACCCAAAGCACTCATGTTTCTAGTGCTTCTTCATCTCAACCAATTACTAGTCCATATTTTTATTCACAAGCAAATTTTGCAACTAGTGCTTCAAATTCTCATAGCTCTTCTCAAGCTCATATCAATACTAATAGTGGTACCCAAGCCACTAATACCAACATAAACACCAAAACTACTTATTCTAATAACACTAACCAAACTCATCAACTATTATTACAAAATCTCAACCAAATGAACACATTTTAAGCTCATAATATGAATCAAATGATGCGAATGCAAAACCACCTTCTTAATAATCAAACACAACTACAACTAATTGCTTGGGGCATGCATAACCAAAGTGTTCCTCTTCCACCTATTTGATATTCTCAATGAAATATCATTCGTCAACCTTCCTTAGTCAATAAAACTATCAAGCATCTATAAAATGAACATCCCACCACTCAAATTTCTAATATTGACATTGGAGGTGTAACACCTACAATTTCATACAATGGATCAACTAATCCTACCCTTCATCTTCAGACATTTGAAAATATTTATAAGGATTGGGTCAATTTAAACACATTTATTTCTACCAAACTTGTTACTAAAACCCTTTTTCGTGATGCCTTAGATTGGTATAATCAAATTAGATATCATTCCATTACTAGTTTGGAAGATTTAGTGAATTCTTTAGTATAAGAATTCCAAACTAGTGATCTTCCTGAAAACACTTTTGTCCATTTCATAAATTACAAACAAAATGAAAATAAAACTACCCAAGCCTTTATTAAATAATGGAAGACTTTTTCAAAAAAATGAGAACATAACATGGCCGATGATAATCTCTTTTATCTCTTTACCAATTCTCTTTATCCTAAATTACAATATCGAGTCCGTACCCTTTCTCCACATACCTTGGAGGAGGCCATTGACCAGGCCAAATGTTAAGATTTCCTTATGTGTCAATTTGAGCCACCCCAACCTTCTATGGGTCCTTGTCTATTTCTTAAGAATAGAAAAATAAGTATTACCAATGATTATATTACTGATTCATATGATACCATTCACAATGTTCAAATTGTCATTCCTACCCCTTCTTTGGGACTAGCTCCTTCTCAAAAATAAACTAATCCTCATTTCTCTTCAACAAATAACATTAATTTCCATCAACCTATTCCTTATTTGAATTTATTAAATGTCTACGTAGGCATCTTCCTCAATAAATGGACCCTACTCATCTTATGAAAACCTAATATGATCCTAGCAAATTTTGTTGGTTCCATGCTAGTTGGGGTCACTCTCATGAGACCTGTAGGTAGCTTCATAATTTAGCTATGTATTTTCATCTTGGACCTAATTTTGATTATGATTCTATCACTCACAAGCATCAACAAGCTTATGAGATTGATTTCAAGGATTAAAAAACTCATGATAAAACTCAAGCCTTGAATCAAGCAAATGCTCATTTAGATATCTACAAAGATCCTTTACCTAACCACCAACCTATTCAAGAAAACCAAGACAAGCCCACTTCTTCAACCAATAATGTAGAAAGTCTTTTTGAACCAACCTACAAATAAAATATGGTTAGCATGACTAATATGTGAAAGGTAGTGGATTTCATTGATTATCAACCTATCTACACCCCACCTCCCTCTCAAACATACCCTATTATCCAATATTCTTCTCCAACTCATTTGAAGGAGTTAGGGAAAGATATTATAACCTTTGATGATGGTCTAATTTTTTATTCTCCCTTAGATAACACATCCCATTCTATTTCTACCATTCTTCCATCATCTTTTAATACTAATGATAATTAATATTCCAACAATAATCAACCTTCCATTACCACTTCTTGTACTTCTCAAGATCAATCTGAACCTATTATTTCTTCATCAACAAACAATTTATATCCTTATTATAAACCTTCTCATTCCTATGAACATAAATTTCAATACTCTTTAGATCCACCTTTAGAATATCTTCTTAACCATTATGTACCTATATCTAATAATATTCTCATGGGTTATGATGAATGGGATCCCATAGTGGAGCTCACTAATCTCCCATATTGAATTCCATTTCTTGAGATTATGAGGACCTCTCCCCATCATCAAAACCATCTTATGTAACTATTATTTTAAATGAATGTTCTTCATCCTCCCTTAGTAGGATGAGAGGCAACCTTATTTGGTTCCAAGGATAGTATCTTGAAACAATATGAAGACATGTCCATCAATGTTGATGGAACTCTCAACACTTCTCTTTATTTGAAATTTCCTATCTCATCTATGATTCCTGACAAGATTCTACTTCATGTAGATGATCCTCCTTTATTTATTAGCATCTAAATAAGAGACATCTAAATTAAATAAGAATTGATTGATGAGGGTTTAGGCACTTGTGTTGCTTCTCTTGAGTTCATTAAGACCCTTGGATATTCATAATGCAATATTAAATCTACACAACACCTACCAAGGATATGATCAAAGGAAAATGCCTCTTTTTGGGTGTGTGTGGCTTCCCATTACTATCCCACCTATTACCATTCATGTAAAGGTAATGATATTTAAATTTCACCTTTCTTATAACATCTTACTTGGTAGGATGTGGATTAATTGTATGTGAGTTATCACTTCTTCCACATATGAATGTGTTAAATTCACTCATAATGGAGCCATTTAAAGGATTCAAGGAGATGATAACCCTTGGAATTTTGAGCAATTCTAAGATCATGGTGTTTTCAAGATTCATACTCTTGAACCTTTCAATAGCATTCAATTATGTGAGTCATAATGATTAAATTTTACTGTCAACTCAAATATAGATTACAATGGGCATCCTAAACTCATTGGTAAAATTCCTCCCAATATTTTAGACTCTGATGATGATGACCTCGATGAGATTAAATTAAAGATCAAAGCTTATAATCTCTCACCTCATCTCATCTTATAGCTTCCTTCTTCCCTGCAGCCTTGTTCTCACAGACCTCCTTGCAATGACATTCCTATAGTCTTATTTAAGACTTAGTATTCTATTCACCATGCTTATTTAAATGAAAAAATTATTACAACTTATGCCATTGATCTTTATACACTAGATTATGATCATGGTTATTATTTAGATGATCTTTTATTAGGTGACCTTGTCCAAGATCATGATGTCAAGATTGTGTGTTATCATTCTTCTTACTTGAGTCTTTTCATGCATATTCTCATGTTATAACATTTATAATTCCTAATTCTTACATTTTTCCTCTTTATTTTAGAGTATAAATGGCATCAACACCTCTAGTTTTTTAGGATCTCCATAGGACTATGATCATAGATCATGTTATGACTAGGCCTTACCATTTTACTAGGTTTTATGAATCCCATCATTGGTTTACCCATGAGGTTAGTGCAACCCTCCTTAAACCTTCTATTTATCCCACCCCTCCCACAGTGGAACCTATGTTAGAACTAGTTATTATTGCTTCTTCCACTATTGATGAGCCTACTCTTACATCTTTCACCATTAATATTTTAAAAAAGCCTAGTTCTATTCCTTCTCCACCACCACTTTCTCTTGGTGACAACTTTCTTCCTTTACCTAAGATAGATCATTTACCTACTAAATGGGTTGATGATCCATCTCTTTATTCTTCCACACATATTATACCTTTTTTTATGAGTGTTTATCCTAAAAAACTCACAAATGTATCTATTACTTCAATGGGATAGATAATCACTCTTCTTCTAATTATTGTAAGTTGTGATAATATATTAATACCTTGCATCCTTCTTCCTCATCAATAGACACTACTTTAACTCCTCCAAATATCCTTCCTAACTATATACCTAAGTATCGAGAAAGGTATTGTTTATGGCATGAATGTAGCACACATCATACTGATCATTGTCATATCCTTCAGAAACATTTTAAGGACAATCGTATAGTTATTCTTGAACCTTCTACCATTCCTCCCATAGGTCATTCTCACAATAAGGCTCCTCATTTTTCTCCCATAGCTACACCTCATGTGGTCCCTTCACAACCTTTTATACCTCCACCTATGGTTCCTTCCCCACCCATGGATCCTCCTTCACCTATGTATCCTTCTCTACCAGTGATTTTGTATCTCCCATAGATCCCATTCCCACACATTCTCCTAACTATCCTTTGCCCAATTTCCATCCTCAACATGATCCAATGAGTATGCCTACTTTTCCAAGTGAGGATATTAGAAGAGAAGTATTTGCCTAGTATTCAACAAAGACAGATGACACATTAGTATCAGTATACATTCAACTTTTTAGAGATTTATTCGATGTCTTGGATAATCTGTGTGGAAAATTTACCAGTATTTATGAAGCACATGCATGGTGATCTCTCATTTTAATTTGGATTTGAAATGTCCTCTAATTTTATTTTCATATATTTGATTATATCATTTGACACTGTGTCAAATTATTTCCTATCTTATATCATGTTTCTCCTTCTTGTTGTACTATAGTTAGCTTATATTTTTATGTTTTTGCATATAATTGTCTTTTCCTTATCATGGCTATTTTTTTACTTATCATTGTTTTTTTTTTCCTTTAGATTTTTTCTCAAAACTCTTCCCTTGTATCTTCATGATTATTTTTTTTCTTATATTTATTTTTCACAGATAGTTGTCATGGTGACTTGGTTATATCTACCCTACTCCCTTTGGTTATTATCTCCTTTTTACCATGTGATTAGTTAGAAAAAAGTCTTTCTCATTACTATTTCCTTTTTTTTGTCCACCTTTGGATGTCCCTTTTCCTTATTCTTATTCAACAAACTAAGAATATACACAATTGAGACTTGAGATCACATACTTGTTCATTTTCAAGCCTAAGTGTCCTAGTCAGTCTTTTGTCTTTGGTTACTTAGCTTCTTTTAGCCTTAACCTATAGCTCATTTGTGTATATAACTATCTCTCTCATGATTGGTCAATCCAAATCTATAAGGAGGACAAATAATAAAAAGCCTTCAAAAAAAATTTAAAATCCAAATAATTTAAAAAAAAGTCAATGATATCCAAAAGCAAAAATATGAAATACCTTAAAAGTCAAATCACACTAAAAGATGTGATTCAAATCACATCTCCTTCTTATATTCAAAGCTCAAACTCCATAGTTTGCCTCATGGTAGAGCCGAGGTCCATTAGGGTGTGGTAGGCTAGTAGATTGGAAGAAGAGAATAAAAAAATCTTTTAGTGTTATCTACTTTGTCACATAAGTACCCAATTCTTTATAGTATATTGACAGTTCTGTAAGGGGTCTTGAAGAGTGGGAAACATGTCATGGGGAGGTAGGTCCATTTTACATTTTTTTGTACCAATCTACCTTCATGAGTTGATCTTGGTATCACACCTATTTGCCTAAAAATATTTATGTCTATCACAAGTGGGTTTCCTTTGTATATAGATGACTACTAGTTCCTTAGTATCTTCTCATATCCTTAGTATTCCTCTTGCCTCCTAAGCTCTTCTCATAAGATGTCAAGTATTTTATTTTTATACTCCATTTTTCATTCCCTTTCCTCATATTTCCTCTTGAGAGATATTTTTTTACTTTTTGATCACCCCCCATTGGATTTCATTTATGAGTTACTTTGTAAGACCATGGATAGGACCCGAAATCCCTCACAAATTACCAATTTTTCCATCCTATTACCCTCATTATTGATTTACCTTTCCTTATCCTTATTCTTACCAATGTCATTTTGGTACCCCTTGGGTTTTGTTTTGTGATTTGTATTGTAAGACTGCAAATATGACCTGACCCTCCTCACAAAACAAAATTTTTCCAATAAACAAGTCACCATCCAAATTAAATGTGTTAAGTAAGAAATAAGATTTGATTGATTATGAGGTTACACATCATTTCACATGCTTCCAATCTTGAATTAGTATGTTTTATGCTTACTTCATTTGTATTTCACCTTTTATTTTCTTATTTTTTTAAGCGCATGTAAGATTACAACCATTTCTTGAATTTCTCATACTTCCCAGCTTGAATTAGTATGATAAATTTAAGACCAAGTTTTTTCAAATTGTGTTTTCATTTTATACTTCCCATCATGAAATAGTACAATTAATTGACTTAAATCTAATTTGTTTTTATTACCATTTGTGCACTTTTACATACCTTCCATTTTATTACTATGTGGTCATACTTCTCAATGCGATATTTAATATGATTTTACTTGTTTTAAATTTGGTGCAAAAATCTTTTACATTGGTTTGAAAACAAAATCCCCTTTTTACAATTTTTTGGTTCTTTATACTTAGTAATTTTTTCATGTTATTACACATTGACCAGCATAAATTAGTGTGTAGTGCATTTTTGATTAATTATATTTTTCCAAGTCTTTTTGCCTATTTCTATTTAAACATGCATGTGTTTCTCATAATGATAGAAAAGAAACCACATCACATATATTTACTATAGCATATGCAATAAAGTTAAATGCATGTGCTAGAAAGAAATATATCTAAAGCATCTACATACACAACCAAAAAAATGATAAGAACAACCATCATAAAGATAAAATACACATCAAACATCAATAACTGAAAATGATACATCATATATATATTAAGAGTTTGATACAACATAAACAATCATATACAATGCTCCAACCCTAGCGCTAGGCTTAATCATGTCTATCTCATGGTCTAGTCACACTGCCTATTGAGGCATCAATTTGACTCATGTGAATGGTATGATATAATGAGGAAATTCAAAATCATAATCCCTCTACCTATCCCTATAGACATGCAAAATATAACTATACCTACACAAACTTAGTCTACGTCACTACATGTGCATGAGTTAGCTAAGTTTGCATCATCATATATTCCTACATCATATGTGTTATTATCTTTAGATGTGTAGCTCTATCATCGACTAGGGCCTACCAATATTACCTCTCCCTTACACCCATATCTATTAGTGGTTGTGCCCTCAATCTCTACATCTATATTTGTCTCACAGCCTCTCTCACTAGTTTGAACTAACTTGCCTGAGTTAGAGTAGATGGTACAATTGAATATTCTAATTTCATGGGTTTGTATGGATGTAGAGTCTCATCTAGGATGTCATGGAGTGTTCCCATAACCAAGGATCCACATATCTCTTCCTCATCCTTAGGTACACCTAAAAAATCACACTAGATAGATATTAGATCACTATCATATCTCATAATATCTATTTATTTCAAAACTTAAGTAATAAATTAATCATATTTTCTTACTTAACTATGGCTTAACCCATATGGTATCTCCATATACATAGCTACCTCACATAGTCTCCCCATCTATGCATCCTCTTAGTACCTCCTTTATAGGTTGCCTCCTTATCTTGAACCTAGATATTATCTCTCATGTCTATCTTAACCTATGCTTGAGTGGTATTTCTCTCATTTATATCTCCTCCTACTTCCATCACTACCATGTCCTTAGTGGTCATAACTCATCTCTCTATGGATTTAGTGGTGGCACATTTGGTATCTCCACCTCCACCTCATCCTACTCTACCCCTCATCATGTTTGACTAGTCCATGGTCATTCCTAGTGTGGTCTCAATATAAGTCTCACTATCAATGGTCTAAGTCCCCTCTTCCCTCATGGATCTCTCACATGATGAGTCCACTAATCGAGCATGAGTATTGATGTCACTTGATGAGGTAGACCCATTTTTCCTAGTACCTATGCCACCAAATGTGGCTCTATCCACCATGTATAGATACCTTTCACCTATCTCCTCTCTAAAACTAGTCCAACTATGTGACAGCTCTCCCAGGTAGTTGCTAGCTACTCATATGGTCACCATACTATGTCAATGTGTCTCACCATCTATAACACTAGCATGTGGGGCATAGCCCATGCTACCTAGTCCTCCCTCCATCTCCTCAACCAAGTTAACCTATCATATACCACATGGGGAAACCTAGCTGATTAAAACATAAGAAATATCTCATATATATAATTCAAAATAACAAAATGACTTCTATTTTTATTATTTAAAACCACTTTTTAAAACTCAAATTCTTTCAATTATTTTCCTTTGTATTCCTTATTTTGCCTCTATCTTTGTTTCTAATCATCCATTTTGCAAACCATAAAATGCATTAGATTCATGATGATGTAGAGATTAGTTTCCACTAAAATATGCCTATCATCCAATTTTTTTGATTTTTGGCTATTTTTTATACTAACCTCTATAGGTTCGCCTAGTGTGCTTTACATTGGATTCCTTCACTTTCTTATAGTCTTCTTCTTTATCTACAACACTATGGTAATTAAAAGGTATGTGTTTTTAAATTTAGTCCTTTCATTTATTTTATTTTCTTCTTATTGTACCATACTTAGTATCAAAATTATGTGTTATCATGTTATATCTCTAAAGCACCATCTTATGTTGTACTTGCATGACACATGATGAGATTTGACTGGGGAATATGTATAACCATAATATTTTCAAAACTTTTAATAATTATTGTCACTTCGTATCTTGTAGGAACCTATCAAGTCTCAATCTGTCTAAGTGCATGCCTTAAGGGGTGCATCAGGAAAAGGGTGGGTAGACCATCAGTGCTTCATAAGATTTTTATTCCTTTTACCACTTACCATCCACATACTAGCCTCCTAAAACTTTGAACCGTAATCTTATTCTTCTCTTTCTTATCCATTCTAGTCATTGTCATGATTTATTCCATTATATCTTACCTTGTTACCCTTTTGACCTATTTAGTACACTAGGTTGACCTAGTTGACCTAGTGTATTTTGGGTACACTTTATCTATTTTGACTTATTAGCATTCCAGCCAACCTAACACAAACCTAATCAATTATCCTACAAATGTACTAGGTTGACCCAGTCAACCTAGTATATCCAACATGTTTGAATTATTTTTAGGAAAGATACTACTATATATACAAGGCAATTTCTCATCATTTAAGAGGATAGAAAAATTAAGTGAAGAAGTGTGAATGAACATCTGCTTATTGATCATTCTACTTGAGGAATAAAAATTTAGGGTTCAATACTTTATTTGGAGCTCTAATATTGTCTTATGGAGAAGTATTTTGGGTGCTTAGGTAGGTCATGTAGCCTAGATCTAATTTATATTGGTTATCTTTACAATCCATAATAATATCTTTTAAATCACCTTGGTCAGCGGAGAGATTGAGACTCAGCAGGTTCGTCTTCAAAGGTAAGTATTCGTAACTTTATTTCTCCTTTGTAAGAGTAGATAGATAATGCAATATGTATTCTTATCTTCTATGTATTAGGATATCATATACATTGAACTTGAGTATATGTTTCCTATGCATGCTTAGTTTAGTTGTTTATTTTTTTGTTTTAACCCTCACTTTGTGCCACAAGATTTGGTGCACACTAGATTAGTTTACTTTTCATGCTATTAGAATAGTTTACTTTATTGTTTATTAAAGAAGTGAACATCAAATCAAAGGACTCTTTTAGGGTTATTATATGATTGTGTTAGACTATAGGCTTTATAACCCTTCCTAGCATGATGTGTTGTGACAAGTGATAAAATTAATCCCCTAATCAGGTGTAGTAGATCCTCATATTGGTCATGATCCCACATAATAAGTGTATCCCCAATCAAAAGTGTAGGTGTGCTTTATATTATCCAATATATGATTAATTCATACAAATTATGCAATTCTTATTTCATACACATACCTATAACAATGCACTTGAAAATGTTCTGGCATGGAACATTATGAAAAAGGCCCATACAAGGTTGCATTGGGTTATTTTAGAAGACCCCATGAAAAACATTGCCTTGATTTCAGCAAAAATCCCAAATCCTCCCTGACGATTATTCTCCCTCCCATCCCTAAAGAGGATACACCATATTCACCATCCATTACCCCTTCCTCAATTGATAATGCCATATCCATTCATCAAAAAAAAAATTAGTCAATGCCATTACTATAGAGCCTCTCATATATCATTACAATAGAGAGGTCTGAACCATTCCTTCTATCTTAGCCAAACATGATAGGGCAAGATTATTCCACCATCCCTATTCTTTAGTGCCAATATGATGAGTCAATCTTAATTCATTTAGGCATTGAAAACTCCCATATACTTAAAACCCTTCCCTTATAAACCTCTAGTCTCTTAAATAAGGCCACCATTAAGATTAATATAGGGTCTTTAGAGAGTCTATGCATAGTTAAGGTCATTAAATCCTTAGATCCCTAGGAGTACCGAGATTTAACTAAATTTATAATAGATCATAGTGAAGTATTCACTTGGTCCTATAGTAATATGCTTGGTATCGATCCTACTATTTTTATCCATAACATTATTACATTCCTTGACACTAATCCTATCAATCAAAATCTCCAAAAAATGCATCATGACATTCCACTCTTGGTCAAAGAAGATTTATAGCACTTCCTATCCATTAACTTTATCTAACCTAGTGATTATCCTCAATGGGATATAACATCATCCTTGGATGAATCCTAATAGGGGACTTCACTTTTGTATTAAATTTTGAGACCTTAATATTGCTTGTTCAAAGGATGATTTCCATCTCCCTAATATTGACCTGTTAGTATATTTAGTAACTATTTATGAAATTTTTTCATATATGGATGGTTTCTCTAGATATAATAATATCCTTATCACACTAAAAGACCAACATAAAACCTCATTTATTACTCCTTGGGGGACTTTCTACTATCACATTATGCCTTTTGGCCTAAAGAATGTAGGAGCCACTTATCAAAGAGCCATGACCTACATTTTCCATGATATCATTCATAAGATTGTGGAGGGTTATGTGGATGACCACTTTGGTAAATTAGAGTTATGAAAAGATTACCTTTCCATCCTAAAGGTTATATTTTCCTACTTAAACTAATTTTATGTCCATCTAATTCCAAGAAATACATTTTTGGAGTGTTGACATGTAATCTCCTAGGCCTTATTGTCTCCATCCATGGGATAGAAGTCAACCCTACCAAAATGAAATCCATTCTAGAAATGCTACCCCCATCTAATATAAATCAACTCTATAGTTTACAAGGTAAATTGAAATCTATCTGTCATCTTATCTCCTAGTTATTTGATCCCTATTAACCATTGCATCACCTTTTAAGGAAGGATATCCATTTTAAGTGTGACTCTAGTTGTAAAGAGGCTTTCAAAGCTCTTAATCTCTCACCACCAGTTCCCACTCCTCCAAAAAAAAGACAACCATTATTCTTGTATATTTCCACTATTGACCATGCATTCAGAACCATGCTCACCCATCATGATGAGCATCACAAAGAATAAATTGTGTACTATATCATCCATACACTTGTTAAATATGAGATGCATTATTCTTATACTAAAAATTTGTGCCTAGCTCTAGTCTTCATTTCTACTAAGATATGCCATTATCTGCTTAATGATAAAATTGACATCATCATGAATATTGATCCCCTAAATTTTATGCATTCCAAGCCCTACTAGAATCAACCAATGGCCAAATGGCTTATGCTTTTGGAAAAATTTGATCTAGAATTTATCCATAAAAAATTAGTTAAATTTCATAGCATTGTTGATTAGCTTGTTGAGGTGCCTCTTTCTAATAATCAACCTGTTAACTGTGAATTCCTAGATGAATCTATAGCCTCCATGTCTCAACTAGATCCACAATATCAAATGACTCTTTTCTTTGATGGATCCAAATTTGAACATGGTGGGGGATATAAAATTATCCTAATTCCTCTTGGGGGGACACCTATCCCTATATCCTTTAAACTTTATTTTGACTACACTAATATTATGGCAGAGTATGAGTCTTTAATCATAGGTTTCATAATTGCCTTAGCTTTGGTTATTAAAACACTCAATATCTATGGTGATTCCTAGCTTGTGGTTAATTAATTAATGGCATCTATCATTGTAATAATGATACTCTTTAGAAGAATAAGACCTTAGATGATCAGTTACTAGTCACCTTTGAGCATTATGCTATCCAAGCAACCCCTCGATCAACTAACAAATTTGAAGATACTATAGCTTCCCTGGCCTCTTTTATCCCATGCTCATCTCAGGAGTCTAATTTTTTTGTCCTCATTCATAGGATTAATCAACCTTCCTTTACCAAAACTGACCTTCTATCCAACCATATTATGGAGAAAAATGCACCAAATTTTTGGTACTCATAGATATTTGATTATCTATTTGGGGGATTACTCCTCTAGATATGTCTAGAAATTATAAGTGATCTTTATAGAATCATGTCACCCATTTTGTCATACTAGGGGGTGTTATTTATAAGTGTGGT
The DNA here is from genome assembly GCA_037957365.1 of Torreya grandis. Classification (NCBI taxonomy): domain Eukaryota; kingdom Viridiplantae; phylum Streptophyta; class Pinopsida; order Cupressales; family Taxaceae; genus Torreya; species Torreya grandis. The sequence goes on from JARHVA010003225.1 coordinate 1,810,172, forward strand.
TCTAATGGAATACTTCTTCATTTTCTCAAAAATCATGAAGTTACTCTTGCTAGCAAAGAATCTCATGATGGGTCATGTGGAGGACATTTTAGTGGTTGCACCATCACTAATAGAATCTTACAGTTGGGATATTATTGGCCCACCATAAATCATGACTATTGTGAGTACATTAATAAATGCATCAAGTATCAATAACATGCTAACTTATCCCATGTCCCTAGACAAGCATTGTAGGTAGCTCAAGACTTTTGGCCTTTTTTCCAATGGGGCTTAATCTTATATGTCAAATCAATCCCAAATATTTCTAGCATCATAGTTTTATCATCACCACCACTGAGTATTTTACTAAGTGGGTGGAAGTTATTCCCCTTATCTCAACCAAAGTAGATAAAATTACTGAATTCACTACTCAACATATCATTTATTACTTTGTCATTCCTCATAAGATCATCAAAGATAATGGTAAATATTGTAAAAACATAAAGGTTCATGATCTCTATGATTATTTTAGTATTAATCTAAAAATTTTATTGCCTTACTATCGTCAAGATGATGTATAGGCTAAGACATCCAACAAGAATCTAATAAAAATCCTACCCAAAGTTGTTGATGAAGTAAGAAAGAACTGGCATCTCCATGTTCCCTATCCCTTATGGGACTAATAGACTAGTATTCAAATCTTTATATGTGTTACTCCTTTCTCCTTAGTTTGGGGTATTGAAGTTTTACTTCCTCTCAAATTTTAGATTCCTTCCCTTTGCATCTCCCTAAAATATATCATTTCTAAGGATTTTAGACATCTAATTCCTAACTCCATTTGTGTTGAAGTTTTTAATCTTACTTGAATTGCCCAAAAATTCCTAATTTAGGTCAAAATCACTAAAAACATGCTAAATGGTTTGAACTTGTCATTTAAAAGTGCCAACTTAGGCCAAAGTATCCCTAAATAGGGCAATGCATTTTATGTGATACATAAATTTGATCAATTCATTTTGAGTCAAAATTATGATTTCACCTTTTTATGCTCTAGATCACTCTTTTATTGTAATTCATTAGTACACATTATGTACCTTTGTTATTTTCTATTTGAAACATCCCAAAGGAGAATATAGTTCTAACACATCTAACATCACCTTATGATTCTTTTTTACTCAAATTATGACCTAGTAATATGACTTTCAAACCATTTTGATTAATTGAGGGCCAATTTCCAAATAATTACACAAATGTTGATTAACTTTGCTTAAGGATAATTAATCCAAATCAAGAGTTTAAGTGGAATTTCCATGAAAGTTGTTGAATATTTATTTTTGGAAATTGATTTCTATTAACTACATCACCTAATGACATCATTTCTTGGAAAGCCATCCCTAAGCCATAAATACATAAAATATCTAAATCATAGCCTCCCATACCTCATTAATGCATCTCATGCCTCATTAATTCCCCCTCTTCCAATATCATCATGAAGACATTTATTGATTTTAACCTCCAAAATTGAATGGATTCTTGGCCACACATCTTGATCGATGGATGATCATAATTCATTATGGTCAACATCAAAAATATATAAATAGAGAGGCCATGAAGGTCATTTTTAATCTTGATTTAAGTAATGTTATAATGATAAATTATCTCCACAACCATTTGTGTTGATCATTGTGTTCCATTAGCAAGTTTCATTTGATAGGCTAGATTAGAGATTTCATCTACTTTGAACCTAAGTTATGCAAAGAGTTCTTAAGGCATTAGAGGAGTTTGGACACTATTGTTGATAAAGACAAGAGCTATTGATCAAGGGGATAACATGATTATGAGCCAATTTTGAACAATGGAGTCACTTGGGAAGGTAATGGTTTACTTTATTTCATTTGTATTTGATTGTTGTTAACAAACCCTGCATGAATAGATGGCTTAAATTGTTTAGCTCTTTATGTATTTTTCTTTGGTTTTCTTAGACTAATGCTTGAAAAATAATTTTATTTAATCCAATCTATATTTTGGCATGCTTCATGGGACTCAAACACATAATCATGTGATTAAAATTCCCACAAACCCTATATGAATAGATGGCTTAAATCATTTATCTCTTTATGCATTTTTATTTGATTTTCTTAGACTAATGTTTGACTAATAATTTTATGTAATCCACCCTACATTTTAGAATGCTTGATGGGAATTCACTCCACAAATTCAATCAACAATAACCTATAAATAACATACTAACCATGTGGAAGTAAAGAAGCTAAAAATTTGAGCAATAATCCATTTTTTTATAAGTCATAATTTTGTTCTCAAGATTATGTAACCTAACTTGACTGTGTAACCCAACCCAACCTAGCTCAGTTGTGTAACCCAACCTATCCTAACTTGACTATGTAATCTAAACCAACTTAACTCAACTATGTAACTCAACCCAACCTAACTTAATTATGTAACCTGACCCAACCTAACTTAGCTATGTAACCTGACCCAACCTAACCTGACTATATACCTTGACTTAACCTGATTTAGTTGTGTACCCTGACCCAACCTGACTCAGCTATGTAACCTGACCCAACTTGACCTAACCTAACTATGTACCTTACCCTGACCTGACCTAACCTAATTATGTACCCTGACTTGACCTAACCTAACTATGTACCCTGACCTGACCTAACCTAACTTGACCTACCCAACTTGACTTAACTATGTAACTCAACCCGACCTAACCCAACTATGTAAACTCAAGATCTTATTCTACAAATTTATTATCTCAATCTCATAAATGCTTCAAAGTAGGTAGTCCTATCCTTATTTTTATAGGTTAAAAGATTTATTTGAAAGATTAATTTGGGTGTTTTGAACTAATCATACACTTCAATTTAGGGTTTTAAAAAGAACATAGTTAAAATCATGCACACTTCAAATTTGATGCATAAGACAATTTTATCATGCTAAGTCTTGAACACTTCAAACTTTGAGCTTAAAATTAACTTAGGTGCTTATTGCTTCATATAGTCCTTTTTTGGTGCAATCTTTAGAAGTTTTTACATCTCAAAGCCAAGGGGATAAATAAAATCACCAAAATTTTCATTTAAGTGCTTTAAAATTGAACATGTTTTCAAAATTTGTATTCAGTAGATCATTATTTAATTATTTTTATTTGGAAAAAAGAAATGTCTTCCATGTATGCTCTCTCATCCATCCCATTTAAGGAACTCTTGGGATCAAAATAAACATTTTTATCATAAAAGTGCCATAGTCAAAGACATGAAAGAGATGTTGTGAAGTCCCTCCTCAATGATTTGCATGTATTGAGTGATCTATAAATAACCTTTAAATCTCTTTCACTTGTCATTTATTTTCATTTAATCATTGCTTATGAGGGGGACTTCATTACCTCCCACAAGTTCTTAAGGACAACCTTGACCTAGGAATTCATCTCTCAGTATTATCTTCAACCCCTCTCCATGGGGGGTATATAAATTGGGATCACCCCACTATGATTAATTTTTGAGTGGTTAAACCTTCTCCTAGCACTAGGGCTAAGCCTAAGAAGTTTGAGCACATTGGATATCATATTACACTAATTGAATGATGGGTGTAGTGGTTATAAAAAGGGTAGAACCTTTTTACAATAAGCCAAGTTCCATGGACCCAAATGATGTGAGAATATTTTTTTACATTGGATGTGAAATTCATGTGTAATTGATCCATCTAGAATGTTCAAAAAATTATTAGTTTAGTTAACCCCACTTTTCCACACCTTGTTAGTTTAGGATTTAAGATGATTAATTAGTTGATTTGTCTTTGTCTTAGATTACTTGGTCTTATTTTAGGTAAAAAATTCTTGTTAATATAAACATCATAAACCAAAACACATTGTCCCTAAATTTCTTGAACAAGGAGGTGTTATGTTGTCCAAGTGAAAATCAATCTTTTCCTTCTTCAAATTTGTCATCATAAAGATTGTGTCATCATTGGTCTAAGAGATATAGTTATGCTTCCCATTTGAGTCTAAATAATTTTTCAAAATTTATTAATTCCTTCATTGATAATCACATTCAAAATTGAACCTTTCTAAGTTTTAAGGGTTGATGTGTTAAACTGGGTTCACCATTTACACATTAAACTTGTTTTAATTTGGGTTCAATTTTTTATTTTTTTGAATTGAGGTCCATTTATAGACTCATCATCACATTATCATGTTTAGTGGACTCATTTCATCTTTTACATCACTCACACTTTGAGTCCTATAACACATTTTATATTATCCCCCTTCCTATCACCATATGGTAGCATTGTGTTGCTTGTTTGGATTTAATTTTATACTTAAGAATTCTTGCATGTTTTCACATCATGATTTTCTTAGTTTGCATTGTCTTATTCCTAATCCAAAGATATTTATTCTAGTTTTCTAGTATAAACTTGTCAAAGTTGAACTAGATTTTATAGTATCGACATATCACAAAGATCTATGCTTTAGTGTGTAAGTCACACTCTAGATTTTTGAGTTATCATTCCCTCTTCCATTTTATATGATTTCAACTTTACCAAAAGTTGAGTAAATTCATGAATCAAATATTTTAATTATGTGTGGTTTTAAGCCACCTTCCTTTTTATAGTCTCTTTGGTACCTTAGTCATTTGTTTAAAGAGAAGATCAAATCCATACATTGTTTATAAAATTTATAACATATTGATCTAGATCTATTCAAATGTAGAGAACAAATATTTTAGACATGAATCAAAGGTTCACTCATAGTGGGGTATCTTATGGCCCTAACTATGAGGATGATCAATATTATGATGGTCAAGATAATTTTATTGTCTTTGAGGACATCCCTAAAATATTAGGATCCAAGGAAGAATACAATGAATATCAACACCAAGAGAGCCAAGATGAAGCACTTCTTAGGTTGATAGAATCAAGAGCTATATTACCTTCATATTTTACTATGGAATAATTACATAACTTAGTTATATAAGAAGAAACACAATGGAAAAATCAATATTTTACACAAGTAGACATACCTTCTTCTAACAAAGGTATAGAAATGCTTACAGAGTCACAACCCACAAATCTAGATCTTATAGCAAAGATCAAGAAAATAAGTAAATGATATACCAATAAACTTATTATGGACTTAACTAACTCATTGCTTACTAATTCACTTCACAATGATTCTATGAAAGAATAATAAAATGTGGTTGAGAGTACACAACAAGAAAATTTTGAGAACATAATAGTGGTAGATCAAGGTAACCAAAATGAACAATTAAAGACATAAGAGATATTGTAAAATATTACCTTCAAAATAGAACATACATTATTTAATCATCATTAACCTCTTGTCACTTTACAAAATTAGAGACCCAAACATTTAGTTCATATTGATGATATCTCTCAAGATAATTTGGCTAGTTCATCTCAACCAACACAGAAATTGGTAAATGGATAAAGAATTTCCCAAAATCAACAAAACACTAGAAAACAAAATTTAGGGAATTTTTAACTATCCAAGATTCAATGTCCTATCTACTCGACTCTATGAGCAAATTAAAACCAAGTCATGTAAAATAGGGTGTACATCCCTCACAAATCCATGAAATAATAGGGGCACATTCCACCCCAATAACAACAAAAGTAGGGGCACATTCCACCCCAACAACAAAAATAGGGGCACATTCCACCCCAACAATAACAATAGGGGTACATTCCACCCCAATAGCAAAATTAGGGGCACATACTACCCCAAAAACATCATAACCAATCCATGAATGCACTAAAAATATAAGAGTGGAACTCTATAAAGGATATTGTGCAATGACTGGAGATAAATAATAGAGTCAAAAAGTATAAATTCAATGAGATATGTCCATATCCATTTGATTTGACCATTCTCAAAACCCACTTTCCACCTCATTTTGAGGCACCAAAATTTGATAAATATAAAGCAAAGGGAGACCCACATGAGCACATACAAGAATTTTATGTTTTATTCCATGAGGTTGCTTATAGTAGCGAGTACTTACTATAACTATTTACACAAATTTTAGTGGGATAGGATATTTATTGGATACTTAAACCACCCAAAGGATCAGTTCTAGATTGAAACAACTTGTCAAAAAAATTTGTTAACCATTTACCTTACAACATAAAACATGAACTAACCATTGTTGACTTGTGTAAAGCCAAACAACATGATGGTGAAATTTTTTCCACATATCTATAGAGATGGAGAGCATTGGTGGGTCACTTTTAGCATAAATTTCTAGATAAATAGTTAGCAGATATATTTTCACAAAATTTACATCCTGAGGTCATGCACAATCTACATCTAGCTTGTGCTAACTCATTTGAGGAAATTATCAACAAAGGGGTACAGATTTAGAAGGATATTATTGTTAAGGGTATTGTCAATATTTTTTCACAAGGCCAAACTTAAAATTTGGCCTAATCATCTACACAAAATGTTGCACAAGATAAGCCTAATGGATTTAACAAGAATAAGAACATGGTTGGAAATGGGGTGCTTGAAACAAGGCATGTATAAATGATGTAAGCTCGACCTCCCCCAAATATACAAATAGTTCCCCCAAATTCACTACCTAATTTGTAGAGACAACCTCCACATAGAACATTTCATAATAATTTTAGAGTCTTTATCAAGCTAGGAGAACTAGTTGACATAGTGCTTCAAAAGCACATAGCAAAAAAATTTATTATATGGTTAGTACCAAGGCCATTTCTTCATGATCAACCAAAACTAGATTGGTACAAAGAGAATGAGTGGTGAAACTTCCATCATGTATATGGTCATGATGCATAAAATTGTGTCTAATTATGACACATCATTGAAGACTTCATTAAAAGTGGTGAACTTGAGATTAAGTTGGCCCCTAATGAGGACACAAATCAAGATATGGGGATTTATAAGGACCCCTTTCCTCAACATAATACATCACCACCAAGAAATAATCAAAACCAAGGTCAGAATCAAGGATAGAGGTAGAATCAAAACCAGCATCAAGGTTAGAATTATAATGAGCATAATCAGGATCATAATGCCCATAGTAACAATGTGGCTTATAACAACATATTATAAAACTATAACAACACTATGGGGCACATTTATACTACCCAAATAACCACTATTACTATGAAACCACGTGGAAAATCTTGTGTTCTTCATAGCATGGGACCCATCATTATAGGGTCAACACCCTCTCCCCCTAGTAATACTACATCGAGTTCATGTAGTGCAGTTGTAACTCTATTTACACAGGTTACAAGTTTTGATTAACAAAACTCTTCTTATAATTATAAAGGCTTCTCATCTACTCAAAGCTATATTAATACAACTATATGCCCATGAGACACCATCCAAGGCTATTTACCTTCCTCTTCTAATTATAATGGCTCCTTACCACCTCTAGGTTGTGTAGTCAAAACTAGATGCCCATGAGTCACCATCCAGGGCCCTTCACCCACTTGTTCCATGAAACCTAATGAGAACATTATGTCAATAGTTACAAAAATAAATATTGTGCCAAAAAATATAAACTAACTCAATCCACAATTAAAAAATCCTTATAATTTAGTGGACTAATTGAACAAAACCCGTACACAAATTTCCATATTAGAACTCTTGTGGACATCTAACATCCATAGAACTATTATGAAAAACCTTTTGAAAGAATCCATTATTCCTAATGATATAAACTATGATCATTTCCAGAACCTATTTGGACATTTTTCTTCATTTTGGAAAATTGCGTTTGGCTAAAAAGACATGTCCACTCTTGGCCCAAATCACAATAACCCATTATACATTGAGATAATCATTGTAGATCATAAGATCAAGTGGGTTCTTATAGATAATGGTCCAGGGTTGAACATCATATCCCTTAAGATGGTATCAATATTGGGCTACACTGACAAAGACATTTAGCCATGAACAATTACAATCAAGGCTTATGATAATGCTAAAAGGGAATCTTCAAGCATAATCTAGTTACTAGTCATGGTTGCATCCATTTCTCACCACACATTTTTCCATATTATGGATATTAAACTTCCTTATAACATAGTTCTTGGTCATCCTTGGATCCATAAAGTACAGGTCGATCCTTCCACCCTTCTTAGTTCCTTAAGTTTCCCCATGATGGGATCGAATTTACTGTTCCTATTGATCAATAGCCATATCAATATTACAAACACCTTGAGACTGAGTTTCATAATTATAAATACTTCCCAAGCTTTGAGTTCATTGAAAAAAAGAACAAATCCATAGTTTCACATCCATATCCATCCAATTATATCAACCCTAGTGATCTAGCTTTCACTTCAGTCGATCAATTTCCCATAGCTCTTATGAAACAGGTTGTTATTAAAGATGTGGGCATTTCCACATACTATATAAAGGATGACTTCCATGTTACAAAGTTTCCTAAATCCCATAAAACATATGGTAATCCTAAACCTTCAAGGATTCCTAATGGACCCAATCAAATTTGGCAACCAAAGAGGAAACAACAAAAACCATTTATGGTTTTTGTACCTACTATTACACCAAAGAAAGATCATGAGGCTTTTATTAAGAGAGATTGATTATATTCTAAAGGCCTTGCTAATTAATTTTAGAATCTAAAGTATCATCTTCCTAACTAGATCATGGATCATTTTGATTATACAAGAAAGGCCTTGGCTCATGAGCACAAAGAATCCTAGAACCCATATCCATTAGAGTAGTTAATTAGAATCATGGTCTCAGATATATATCACATAGGGGTGACCTCATGAATTTTGATAATGACTCTTCTAAAGTGCTTAGTGATGAGACTCTTGGAAGTGATGCAACATCTCATTATAGCCTTTTTGATGAGCTTACTAACATGGACCTATTTGATTTGAATGTTGATTTAACCTTAACCATTAAATCTTCCCATCCTAAAGCAAGAACTGGTTCTATTGGTGTTTCCCTTCTTGAAGCAAAACATCATATTTTTACCATTAGAGATTACCATCCTAAAGCAAATCCTCATTATTCCATATACTTTTGCCATCTTTAACTCATTAATTAGGACCAAAAAATTTTGGTCATATGCCTTGATGAGTTTCAAAATGAAGAATCACTTTTAGAATATATGGGCCTAAGAGATGGATTGTCCATTGGCAATCATAAACAAGGCTTTGATTTTTCATTAGATCCTTCTACCTACTTTGGAGAGTAGGTAAACTTTCTTGGTCATAAAAAATAACAAACATCAATATCATTAGGTGAAAATCTCTTTGAGGCACTCATCAATTAGGGAAAAAGTAAATAAAAAGACAAGCCTTCGAGTGAAAACCTATTTCAGGCACTCTTAGGTGGGAAAGTTTTCTCATCCCCTCATGATGTAGAAGGTCCATTTAGCCCAAGTTCCATAAATAGTACAAGCATATCTTTATAAAAACAATAAATATTTGAGCATCTTGTTTTTACTACTTGGCCTTTACCTGAGATGGTAGATTTTGATTCATCATACTATGTAGAAATTTTGGAGGAACAACAAAAAGATGTGGTAGAAGAAGATGATCATGATCATACCTTGCCTAGAATTATAGAAGATGGATCCACACTCCTTGTGGAAAACACAATATAAGTAAACATAAGAACCTATGAGGATCCCAAAAATTATTTATCTTGGAGCTTCCCTTACTAAAGTAAAATGTGAACAAATTATATCCCTCCTAAGGGATTATATTGACATCTTTGCATAGGAATATTTTGACATTCCAAGCTTATACACTGACTTGGTTGTGTATTACCTTGCTATCCATCCTGATGCTAAATCAATCAAGTAAAAATTGAGGAAGATGCATCCATGCATCACCCTATTGGTTAAAGAAAAACTAGAAAAGTTGTTCGGAACAAGTTTTATCAAGCCACTAGATTATTCTAAATGGATCTCAAACATAGTCCCAGTGAATAAAAATACCTTAGGTATATGTATTTGTAATTATTTTTGAGATATCAACAAAGTTTTCCCTAAATATGATTTTACTCTACCCAACATTGACATGATTATTGACTCAATTGTTGGGTATGAGATACGATCCTTAATGGATATATTTTCTAGATATAATCAAATCAAGATAGCCTAAGAAGATCAACATAAGATTATGGTCACCCCTTTATGGGGAACATTCTATTACCATATCATGCCATTTGTCTTGAAGAACACTAAATCCACATATCAATGTGTCATGATTGTGATCTTCCATGTCATGATGCAAAATAATTGTTGAAGACTATGTTGATGATATACTAGCAAAATCAAGAACAAGGGCTAGACATCCTGATGTTCTACAAAGAATCTTTGAGAGGCTTCGTGACTATAAAGTCTACCTAAATCCTAATAAATATGTCTTTAGAGTCACATCAAAGAAATTACTAGGTTTAATTGTATCATAATGAGTGATTGAAGTCAACCTTTCCAAGGTCAAGGCTATTATGGAAATCTCTCCACCAAAAAATATTAAACAACTATGAAACATACAAGGAAAGGTCCAATCTATATGTAGATTCATTTCTTAATTGGTAGATAAATGTACCCATTTACCCATATCTTAAATAAATGGGTGACATTTCAATGGGATGAATATTATTAGATATGATTTTCAAAGCTTAAGATATATTTGGCCAATCCACCAGTCTTAAGACCACCAACACAGGAAAAGCTATTGCTTCTTTACATATAGGCAATAGAGCATCCATTGGGGGCACTTTTATCCCAACATGATGATCAAGGAAAATAACATGCAGTCTATTATCTAAGTCACACTTTGGTGGCTTATGAACATAATTATATGCTTATTGATAAGGCATGTTTAGCTATGGTATTTGCTATGCAAAAATTGTGACATTATATGCCAAACAACAAAACTATTGTCATCACCAAGGTGGACCCTCTCAAGTTCCTCTTACCTAAAGAAATTATTCAAGGATGTATATAAAAATAGCTTATGCTCCTCATTGAGTTTGACATTGAGTACCAGAATCAAAAGACAATCAAAGGGAAAGAAATTGTTGACTAGCTTGCAGAAGCTCCTATTGAAGATATTCAGCCTCTCAAATTTGATTTCCCATATGATTTTATTATGTCAATAAAAAAAAACATCATAGGAACCTGAATAATGGAATCTATATTTTTATGGATCCTTCACATCCCATAGATCTAGATCTAGTATATTTTTTATTACACCACAAGGGGATTTGATTCCCAAAGCATTCCATATACAATTTCATTATACGAATAATATGGCTTAGTATGAGGCATTGATCATAGGGATTCACCTTTCCATATAGTGGGATATTCTAAGCTTTAAAGTCTATGGTGATTCCCAATTAATCATCAATCAGACCAATGATCAATATCAAACCAAAGATGATAAAATTATTCCTTACAAGCAAATTATTGATAATTTCAAAGGTCATTTTAAATCTCTATAGTTTGAACAAGTTCTAAGAGAAAAAAATAGATCTATCGATGCAATGGTGATGATTGGTTTCATGTTACATATGGATGGTCATTCTAAAGAGTATCATTTCCTAATTGAAAATATTATACAAGCTACACATGTCTTGTTGGATTTAGAGAGGGTATGCACCATTGCTAGTCCCAATCCCCTACCTAAATTACCCTGGTTCTAAGACTTTTATAACTACTTCCATGATCATGTTTTCCCAGCCAACCTTTCTAATAACCAATAAAAACTCTTCCATCACTAATTAACATATTATACCATCCTAAGAGACATGCTTTATCATAAAGGCTATGATGGAATTCTTCTTATTTATTTGTCTTCAGGAGAATCCAAACTAGATTTAAAAGAGGTTCATAAAGGAATGTGTGGGGCCCACACCAATGGTGTAGTCTTATCAAAGAAGATCCTTAGAATAGGATACTATTTCCCCAAAATGGAGATTGATGTTTACAATTATGTGAAGAAGTGTGTCCCTTTTTAGCAACATAGAAACTTGATACATGCACCTTCGTTACCACTATATCCAATCACAACACCATGGTCATTCTCAACATGGGGCCTCTATCTAATTGGGAAAATTAACCCAACATCTTCAAATGGCCATAAACACATTTTGACTACAACTGAGTACTTTACTAAGTGGATTGAGGCCATTCCTCTCACTTATGTTATTGTGAAGTAAATTACCAAATTCATCAATTACCATATCATTTTTCAATATGGCATCTCTACCTATATTATATCTAATAATGAAAGATCCTTTGTAAACCAAGATGTAAAATCTCTTTGTGTAAAATTCAAGATAAATCATAATAAATCAACTCCATATAATCCACGAGGCAATGGACAATTTGAGGCATCAAACAAAACCATTGTAGCCATTTTAAATAAGATTGTCAATGATGTTATCCATAATTGACACTTGAAAATATTTCTTTCCCTTTGGGATTATAGAAATAGCCATCAAACCCCAATAAGATCTAAACCATACTCCCTTATCTATGGCACTAAAGCTATTATCCTGGTTGAGATTGGATTGTCATCCTTGTGAGTATCACTAGAACATATTGAGGATGACGACAATTATAGAGTCTCAAGGTTGAAAGAACCAAAAATTCTTAATGGAAAACATTTAAATACCCTAGAAAACTTGCAAGCCTATTAAAATATATTGTGGATAAGAAACAAGTGCATTCTCCCTCAAGAGTTTGAGATTGGTGATTTGGTCATGAAAGATGACTAGAGAACACAAATGTTAAACATAAGAAAAAAGGTAAGTTTCAGCCTAATTGGTTGGGACCATATGTCATCAGGGTGAACTATGGATAGGGGCATATCAATTGGCTAAACTAAATTGTGAAGAAATTACAAATCCCATGAACATCATGCACCTTAAAAGGTTCTATGCATGAACAACTTCAAACCATTGTCTACAAGACCCCTAACTTAGGGGTAACTTATGTTGAAGTAATTTTATCCTACCATTTTATCCTACTCTGAACACATTTTATGCTACCCTAGACCACTCGTCATGAATCTAGATAGTGAAGGCTTTGAATCATTGGTACTCTGAACACATTTTATCATATCCTAGACCATTCTCTTTGAGAACCATATTCTTTGGCTCATTCTAAAAAGATATCCCTATTCTTTGGACCATTCTCTTGGAAAACCATATTCTTTGTTATGTCTTGGGTATGTTGTAATCTTGAATGCTTTTATCCCTTGACCAATTATGATCTTGATTATGTCTTATAAATGCATTCAACACCAGTTCTACAAAGCAATTTATTTAGGATAGTATTTTACAACTTCTTCTATAGATAAGTGAAAAAGAACATCTTCTCAACTTAGGATCTACCTACTGCATGGTTTTTTATATTGATTTCATACTACACACTATTTTATATTACATTTACTACTCTTTGTAAGAATTATTACATTTTCAGGACCCTTACTCTCACCGATTTGTGAGCACGTGTTGTTGTAGCTGACTTTTAGCTATTATTATAACTATTAGTTAGTTCCTTGGTCTATTGTTTATATCTATGTAGGTAATTGTAGCTAGATTAGCTATTTTATTGGAAATTCTACTCTCAAACAAGCATCTCCTTGACTAGATAGTCCCACCTTGTGCATATTTTATCCCAAAACACCAAAAACATTGGAAATATTTTACAAATACCAAAAGTATTAGAGAACCAATCCAAAAAAGAACAAAAATCTTATCTTATGCTTTTACATTCTTGTCCTCATGATCTTGCTATTTTGAAATCATTTTATCCTACTAACTTTATATTGTGTAAGTTAGCTTGTTCCATGCACTTGCCATTTTGTAATATTATTTTCTTCAACATTAATAATATGTTTTTGGTCATCATCGTGTCTTCTATCCCATTTATTGGGAGAACTACACTTGGCCTGAAGTTCATGTCAAAACATGCATCTATTGAACTATGTAGGCAACATCTAATTATCTTGTATATCTGGAGTCAGCTCAATCAACCCATTCATTTTTAATCTCTTTCCCCATTTTTTCTATCATTGTTGCTATTAAATTAGGGAACACATTTTTTTGTCATTGTTCTTTGTTATGTTGTGGTGGAAAGTAATGCCTCTCCCACATGTGCATGAATAATTATGTTTAGAATGCACTAACTTGGTTTTTGTTTGTGTGTGTTTATTTGATTTTTATTAGTGTTTTGTTGTTTTTTATTGGTGTTTTATTATTCTTTCACATCTCTCCTTTTATTTCTTATCCTTTCCTCTTTTTATTACTTCTTGTCTCATTTTGGTCTTGTGTTTCCCTATTTGATTTTGCTTTTCTCTTTTGTGTTCAAAAATATCTTGATGGTCCACAAAGATCTTGATTATTTATATCTTGATCATATGACATTAATATTTTATTTCTTTTTGTTTTTAAACATTTTTGTTCCTAATTAAATCTTGATTGATCATATCTTGATTTCAAGTTAGGTTCATTTATGTTTATCTTTTTCTTTGTCTTTGATTTTTTGTTTAAATTTAAATAGATGTGGTTTTGGTCATTATTTTACCATTATCATTAGTTATAGGTATTCACATTTGAACCAACTTATTGAAATTAGAATATTATGTCATTATAAGTTATTCATAATTATGATGCCTAATTTAGTTTTCTATGGCAAGCACATTATGCATAGGTTTCAAAGTCTTAATGTCAATACCACTCTGATGAATAATTCTTAAGAACACTATGCATAATCTAGGCTCATTATATGAAAATAGTCATCTAGGTATCATGCATTTTAGTACTTGACTCTATGCTTATATGTGAATATCTTCATATACATTATGATTATAATAAATTATTGGTCAATTTTCATCATCCCTCATTCCATTATCTGCCAAACTTGGGTGAACTACATTGGCCTAAAGTTCATGTTGGAACATGAGCCCATGAAACTATGTAGATAACATCCACTTATCTAGCACATTTGGAGTTAGCTTGGCCAACTCCCTTCTTCTTTTCATCTCTCTCATCACTATATGTATTATTTTATGCTTGGTTTCATATGGTTTTCTAAGCTATTCTACCATCACATTCATGTTTGCACCCACTCATTTTAATCTATGCTATAGGTTATTTACTTAAGCTATGTTGCTTGCCAATTTCCCACGATAGGGCACAACATCTTTATAATGTTAGAATAAAATCATCCCTACATGGGCAAACCATTATTTATTCTTTATCAATGATCAAAATTAGCCTTATTAGGGCACAAATACTTCATCATGATTAAATCTACCCTACTATGGCACTTCTTATTATCTTATCTTTGGATACCACATTCTCCTTTTCCTCTAATTCTAAGCTCTCCACACTAATACCCATTATGGCAATATTTTATTGTGACACTTGTGTCAAGATTGATCAATGTCATAAGTTCATATCTTGTACTCTCAAATTGGGTGTGTTTCAAGTGTGTCCCTTACATGCTCAGATTAAACCCTTCCCATTCCCCTATATTTTGGGCCCATTATACCCATAATTATATTTTTATCATTGATGGTAACCATGTGTGCAAGTATTAGCTCATATGGATGTGATCTATTCCATGAGTTAATCTATCACTTTCCCTCTCTTTTCAAGAGTCCATCCTTCTCTTTCATCCTAGTATGTTCTCTCAAGGGGGCATCATGGGTTATTTCTAATTTCTTCTTGACAAATCTTTTCTTTAAAAATATTTTGTTTCACCTAAATGTCTTAATATGCCTTCTCAAATAATGGAAAAATGTAGACATCCAATTCATAACACCATTTGTGTTAAAATTGTCAATCTTACTTGAATTGCATTATAATGCCCAATTTAGGTCAAAAGCACTAAAAATATGCTAAATGGTCTGAACTTGTCATTTACAAATGCCAACTTAGGCCAATGTATCCCTAAATGGGGAAATACATTTTATGTGATACCTAACTTTGATCAATTCATTTTGAGTCAAAATGACGATTTCACCTTGTTATGCTTTAGATCAATCTTTTATTTTAATTCATTAGTACACATCACATACCTTTATTAATTTGTTTTAGCAACATCCTAAATGGGAATACAATTCTAATGCATCTAACACTGCCTTCCAATTCTTCTCAAGTCAAATTATGACCTAGTAATATGAATTTATAACCATTTTCATTAATTGAGGGCCAGTTTCCAAATAATTGCACAAATATTAATTAACCTTGTTTAAGGATAATTAATCCAAATCAAGAACTTAAGTTGATTTTCCATGGAAGTTTTTAAATATTTATTTTTAGAAATTGATTTCTATTAACTACATCACCTAATGACATCATTTTTTTGAAAAAGCATCCCTAGGCCATAAATGCATAAAATATATAAATCATGGCCTCTAATACCTCATTAATGGATCCCATGCCTCACTAATGCCCTCTCTTCTAAAATTATTATGAAAGAATTTATTGATTTTAGCCTCCAAAATTGAATGGATTCTTGGCCACACATCTTGATCTCAAGATGGATAGTCTTAATTCATTTTGGTCAATCTAAAAAATCTATAAATAGAGAGGCCATGAACATAATTTTTAAGATTGATTTATATAATTTTATAATTCTAAATTGTCTCCACAACCCTTTGTGTTGATCATTGTGTTTCATTATCAAGCTTCATTTGATAGGCTAGATTAAATATTTTATCTACTTTGAGCCTAGGTTATGCAAAGAGTTCTTGAGGCATTGGAGGAGTTTGGCCACCATTATTGACATAGACAAGAGCTCTTGATCAAGGGGATAACATTCTTATGATCCACTTTTAAACAATGGAGTCACTCGGGAAGGTAATGGTTTACTTTCTTTCATTTGTATCTTATTCTTGTTACCAAACCCCGCATGAATAGATGGATTAAATCTTTTATCTCTTTATGCATTTTTATTTAGTTTTATTGGACTAATGCTCAAATTATCATTTTATGTAATCTACTCTATAAGGATGACTTCTATCAGGAATGATTAGCCCAACTTGAACTCTTAGATGAGTATTACTCAACTGTACTTGACCATTTACATGTATATCAAGAATGAATTAAACATGATTATAATAAACATCTAAAACAATGTTACTTTAACATTAGTGACCTTGCCTTAAAATAAAATCAACATGTAACTAATATGGAAAAAAGCAAAAGGGGAAAATTTTCTCCAAATTAGTTTGGACCATATATCTCCACCCATAATAATGGATTTGGGGCATATCAATTAGCCTCTCTTAATGGAAAATTAAAGTAATATCCTCTTAATACATTTCATCTATGTCCTTTCTATTGTTAATAAATCTTCATCACCTTGGTCTACCTAGTTTAGTTTCTAGGTTTCATATCCCTATACCAAATAATGATATATAGTGACATGTGGTTATCTGATAGCATTGCCTATTGTTAACCTTAAATATGAATACCATGACTCTATTCATAAAATTCTCTAATTGGATAGGCTTCACCTATGATGGGAAGGAGATCCAAATCATTATTCCCTAAAATCCCTCCCTATCACTAATTCATTTTTAGAATAAGTGTTTTATATTGTGTATCAAAGATTTGGGAAATTATGTTATGATAATTGAGGCCAATCCATAAAATAAAAATAACATTGGGATCAAAACATAAAATAAAATCATCTACAAAAGCAAATTAATATGAATAGACTTCTCCCTCAAAGGACATCTATGTAAATCCACAAAATATGCAAAAGTATACAAAACATTAAAATCAAAGACTACTCTCTTGAAGGATATTTGTTTCAAAAAATCATATCTCAAAATATAAACCACTCCCACAAAGGATGGCTATCATGCACGAAGTATCCATATAAAGCTTCCCACATTGATCAACTTTCTTTAATTTAGTAGACTTCCCATATTTATTAGTCTACATGAATTGGCATAAAAGGATTCTAGGTTTGACCTTTAGTTATGGGTATGAAATATGGAGACATTTTCTCCTTAGAATCAAATTTTTATCAAATCCTCAAAGCAAATCAATAAGATCCTAAAATTTGTTGACCTAAAGTTGTTTGGATTGTAATTAGAAGTTGGTTAAGGATGTATATGCATCACTTTCAATAATTTTTTATTTCATCATTCTATGAGCCACTAATGATCTATAAGTTGTTTGTAAGTAAAATTAATTACAATTTATTTTTTCTATATTAACAAATATCTAGAATCTAGTAATTCACAAATCTATACACATCAAATAAATAAGTTATAATTTGTATCCATAATAGTCATAATCCATAATCATTAATCATGATCCATAAACATTACTTATAATCCATAATCATAAATCCAAATAATAATTTTAGACATTTTAAATCCATAATCCATAAAGTACATCATATAAAATCTCCAAATCCATAATCAAATAATCAAGCATACATCCATAATCCATAACTAAATACATAACAACCCATAATCCATAATATAATTAAATAATAATCATATAATCCAAATCATATCCATTTTAATCATAAAGATTTTAAGCCTTAATCCATATATCAAAATCACATTCATATCCATAATCCATAAACAATAAGTAATATAAGCAACCATAAAACATTAGATAACATTTAGATCCATAATCAACTCATCTAATTACATCACAAAAAAATTCATAATCACAGTATTATAACAAATCCATAATCCATAAACATTTTAAAATATATATCCATCACATGTAACATACCATAATCTAATCACATCACATATCAATCCATAAAGAAATCCATTAATCCATAAAATAATCCTTAACTCTAACAACTATAAACTATCACATCATCTACATCCATAATCATATAATCTATAAACAATGTAAACATCCATAAGCATAATAATCAATAACATACATAAGCGTAATAATACATAACTCCATAACAATAACATAATCCATAAGAAGGAAATATATATATATATATATATATATATATATATATATATATATATATATATATATATATATATATATATATATATATATATATATATATATTTCCTTCTTATGGATTATGTTATTGTTATGGAGTTATGTATTATTACGCTTATGTATGTATAATAATCAATAACATACATAAGCGTAATAATACATAACTCCATAACAATAACATAATCCATAAGAAGGAAATATATATATATATATATATATATATATATATATATATATATATATCAATGTACATCATAATATTTATATACATGTCCATGGTTCTCTAACTAATATAGTGAATATCAATACATGCTGCTCTACTAAGTGAACTATAAGTTGTTTAGGTGAATACTCAGTATATGATCTCCATATTTATCCCTATCCCTATCTCTCCTCCAAGAGATGATCCCCATCCTAATTGATCCTATGTACATGTGCCTATAGGACTTGTCTTGTGCGGCTATGTGGGTCACATAACATGGAGTCTCTAAGAGCTGATCTAGAATGATTTGACCATAATACCTCATATCTACTGCTAGCTCCCTATACCACTTAATACTCATGGTATTTATTGGTCTCGTGCTTGACCCTACCACTCCAATAATCTATATGGAGGACTCTCTTTCCCCTTCCTCCTCCTTAGAGTGTCCCTCTTTACCCTATATTGATCCCACTCCTCTACCATTATGTCATGACTCAATTGCAAAGAGTCAAACCCCACCTATAAAGTATCCAATTAGACCTAAAGGGTATCCCATTTAACTTGTGCTACAATAAGTTCCCCCTATGCTATAGCTAGCTACCCTTGTAAGACGATATACTAAGCCCTTAGTGTATCCCTCTCTTTGATGAGCTCACCCACGTCTATCTCCTCATACTTTATTTTTAATGTACTTAGAGAGGGGTATAATAGTATAATAGCTAATAGAATAGTGAATAGTAGTTTCGTACCATATGCATAAGAGTAAGGAGTTGTGTAAATGATAATTTGTATAAACAAAGGGGTATAGGTTGGTGTGAGGCATCAAATAAGTTATTTGTAATTGAGCATTACTCTTAAGGAGGTGTGATTCATAATTATTCCTTCCATAAAAAGAATTATGTGTAATCAGCATTTTTAGTTCAATATATGTAGTTTGAACTATTATCATGCCCTAAGTTCTTAACATCTAGTACCATAACACTTTCTAGGGCCATTTTTTTCCACTACAATAGAATGTGAGGTTCAATAGAGAGTTTTTTCATTTCACTTTCTTTCCAATTAAGTTATTATGAGGATGATAGCCATTTGGAGTATTCTAGTCTAGCAATATTGTCAGTCTATCATATTATATTTTTCGTAATTCTAGTCCATATACTGTTAGGGGTGGATTGTTACATCAACTTGAAAGTTTTTTATGGAAATTCCATTAAAATTCATATATTTTTGGGCCCTATGGATCATGCATCATTGATCTACCATTTGCATTGATAAGATCGGCATAGGTATGACTACCTTCTCCTCAACATCTTCCTCACAACCATGGTACTATTCTCCATATCTTCCTCGACACCAATATATTCTGATCTAGTCTTATCCTTGGATCTACCTTGATTGATCTAGATTTGTCTTTGTTGGATCTCCATTCTACACACTACCTTCTCAGCTCCATGGCATCCATCGATTAAAGTATTGAGATTTACTACCTTTTGTGATTGGAATGTTTGAATCTACTTTCACAAACTCCACTATGGCCCTTCCATGATAGGATCCTCAACATCACCACTTTTATGACATTTACCTCAACACCATAACCCTCACTTTATCTCACTCGACTCATTTCTAGATTAAACCTACCATCTTTTTATCTAGATTCTCCACGCTCTCTAGTCTCCCTCCACATCTCCATCCATAGATCAACTTCCCTTTGAGTCAAGCTCCCCTACACCTCAGTCCTTGTTGCATGATCTTCCATTTAATTTGTTCATGTCTCTACCTTCACATTAATGACTCTATCTTGGTGTCTATTTCCTTCTCTTGGCCAACACTCATAGCTCATCTCTTGGTGATAGATGAAAATTCTAGTCACTCATTGCCCATCATCTAAAAAAACTCATATTGTATTCACTTAACCATGGTTTTATTAAAACAAGCTCATGGTATTAGGTTTCACTTTCACTAGATTTGTTTCTATTTAATCATGGTATTTTTTTACATGGTATTTTGTCTTCTTTTTTGTATGTATTTTTTTGTTTACCATTAATACTTTTTTTAGGTATCAAGTCATGCCTACGTGTCATCATTTTTAGAATTTTAGATCCTAATACTATTTTCACTTTAGGTTTTCATTTATGTTTGTGTTTTGTTTAAGTAGATATATATGGTTAGATTAAGCTTCACTTTAGCTTCCTTAGTTTTTATTTATTTTTAGTGGTATTTTATTTTGTCACATGGTTTTCATTGGTTTTTACATATTAGGTTTGGCATGATATTAGGTGTCATTGTTTTTTTAAAAATGGTAAAGTAATTAGTTATTTAGTATTTAATTATATGTAATATGGTTTATGTGTTATTAAGTATTTTTGTTCTTTTATTATTGTCATTAGTCTATCTTATATCATAAATCGTCTATATGTGTAATGTCCTAGTCTTTAGTTTCTTTATGTATTTTTTTGGGTCATTTGTTAATTTTAAGTTTTTTTTTATAATATTTATCATCTAATTGTCTTTTCATGTGTTAGTGTCAAAAAATTTAAAAAAATCAAAATTTTGGTCATATTATAAAGGATGCATTTTTGACTGAAATCGACATCCACTCCTTTGGATCTCATGGGCTCCCTATTTTCTCTATTGGTAATCTCACTGGTGCATTAGCTCAACTTTGACAAACTGGTAGTATTAGGGAATATCAGACTGAGTTTGAAACATTAACCAATGACATCTCTACTACATTATTCATTTGTTGCGTTATCAATAGACATCAAGATGAGATTCAAGTAGAGGTTTAAATAAGGCAACTATAATCCATGATGGAATCATGAGGATTAACTAAGATCATAAAAGATTGCATATACTATAACAATGGTAAAACACCTTTATTTTCACATCCCTACACAACACCACCTCTTTAAAACATCAAAAAACTAGACATTGATTCCCTTTTGGATGCACCTTAGTAGGTTCCAGATGAGCCCATTTAGGAAATAATCATTCTTGAGTAGGCCCTAGATGAGCCCAAGCCAACAATCATAGATCCTAAGTAAGGAACCAAGTCTTCAAATCCCTTAGAGAAAAATGCTAAGGGGGATGGAATGCATCCTAAATTCATTCATCATGATGACTATTTTGATCACCCTTTCTCTATCTTTGAGGATATGCTCATCATCATTCAAATTATACTTCAACCTTTATTTATAGTACTCATGTTCACCCTATTGATGTATATGTTCATATCTGAGCACATGTAAAATAAATGGAAGTAGAAAAGGATATATGGACATGCCTCTATCTAGTCTACAACCTATTTTTTATATGTATGGTCTAGCCTTCATTTGGTCCTCCTACTATTTATTATCATGTTTTGATGGTGAAACATATTTAAGGGGGATGAAATGTAATGTACCTAGAGAAGGGTATAATAGTATAATAGTTAATATAATAGTGAATAGTGGTTTAGTACCACATGCATAAGAGTAAGGAGTTTTTTAGATGAAAATTATTATAAATAAATGGGTATAGGTTAGTTTGAGGCATAGAGGTATTTATTTGTAATTTACCATTGTTCTTAAAGAGGTAGCCCCCTCAAAGTGGAAAGTGTTTTAGATTTATTCTTTCCATAAAAGGAATTGTTGATAATTAGATTTTTAGTTTAATATATGTAGTTTGGATTATTATTATGTGAGAAAAAATACCTAGGTTATTGACACTATCTCATCATCTCCCCTAACCTCTCCCAAAATCACCTCATCTCCCATCTCATCATTTGTCTCCTCCTCAATCTCCTCCTCCTCTACCTCCTCTTCTGCCTCCTCCATCTCCTCATCCCCTCTACCCTAGCATGGATACACCACCTTGTCCTACCATGATACCCACTAATAGACCCACCATGTTGTATATGTAGGAGTACACCCTACATCTTCCATGTCCTCACTTGTTGACACCTGCTCCCCTTCTATTGGTACATCTCCCATAACTAGTCTTGGTAGCTCCCACTATCTCATCCCTCATTTATACATATAGGGCCCATGGTATATATTTCAATAACTTAAATTAACACTACACTCAATTAAAATGGAGGTACTCCAAGTAATCTATCCTCCTCCCTATCACCCAATGCTCCCACCATACCCCTACCATCTCTACCTCCACCCCAGGCCATGAAAGAAATCATAGATTAGGTCTCCATATGATGTCTAAAACCCTCAAACCCTCTAGAATCCCTCTTTAATACTCTAAGTCCCTAAAAAAACCATATGTAAAACCTTATGCTAGGTCAACCTTCCATAATAGGAAGGCCATGTTGTAATCTGTCTTGTACCACTGTATCTTTGGGGTAAAAATGGGATGCACGATCCTAATGTGATCATAAGTTCAACACTTTATAATGACAATCACATCCAAACCATAACACCTATGTGTCCTCCAACTGTAGATATCCATATAAATTTGTGCCAACAAGGATGACACCCATATAAAAATATTATAATGCTCTATCATGTCTATAATGACACCAGTTAAGCTCCACAGAAATTTGTCTCTCCCTAAGTCTAGGATTATGTAGCATGATATCACCATCATCATGATGGTAAGCATACCTCTCCTTGTTATGTAATTTTTATAGAGAGGCTCAAAGGGAAATCCACCAGCAATAAAACTAATACCCTCTACATCATCACAATATAGGCATGCCAAAATTGCTATTCAACCCTACTCATCATCTAGAACTATGGGCATTCCCTACACTAAAAGACATATAATATATTAGATGTCCTCCTCAGTGATGGTCATATCCTCAGTTGATAGCTAGAAGGTCCCGATAGTGACATCCCACCACTCTACCAAAGTCACCAATAATCTTGTGTCTTGATGGATGCATTGATAGTGATGCACCCCTCTTAGGCCCTCTAGACGGGCCTAGTCATCATTACTA
The DNA here is from genome assembly GCA_037957365.1 of Torreya grandis. Lineage (NCBI taxonomy): Eukaryota > Viridiplantae > Streptophyta > Pinopsida > Cupressales > Taxaceae > Torreya > Torreya grandis. Next base: position 1,834,292 of record JARHVA010003225.1, read on the forward strand.
ATCTAAAATTATAGTCGCTCTAGTAAGGGTGGCACTTGATCTTACATTTGTATTAGCCCTTATGCCTATCCATAAATATACCCTATAAGCATAAAATATCCTAAGGAATATAACTTATCCTAACCCTAGCTTTATTTTAAGCCTTTCACATTTTTCTATGAATCGTTGTTGATCCCTTATAGATTAGTGTCATTCTACCTATATTGGTGTTGTTTAATATAAATGACATTGGTTCCTTATGAATCATCACTGATTCACTAGGGAATCAATGTTGATTCTTTGGCACCAACTCACCATAACCCTAGCCTAACCCTAGCCACTAAAATCCTAAAAATCTTAAAAACATTAAAAAAACTCAAAATAATAATAAAATAATTGACCTAACTCATCTTTTGAAAATCATTATCATCGTAATCTTCTACCACTAATATCCATCTCATTTCACAACACTTTCATCATTTAAGCTCTCAAGCATCATTTTGGTTTCATAAATATAAAATGAGCCCTTTTATATGTCATACTTTCTTATATACCTGAGTTCAGATTGACATTGATTCATTTTAGATTGGTGCAATTTGGGTGGTATTGAAGTCAACATACCCCCATTTTTGAAAAATGGTGAACCTTGTTTTAAATTGTGCAAATTTGTACCTTAATTTTAAAAATTCACTTGATTAGAGTACTACTAGCATGTTTTCACATTGTCTTTATGTGAAGATCATTCACACATGATTTGGTTGGCATATTTGTTAATAATTCTATTTTAATCTTACCTAAAGTTACTAACATTGGATCTTTATGTTTTAGGATGCAACTCCAATGGAGTTCATTTAGAATGGGTAATGTCTTGGGTTCCATATCTTAATATTAATTTGATCTTTTACTAACCTTTGGTCTATTGAAAATCAAATTGAAGTCATGTTTAATTATCTTGAAACCCACATTCAAATTACCCTAGATCGGGTCCATTTGAATCAAATTCAAATTTGGTGAGAATAATTTATGCGGCAATGATTTATCATGCCATGGACTTAGTTTAATTTTTATCCTAAGGTTTAGTCATGTTCATTAACATGACCAAACCTTAGTCTAATTTTTTTTACATTTGGTCTCTTTATTTTCCTGATCCCCTTTGGTCCCTTTTATTTCCACATGGTCTAAATAAATGAAGGGTCCCTTTTACTATAGACTTAGCCTAAAATCCTTACCCTAAAAGTTTGTTTTATTTATTCCTACAACAAACCTTAGGCTAAAAATATATGTTGTATCTTTTATAATTCATGAGTTCCCCTTTATTATGTCTTAAAACTTAGCCTAAAATATTTTTCCTAAGGTCTTGCCCATGTTTATTAACATGAAATAAAACCATAGTCCAAAAATATTATGCTAAGTTTTTTATTTTCTTGAGAATTGACTTAAAGATCATTTTCATCTACAAGATCAATGGTTCACATTTATTTGGATGATTGAGATCCAATGTTGTGTGATTAAAGACAAAGCCCTAACCCTAAGCTAAAGTTTGAACATCTTTCAAAGATCAACAGTACGTGTTTACTCAGGCATGATTAATCTAATAGTACGTATTGAGTCAAGACTTCAATAGAGCCCTGAGAAAAGTGAGAGGGTGACAAGTGTCACAATATTAGTGAAAAAAGATTAAACAACCAATAATTTTATACCCCTCAGATCAAGATCCAACATTATGCATTTTCTCAGATGAGGATGATAAGATGGTGTGTAGCAAACATTGAAAAGTCAAAGACCTTAAAAATAGCTATGGAGATAACATGTGGCATAACCAAGAGCCATAAATTAAAGATATATCATATTTTAAAGATTGATGGTATGCAGATGAATGTACACATTCTAATCAATGGTCTATGGAGTAGGAGGTAAAATTAAACATATCAAGATCGATAAAGTGTGATTGATCTATGCAATCAAGATCAATGATGTAAGATGAATGTTGACATTTCAAAAAATATCATAACAAATACAAAAGTGAAAAGTATCATAAGCATGGGAAATGTAGTAAGAAGCCAATAACATTCAATTTATCATATCAAGATTGATAGTCCACATTGATCTATGCAAGGATGATCTAATGATTAAAGATTAAGGAAGAATTTTCAAAATGTAATGGTCACTTTTTAAATACTAATGAGTAAAATGCCATAGGGATGCCATGGTGATACCACAACAAAGCCATGTAAGTATAATATGCTAGGTGGGAGATATTGTAAACCTAGGAAATGCAAGGGCATAAGTACATAGTCCAAATGGTATCTAAGCTATGAAGATCTCACAAGTTCAAACAATTTCCACCATTAAATCACTATAAAAACCTTTGAGAAAGCCTTGAAAAGTAGAAAAACCTTGATTCAACCTTGTGCTTATTGTAATCAAGCCTAAGAGAGTTAAATTATCACTTGTGTAAGGATAATTCAATATAGAATTGAATTGCAGACTGCTAGTGAGCAATTTGAACAAATTCATGATCATTGTGGAAAATTACAAAAAAGTTCTTCCTTTTCACCATCTTTAAGCAATAGCAAAGTCTATCTAAATCACTTATATAAAGATAATTTGATCCAAAATTACACTACAGACCACTAGTAAGCAATCTAGTGAAGCCCAAAGCCATGGCAACCCAAAAAGGTATTTCAAGGGAAGATGTGGAACTCTATCTAACTTTAGATACATGAGAGAGGGTTTTCAAAGACACACAATTTGATGCCACAACTATAAATATAGGGAACAACAATTGATCAAGATCATTTCAAACCATTAAGGACCAAAAATACATCATAAGAGGAAAACACATTTACAAAGAGGCTCTACTAAAATGATCAAGATAATCTTGCAATAAAACAAAATTTAGAAGAGATTTCCATCTTGTCAATCAAAGAAGACAGATTCAAGCTATATGAAGACACCATGATTGATTTGTTCAATTCCAATTAGTCAGAATTAAAAAGGAGGTAATAAATGAATAAAATTCCATGGCTACATACCAAGTTGGCCAATGGTAGGCTTCAAGATATCAAGTGAAATACTTGATCAAAGCCTTGACCAAGAATCAAGTCCCTGAATTCAAGATAGTTAGCCTTGTACATTTAAATATGGTTATGGATATATTAGTGCATAAGATCAAAGCCTTAAGTAGTTGGTCCAATTAGATGGATTTCAAGCATATAAATCCTCAATTCATGTAGTAATTAAGGAACCAAGGCCAAGGAAAAATAGGGGCCAATAATAATAAAATCATAAGCCTATTGTTGTCATCTGAGGAGAAGATAGAAGATGCTAGGAGCATCAAACAAAATTTACAGAGAGCTAAGAAATATCTCAGTAACCTAGGAGATAAAAAAGAGTTGTTCATGAGACCCATTATTGCCCTCTATAGACACCTAAAAGTGGCCACCAGTAACCTCCAACTAGGCTTTTGACCAATTTATACCAAAGTGTACAATTTGTCCTAAAACATGTTAAATGATGTGAACCTATTATATTAAAGTGTTGATTTTAGCTATATTGTCACTAAATATGGCAATGAAATTTATGAAGTAGCTAACTTTGATCAAATCATTTCAAATCAAAATGACATTTTCACACTTGGGTGTTCAGGATTGATCTTTTCTACCAAATTTCTTACACAAGACATGTGCCTTTGTTATTATAAATTTTAAACATCCTAAATAGGAATATGGTTTTGATGCATCTAACATCAACTTCCAATTCCAATCCAGTCAAATTTTGAGCCAATAACAAGACATTTTGACTAATTTGATTAATTTGTACACTAAGGGCCTAAATTTGCATCAAAATTGCCTAATCATGCTTAAAAGATAATTAATTCAAATCATGATCGTAATTAAGAATTCCATTGATATTTTTGAATATTTATTTTTAGAAATGAATATTGAATATCTGCATCATCAAATTATATTATTTCTATGGGGTGTCATCCCTAAGCCATACATGCATAAAATATCAAGATTAAACCACCCCATGCCTTATTAAGACCCTTTATGCCTCTTAAATGCCCCTGTATCCCAAATATTTATGGGGGATATTTATAAATTTAATTAAAAAATTAGATTTAATCATGACCACACATCTCAATCTTGAGATGGACGATCATGGTTGATCCTGAACCATTTTGAAAATCTATAAATAGAAGATCTATGAACATGAATTTTAAGTTATATTGGTACAAAGTTATAATGTTAAATTGATTCCAAAACTTCATGCATTTTAGTGTTATAATGCCAAATTGTTCAATCAAACCAAAGATACAAGCCACATGGTGCCAAGAGGAGGTGAAGGATAGCCAATCTCTATTGCAACAGACCTTTTGAAGCACAAAGTTGAGCAAGCCAATGAAGAAATCTATTGGAGCATCTAAAGAGGGTAAAAAATTTTGTGTTCTTGCTTTTTATTTGTGTTTTTCCAAATTGGTTTTCTTCACTAAGCTCCCCTTAGTGTCTAGGCCTAAAGATGTATGCTTATTAGTGTGTTTCTTTTAATTTTATTTCATTTTAGAACTAACACAATATTAACCACCTCTCTTGAGTCAAATTCCTAGACTCCATAATGGCATGCTCAGTGGGACCTAATGCATCCTACATACCAACAAGATTAATATAAAAGTCATAATTAAGATTTGAATTCCTGAAACTTGTTGAATTTGATTTTCTAAATTTGTTGTGCCATTTTTTGTCATAGGTTTACAAAGTAACCAATAATGGTCATTTTCAACCGTCGATGGTTGGTCAACCATTGATAGTTAGTGCAACCATCAATGGTTAATTTCAACTATCAATGGTCAAGTACAACCATCGGTGATCAGTATGTTTTTAAATAGATGTGAGAGCTAATAGACCATTTTATAAAGCTTGGTTTGGGGTCATCTAGACTCCATTTTTGATGATTTTTTTTAAAACCATGTGTTTTTTCCTAAATTTTTGGAATATGCTATCATTTTAAATTCAAGTTGCATAGTTTATTAACAAAATCAATTTTCTAACCAAGTCTAATCTAACACATTTATTTCTTGAGATTTTGTATTTAGGTCGACAAGTGTTTACTTTACAAAGTTATTTGCTCAATCTCATAAGTGTTTCAAAGTAGACAGTCCTAATCTTGTTTTTGCAAGTTGAAAGGCTGGTTTGGAAGTTAATTTTGGTTTTTTTAAATAATAATAAACTTCAATTTGGAGTTTACACACTTCAAATTTGGTGCCTAAAATGAATCTTTAGCATGCTAAGTCTTGAACACTTCAAACTTTGAGTTTAAAATGAACTTAGGTGCTTACTATATCATTTAGCCTTTTTGGTGCAATATTTATAAGTTTTTAAATCTTAAAGACAAGGGGATAAAATAACACCACCACACTTTTCAAATTAAGTGCTTTAAAATTGAACACATTTTCAAAGTTTGTATTCAATAGATCATTGCTTAATTAGTTTTGTTTTTAAAAAAGAAAGATCGTGCGTGTATGGTCTCCCATCCATACCCTTTAGGTAAATTTAAGGATCAAGAGCACCATTTTTATTACAAATTTCCTTAGTCAAAGGTGTGAAAGAGATGTTTTGAAGTCTCTCCTCAAGGAATCACATGGCTTGAGTGACCTACAAACAACCTTTAAAACTCTTTCACTTGTCATTTATTTTCATTGCATCTTGGATTATGAAGGGGACTTCATTATCTCCCATGAGTTATTTAGGAAAGCTTTGACCCATGGTTTCATATCCTAACATCATCTTCAAACTCTCTCCATGGAGGGGTATATAAATTGGGATCCCTTCATTGGGACAATGGTTTGAGTAGATAAACCATCTTTGTTAGCAGAGGCTAAGCTTGAGACATTTGAGCATGTTAGACATCACACTATACTGAGCAAGCGATGGATGTAGTGGTTGTAAAAGGATAAGACCTTTTTAAAACAATCCATATGACATAGACCCAAATGATGTGTGCTTCCTTTATATGCTGACATGAAAGTCATGTGAATTTGATCCATCTAGAATGTTTGAAAAATAATTAGTTTTAGTCAACCCCACTTTGCCACACCCTTGATAGGAATTTGGATGGTTTACTTGTATTTTATCATTTTTTTGCTTGGTGTTTTGAGACTAAAACTAATGTGTTTATTTATAAACCATGTAAAATATAATTTATTTATACATAACTCTTTTATCTAAAGAGGCATTATGCTATCTATTTTACACCACACTTGTGCCTTGAATTTTTTTTTAAATGTGTTTGTGTGTGTGTTGCTTGTTTGAGATGGGTATTGTTATGTTACCCAAATCAAATATTGAGTTTGTGTCTTTTAGTCTTTAAAACATAACATTGATCACATTAGTAAATTATGATTACATTGTTACATTGATCAAATTATTTCAAAACTTGTTACCATTATATTAAAACCATTGCTCAAAACTAGTCACATATGCCATTTGGACCTTGTTTATGCATCATCATGCTGTCCAATTTTGTCTAGCTTGTTTGGTCATATACTAATTTTTTATGTTGAGTTTTCAATTAACCTGGTCAAGTTTGGATTTAAACATTGATTGATTTTTATTTAGGCCTCAATTTGTGGGGCTGATATGTAGATCTTTCTATTTTGAGTTGCATAACTTTGATTAATCAATTACCCAAATTTGAAGACTATTGATTGTTTGTTTATTCATAGAGCCTATCCTCATCATTGTTTGTTCCTTAATTTGGGAGAACATATCCTTTCTCCAAATTCCTTTTCTTTTGTGCCTTATACCAACTAATCATGTTTATGTTTGATTTCATGTAATGAGTTTATGTCAACGTTATTTCCAAACTTGTTAGAATAAATCAAATCATATCATCTTTTGTTTTAAACCTAGATTTTGACATCATTTAGACAAAAATCATAGCAAAACCTATCTGAGCCTAGATTTTGACTTCAAGTTTAGACAAAATACCTAGCAACTATTTTCCCTTTCCTAGTTTAGACCTTGTTTGGAATACTTTGGCCTAAATCTTTGACATATTAATTTTTATTCAGACACTTAACCTTTTATGTGTATGACATTTAATGCTAGACGTTTGATGTTGAGACTGTTTTATGCCAAGTCTTAACATAAACCATTTTAGAGATACAACTCCATGATAAAATCATTGTTTAGAGGTATAACTCCACCCTTTCGACTAAGTTATACCAAGTTTGAAATACTTATTATTTGGACATAGTTTTTCAACTTTTACAAAACTTTAAACCTTTTATTTTGGATCTTTCATCATTTATGTAGATATGTCTAGCTACTTATGATGGAGTCATCTACAATCCAACTTATGATAGAATGGTTGCACAAAATCTGAATAGAAACCCCTATAGAGATAGATTTTCTAAGGAGTTTTATTATTCTCCATACAATACTCCATATGGGGAACATAATCAAAATCCATAAAATTCAAATCAAGTTACTGAATGGGATGATATGGTTTATCAGGAGGACTTGGATAATTTGGCTTATGTGAGCAATCAGGCTCCACCACATCAGAGCATTTCTATTTTAGGACCACAACGTCGCACCATTCCCATATCAAGACCTTATCCTTTGGATTATGTGAGAAAACATGGTCCAAAATGACCCAAAATTGTCCTTCTAAGACCTCATATTTTGGCTTGTGTAAGTAACTAGGCTCCATAATAACCCTTCATCATTCCAAGACCTAGTCTTTTGGCTTATATGAATAACCAAGCCCTGCATTGCCTTGTTGTTACCATTTCAAGACTTCATCTTTTGGATCATGAGAGAAATCAAGCTCCATGATGTCCTCCCATTATCCAATTTTAAGCCATTCCTTATCCAATACCAATCCCATCAAAACCTCAACTAATCCAATCATTTCAAGACCAAGTTGTGTTCAAAACTGGTATTTATTATAAATATTGTCATCAATGTCAAAGGTCTAGCATTATTGGTGATAAAGGCCCCATTGCATTTAATGATGTTTATAATAGTTATATCTTTGCTAATGTGTGTTAATATTTATTTAATATTAATGAATATATTTTTGGTTGCATATAAGACAAAATAAGGGCCCATGGAGAAGTCAAAGAGTCACGAGGTAAAGACAAAAGAAGAATGGGATGTGTTTTCTCATGAAGAGTCATCTTGGGGAATTATAAGAGTCACCAAGTGAAGACAAAAGAGGAAGGACACAATTTCTCATGAAGGGACACTTTGAGGAATACAAAAATTCACCAAGATAAAGACAAAAGAGGAAAGAACACTTTTGCTTATGAAGGGTCACCACATGACTTTTCAAATGTAAGGATACGAAGGGTCATACAAGTTTGGTGCCATTTTCCATGAGGATTGAAGGGTCACAAAGGGGGAAGGCCAAAGGTCATTTGGAAAGCTATAAATAAAGGCTTGAAAAGCCATTTGTAAGGTGTGAGATATGAGTATGATTTGTATTTGTTATATCTAATTTAGAAGAGCAGAGGAGAGAGAGAAAAGAGATATTGTAATGAACTATCATTTATTGAGATAACAACATTGAGAGATAGTTGTGTGGTATACATAAAATGGGTTGGTGTTCCTATGGGTTGGTGATCATGAATTATTTTTGTGTTAGTGCTTAGTAAAGGGGTTGGTGCTCATGAATTGTTGCTGTGTTGGTGCTCAACAAAGGGGTTGGTGCTTATGTGGGTTGGTGCTCATGAATACTTGTTGTGTTAGTGCTCAACAAAGGGGTTTGTGCTCCTTCAAGTTAGTACTTGAAAATATTTTAGTTTGAGTTGGTGTTCATTCATATACTTGAGATTGTTCTCCATGGTTTTTCCACATTGGGTTTCCACATTAAATATGATGTCTCTCTCTATCTTGTGTGGTGTTTATTATTTTAGTTTTATTGCATATCTTAAATGTATGTTAAAATGGAATTTGATTAAGGGAAAGTTTATAAGATTTATGATATACTAATTCACCTCCCCTCTCAGTATATCCCATGCTTAACAATTGGTATTAGAGTAGGTTCCTTTTTAAAAAGTTTTACAGCTTGAAGGTAGACAGGGAAACCATGATGGTTGGATCACATGAAAGATTTTATACAAATAAGACACCTTTATTTGATGGGATGAATTATGATTTTTGGAGCATAAGAATGAAGACTTATTTGATGGCCCTTGGATCAGACATATGGCAAGCAATGGTGGAGGAATATGAAGAGCCATAGACACTTGTAATTACTCTAGCAGAAAAGAAGGCAAGTGAATGTGATGCTAAATATTTAAATGTTATTTTATGTGGTTTATGTGAATCTAAATTTGTTAAAGTTATGCAATGTAAATTTATCATGAAACTTGGGTAAAACTTGAGAATATTTACAAAGGTGATGGAAAGGTTCATCAAGCTAAGCTTTAGACTTTTAGAAGACAGTTTGAAAGTTTGAAGATGGAAGAAGAAGAAGATATAACAAGTTATCTTTTATGTGATCAAATAATAAATCAAATTTAAGGTGTTGTAGAAAATTTGGAAGAGTAAACGGTGGTAAAAAAGGTTTTGAGATCTCTACCAATGAGATATGATGCAAAGGTTTCAGAAATCAAGGAGAAAAATAATTTAGCCAAGCTAAAGATGGATGAGCTTCATGGTATACTCATGGCATATGAGATGTGGAATGAACAAGATAAACCCTCAAAGAGAGAAGTGGCTTTCAAGACATCAAAGAAAGAGAAATCTAAGATTCAAGAATCAAGTGATAGTTCTAGTGATGATGAAGATGACAACGGAGATCTTTTCATTCGCAAGCTAAAAAGGGGAATAGGTAAATATCAAGGAAAATTACCTTTTAAATGTTTTAATTGTAGAAAAATTGGACATTTTTTAGCTAAATGCCCAAATAAGGGTAATGATGATGATGAATAAAAAAAGTATACATACAAGAAGAATTTCAAAGGTAAATTCAAGAAGGGATTCGAGAAGAAGAGCCTATATTCTAAAGATCCTAGCTCAACTGAAGATAGTGGAGTCAGTGATTCAGAAGAAGAAGATATTTTATTCATGGCCATACATAAAGATGCCTCTATAATCCAAAGTACAAATGATCAAGAATAAGAAGAGGATGAAGCCGAAGTAAATTTGGAAGGAGAACTCATTTGTGCCTTAGAAGAGTTAGAAGCTATTGAGAAGAAGAATCAAAGATTGAAGTGCCAGATCGAGAAAAATGAAAAAGAGTCAAAGGAAATAATTGATGTTCTAACAACACATGTTGAAGAAGCTAAAAGGAATGAAAAAGATCTAACAACATAGTTGCAAAAAGTAAGAAAAAAATGTGAAAGGTATGTTATTGAAATTGCCTCTTTAAAATAGGATATTGAGAACGCAGTCAATGATAAAGTAGTTAGTGATTCAAAATTTGAGGATAGCACTAACATGCTGAGTAAGATATTAGAAATCCAAAAGGAAAATTTATATATGACAGGTATCAGATTTGAAAATAAAAAGAGCTGTGTTGAAGCTCTCACAAAAGAGGAAACAAAAAGGGAAGAAGTGAAGAATACAGAGGACATTTCAAACAAAGAAGGCTGGAGGGAACAAAGCTACAAAAGGCAATTAGGTCAAAGATACACATACATATCATATTTTTAAGGTTACTATTTTTATTGTAATGGATATGGTCATAAGAAATTAGAATGTCAAAAAAGAGTTAATATTTTTAGAAATAAGGAGAAGGAAAGTCATGTAGAGTTAATCAGAAGCTACAACTCTTTTGCTCCTCTATCAAGCTTTGATGAAGAGGTCATAATATGTTACAAATGTAATAACTTCAAACACATAGCTCGGTATTGCAAAAGTGTGTTCAAGTCAGTCAAGAAGGACCAAATTTTCAAGGCTCTAATCATTAAGAAGAAGGTTTAGACATGTTCATGGCAAAAGAAACAACCTAAAGATTTCATGTTGGTACAGACAAATTTGCATGCAAGAAATGAAGAAAAGCCATGGTTAATTGATAGCGGATGTTCAAGGCATATGATAGGAGACAATAGTAAGTTCATAACTCTAAATAAGATCAATGGTGGCATAGTGAAATTTAGAGACAAAACCACTACTAGGATAGCCAGAAAAGGTACTTTGAGTTTGGATAATGGTAGATTCTAGACTAAGAATGTTTTGTATGTAAAAGGTCTTAAGCATGATCTATTGAGTGTAAGTCAAATATGTGATCAAGGATACACATTAAATATTTATGCATAAGGTTGTGAGATTAGAGGAAACTATTTAAATGAGTTGATTACAGATGCTCAAAGGATAGGCAACAATTTATATGTATTATCAGATATCTTCTCAAAGGCATGATCAAAGGACACATTCAAAGATCTGCAAGAGGAGTTGGGAGTAATTTATATTCCTTCCTACCATTAAATTTTAGCATTAGTTGAGGGGGAGCTAAGTGTTAGCTCCAAGTAGGCCCTTTGCCATTGATGTCAAAGTGGAAGAATAATAGTTATAGGTATAAGTGTAGAAATAAGTACATGGAATATGTATAGGTTACTATAGTAAGGGAGATTTACTATATGTTTCTAGATGATAGTATATGCAAGTTTTGGGATGTGGTAGTTTCAGGATTGAGGTTGTCATCAATGACAAAGGGGGAGATTGTTGGAAATATTGTCATTAATGTCAAAGGTCTAGCATTATTGGTGATAAAGGCCCTATTACATTTAATGATGTTTATAATAGTTATATCTTAGCTAATGTGTGTTAATATTTATTTATTATTAACAAATATATCTTTGGTTGCATACAAGACAAAAGAAGGGCCCATAGAGAAGTCAAAGAGTCATGGGGTAAAGACAAAAGAAGAATAGGATGCATTTTCCCATAAAGAGTCATCTTGGGGAATTTCAAGAGTCACCAAGTGAAGACAAAAGAGGAAGGGTGAAATTTGTCATGAAGGGACACTTTGAGGAATACAAAAAGTCACCAAGATAAATACAAAAGAGGAAAGGACACTTTTGCTTATGAACATCCACCACATGACTTTTCAAATGCAAGGATACAAAGGATCATACAAGTTTAGTGCCATTTTCAATGAGGATTGAAGGGTCACAAAGTGGGAAGGCCAAAGGTCATTTGGAAAGATATAAATAAAGGCTTGAGAAGCCATTAATAAGGTGTGAGAGATGAGTATGATTTGTATTTGTTATATCTAGCTTAGAAGAGTAGAGGAGAGAGAGAAAATATATATTGTAATGAACTATCATTTGTTGAGATAACAACATTGAGAGATAGTTGTGTGGTATACATAAAAGGGGTTGGTGCTCCTATGGGTTAGTGCTCAATAAAGGGGTTGGTTCTCATGTGCGTTGGTGCTCATGAATTGTTACTATGTTGGTTCTCAGTAAAGGGGTTGGTGTTCCTATGGGTTGGTGCTCATGAATAGTTGTGTTGGTCTCAGTAAAGGGGTTAGTACTCCTGCAAGTTGGTGCTTATGAATATTATAGTTTGAGTTGGTGCTCATTCATATACATAAGATTGTTCTTCATGGTTTTTCCCACATCGGGTTTCCACGTTAAATCTAATGTCTCTCTCTATCTTGTGAGGTGTTTATTATTTTATTTTTATTGCATATCTTGAATGTATGTTAAAGTGGAATTTGATTAAGGGAAAGTTTATAAGATTTATGATATACTGATTCACCCCCCCTCTTAGTATATCCCATGCTTAATAATATTTTCCAACTCATTGGAAACTAAGGCCAAAAGAACTAACCAATCCAAGATGTTTTTGTTGAACCAACCATTTGTGATAAGTCAACCTATGATGAATCACTTTTCAATCCTGTACCTATTATCGAGAAGTTTCACTCTAATGAGCTAGTCTTTATTGAGTCATTTCTTAATAATTATAATTGCCTTTGGGAAAATCATTAACTTGATCATATGCCTATTTTTCAAGAGCCTCTCTTTGAAAAGATAGTGTCTAAGGAGTTGTCTCTTGACCTTTTTCCCATCCTAGAGGAATCTCACTTTGACAAACAAATTTTTATGGAGCCCATTATGCCATTACAGGTTATTAATTATCCAATACTAAACATTCAATAAGACATTATTATAATAGAGTACCCATCAAATGAAGAACCCGAGTTAGAGTCAAGTTCTATTCTTGAATAAACATTAAATGTAAGATCAAGATCAAAATCAACATCTGTCTTAACATTGAATTTAGAGTCCTTTGAGTTAGAATCAAATTATGATATAGAATATGTTCATGACTATTACAACATTGGTTATGCATGCCTTGCAAACCAATTTGAATACATTTGTGATCCTTCTATGGTTTTTTAGGATGATTAAATTTAGCATTAACACAAGTTCTAGTATCTTCTGATTGTGCTACTTTCTCTCATTTTATTACCATTCTAAAAACCATTACCACCAACCAACATAGCCATATTATTGACATTCCATCTCCCACAAGTGTCAATTAAGATTGACAAAATCACACTTTTTTGAACTTCATCCATGGTGAAATATTAGTTAAGGAAGAGCAAGGAGTCCAATACCACATTCATATAGTAGAAGAACACTCTCCTCGTGAAATCTTTTTGGAGGTGCTAGGGGATGATAAAAGTTCACACTCAACATCTTCTAGTGGAATATTTTCGAATGCATTAGAAGATAATTAGAGTCAAAATTTCATGTTACTTATTGAAACCTTCTTAGAGGTTCTATAGGGAAATCAAGAAAAATTCATTGGTGAAAACCTCATCGAGGCACCAATGGCTGAGCAAAAAATTTCTTCAATTCTTGATGAAGACAAAATAAAAGATCCAATCAAAATAGCTTCCACTCTACAACCTAATCAGATGGTAGCTACTCTCAAGATTATACAAGAAAAAAATCTAGTGGTCTTATCAAGAGATTAATCAGAAGTCTTCATCCCCACCACATCTAAAGTTGTGTTGAATTTAGCATCAAAAACATTACATGTGATTGAAAGTCCCAATCTTCATTTGTTTCCCAACCACTACACGTTCCAATATCATCCACCATTCCATTTCAAAAAAAAAACTATCATCCAACATTTATCCCTATTTACCATCCATGACCACACTTTCTTTTGTAGAGGCTAAAAAGATACCTTGTCTTTGATGCTTGAAGGAATAAGAATTAATGACCAATGAAGATCAAAATAACATCATTTACATCTAAATATGTAGGTAGTTATTGATAGAGCAACTATTTAGATGAGATGTGGGATAGAAATTAACATGATTGATTTTTTATTTTTATATCATTTGTTGATCAAGATGTGCATCTCCACTTCAGTAGGAATAATAGAATAATATACCAACAATAATCACCCAAGCTAAAAACATGTACCATACCATTTCATATGCCATATCCATTTGCCATTGTCACACATCCTAGCTAGTCACCTTATCACTTGGGGGCAACCCTCTTAGTATTATATGCAACTTTATACCATCCTTATTATCATCCTATACAATATATAAAAAACCATCATTATCCTAAAGTAAGACCATGCCATCCTATCAGTCCATTCCTATTTAGACTAAATTCATTTTTTAGTCATCCTATCCAATCCTATCTTGATCTTGGTTACTTTGGTTCTTCCCACATTTTTTATGAGGGGATTTCGATCAAGTTTCAATAATAAATCAAATTCATGTTTATAATGACATTTTATAAAATTAGTGTGATAGTTGATCTAGAAAGATATCTTTTATTTTCCATCCTATCAAGTTTGTTTATATGAGCTTGATTATAACCACCTATGGGTAAATCAGTGTCTCACCAGTCTTGCTACTAATTATAACCACTTATGGTCAAATTAGTATCATTGATCTAATCCATTGTATCCTACTTATAACTACCTATGGGCAAATTATGGGAAAATTCTTATTTATCATACATTACCTCATCACCTTGCCATTACTATTGTCATTTGACTGGCCATTTTATAGATTTGAAACTTGATGGGACCTAGTTAGTTTTTCTCTACCTTTTGTTTGGACATAATTATTGTAAGGTGAGGTCAATTTAGGACTATGTGGTCCATGTTCAATTCATATTGAGGTCACCTTAGTCCCCCTTTCCATATGCTCTCATGATTTTGTGAGCAACCTAAGCTAACGCTCTTGCCATTTTATGAGTATGTTTCTTATAATTCTTTAATGAGTCAAGATACCTCAAATGCCAAAAAAATTTCAAAATTTTCAAAAATCCAAAAAAAAATTGTTCTATCTAAGCCTAGTCAGTTATTCTCAATCTACCTTATTGGGGCATGGTCATTGTTAAGATGCTTTATTTTGTTTTTATTTTCAATATTTCTATTTGTTTCTTTATTTTTTCACTTGTCTATTTGTTTGATTTTAACATTGTTGCCTTGATTCAGTCTATATGCAATCATTGGGTGAATCCTTGTATATTTATACTTGAATCCATCCATATTCATATATCAACATTATCATCATGGTTTTTATCATTAGTGTAGTGTTTTTGATTATTTATTAGATCTAGAGTCAGTCCTTAGGCATATTTTAAGATAGTCTTCATGGTGTTCTATCGTGATGCATGTTGTCATGTGCTATAGTAAAAATCAGCTTCAAGAAGGTATATAATCAATAGAGCCATAGAATTTTATCCTTGGCACCTTGGTAAATCCTCACATCCCATCTTGATCAAATTAACCCAAATAACCATTCTAGTTTTATCATTACTAATCAAGATGAGCATATCCTCATTAGTAGGTACAACTAAATCATTTCTATTGATCAATATTTATTCCTCTATTCATTCCTTTCATCACTTTGTGCATCCTTGTATACCTAGTTGTTTGTGACTTCTTTAGTCATTAAACCATCACTTCTACATTTGTACCCAATCATATTAGATTTGTATTCTAGGTTATATCATTTAGTTATGCTTGCTAAACTACCCTAACTAGGGTAACCATATAAAACATCATCTTTAGCCAATTCAGGTCCTTTAATGATTATAACCACCTATGGGCAAATCATTATTTCAACTTTTATTTCTGATTATAACCACCTTTGGGAAAATCAATCCCCTTTTTAAATCAAGGCATGCAAGCATTTTCTCATCTAGATTAATCTTAACCATGGGTTATTTCCACCTTTATTCTTTCTTCTTTTCTAGGGACTATCCATCCACATATGTGATGACTACTCCCTCGAGGGGGCATCGTCATAAACTTTCCAAACACTAGTTGGAGTTTTTTATTCAATCACCATCTTCCTTTTATTACACATGACCTTTTAATTCTTTGAGAACACATTGTTGTGACTATAGTTTGAAATGTCTTCCCAAATAGGGGAAAACTATAGACACCTAAAAGTGGCAACCATTAACCTCCAACTAGAATTTTGACCAATTTCTACCAAAGTGCATAATTTGGCCTAAAAAAACTAAAACATGCTAAATGATGTGAACCTATTATATTCAAGTGATGATTTTGGATAGAGTGTCACTAAATTAAGAAATTAAATTTATTAAGTATCTAACTTTGATCAAATCATTTTGAGTCAAAATGACATTTTCACATCTAGGTGCTCTAGACTACTCTTTTCTACCAAATTTCTTGCATGAGACACATGCCTTTATTATTTTGCATTGGAAACATCCTAAAAGTGAATATTGTTCCAACACATATAACATCTAATTTCAATTCTATTTATTTAAATTTTGAGCCAATAACAAGACATTTTAACCAATTTGATTGATTTGTGTACCAAGGGCCAAAATTTGCATTAAAATTACCTAATCATGTTTAAAATCTAAATAATTCAAATCATGATCCTAATAATAATTCCATGGAGGATTTTGAATATTTATTTTTGAAAATAAATATTAAATATCTACATCATCAAATGACATCATTTCTATGGGATGGCATCCACAAGCAATAAATGCATAAAATATCAGGATTAAGCCACCCCTTGCCTCATTAAGATCCTCCATTCCTCTTAAATGCCCCTTTATCCAAAATATTTATGGGGGACATTTATAAATTTAAATACATAATTGGATTTATTCATGACCACACATCTCAATCTTGAGATGGATGGTCATGGTTGATCCTAAACCATTTTGAAAATCTATAAATAGAAGATCCATGAATAAGAATTTTAAGCTATTTTGGTGCAAAGTTATAATGCTAAATTTATTCCAAAACTTCATGAATTTTAGTGTTATAATGCCAAATTGTTAAATTAAGCCAAATCCATAAGCCACATGGTGTCAAGAGGAGGTGGATGATAGCCAAGCTCTATTGCAATAGACCTTTTGAAGCATAAAGCCAAGCAAACCAATGAATAAATCTATTGAAGAATCCAAGAAGGGTAAGAAAGTTTATGTTCTTTCTTTTTAGTTGTGTTTTGTCAAATTGTTTTTCTTCACTAAACTCCCCTTAGTGTCTAGGTGTAGAGATGTATGCTTATTAGCATGTTTCTTTCAATTTAATTTCATTTTAGAACTATTGAAATACTAACCACTTCTCTTGAGTCAAATTTCTATTCTACAACCTACAACTGATCAATACATATCATTATAGAATGAAGATCATATAGGGAAGCCAAAAGTCAGGAGGTGGAGGATAGCCAAGCTCTATTACAATAGACATTTTGAAGCACAAAGCTGACCAAAACAATGAATATATCTATTGGAGCATCCAAAAAGGGTAAGAAAGCTTGTGTTTTTGTTTTCTAGTTGTGTTTTGTCAAATTATTTTTCTTCACTAAACTCCCCTTAGTGTCTAGGCATAGATATGTATGCTTATTAACATGTTTCTTTCAATTTGATTCCATTTTGGAACTAATGCAATACTAACCACCTCTTTTGAGTCAAATTCCTAGTCTACAACCTCCAACTAATGAATGAATATCATTATAGAATGAAGATCTTGTAGGGAATGTAGAAGGCTACATCATCAAAAAGGTCTCCAACTTGGTTAAGATAGGAATATTATTTTTGTAATTGAGCTTGTATACTTTTGAAAAGAGAATATTCTTTTAATGGCAAGTGTAACTTATAAATCACATTTCTTGTAGGTTAGTCATTTAGAATGTCTAGAGCATTCTCAAAAGATTGTAAAAGGACAATTATCTTTAAATTTTGACATGACTAACTGATATACTTGATGAAAGATTTATATAAAGAGGTGTTGTCAATTGTAAAAGGAGGAGAGTTTTTGGAGCCAAAAATATTTGTAGCTTTTGAGAAAATTAATATAAACAAGGAATTCTACAAAGTTTGTCCACATTTGCTTGTGTGAATTGTTATCTTGGTTTCTCTCTTATTTGTCTAATCTCATCTTCAAATTTGAATGGTTTGTATGAATTTTGAATGTGCATATTTTAATGCAAAGTTGCAAATTTCGAATAATGATGGATTAGTTGAAAGTTCTTAGGTTTACTTCACTTTATTTATTCTTTTTGTATCTGGGCTAATGCTATTTGATTTTAGGGTTAAAATTCTTAAAGTAAATCTTGTTCTTATTTACATATTTTCATACTTTCCTTAGAGGTTTGCCTAATGTGTGGTAGGATTTGAGCTTATGTTACTTCATGTTTCACATTGGTTAAATGCATATTCAGATGAAATTAGAATTTTGTCATAATGTTTGAAACAAAGATCAACAACACATCTCTCTTTTGCCCTACCCTTCCTTTTTGTCACTTTTTATCAACTCACCTTAGATAAGGTTCATTTTGAATATTCATCTTAGTTTAGATTTAGAATTAGTTTTGAGCATATTCACTTTAAATAACATAGATCATATTCAAAATCAAAGATTAAGTATCAAGCCATGGTAGCTCCCAACCACCAACTAATATAAATTTATGAAATAGTCAACCTATTCTACCTCTATTCCATTGAGGATAATAGGATTATCACAACTATCAACTCATGTAATGAATTATCTGAATCCAAAAAAAAAGTGTTTTTTAAACACTATATGTTGACTTAATGGTATATATTTAGGAATCAACAAAATTTGGCGCTAGAAGGAGGGTGAGCTAAATCTTTGAAAATTTGTAACATATTTGTTTATTTTGGTGAATTTTATTGTTGCATATTTATGTTTCTTTTAGCATATTTGTGTAAAGATCATTGATCTTAATGGTTTTAGACTAGTCTTTGTGCTTATTTAGACAAATATAGATGTTCTTTGAAGATTGATGTTTATTATGGTAAAGATAACTTAAAATATGTAAATCTAAGCATTTGAGGTTAGTAATATCTATTTTTTTCAAATATTGATATATCCTTTGCAAATTTGAGTTTAATTAAGCTTGAAACATGTAAAGATCATTCATATTTACGTGCTAGGACACATATTTGGGATAATTTAGATAAATATTAATGTCCTTTACCATTATTTATACATATTTGTACAAAATTTACTTTATGTAAAAGTTTGATCATCATTCTTTGTAAAGATAAAACTTACACATTATATTTCAAATAGGGTTCAAAGCTCTCAAGATAGAATTTCTAAGGATAAGGACTAGGTCACGTTCAAAGACAAGGCTTCCCCTTATTTCATTAGAAGTTCATAGGAAAGCTAGGTGAGATAAAGGTAAGTGTATTCTTTCAAAGTCTCAACCAACTTCACCAATTTAGGGTGATCCTATATTCAATCCTTATCAAGGTATGGCTTGGATAGGTAGTTCTTCAATCAAAGTGCCAGGTGGGGTACATGACCTTCCTTATAATCCTAAAAAGTATTTAACTAATATTAGCCTTAATGGTGTTTTAACTACTGAAGAACACATTTAAAGCTTAAAGTATTCTTTAAGACTTTTGAATGTTGTGCATGAAGATGTAGCATGTAGATTATTTCCATTTAATTTCAAATATGTTTCATATGAATGCTTCATTAACTTTCTTGAAAACTACATATCTAGATGGAATGATATTAATAATTACTTCATTGATTAGTTTGTCAAAATTATCAGTCCATATGTCTTGTACCAATAGTTTACCATAGTCAAAAGAGATGCTAATGAGCTTATAGGAGCCTTCACTGCTAGATTCCAAAAAATGTTCAACAGAACCATAGCTCCTTATAGACCTGATGAGGCTTTGGCCTTAGAGATCTATAAGGATGCCTTAGATCCCATGACTTTTGTGTTTTTGGAAAGATCTTCTTAGATCACTAATAAACTAGCCCTAGCTTATGCTGAAGATGTGATCATTACTGACCAAATGCAACCATAGGGCCAAATGGCATATAATATTCCTAACATTAATCCAAATTTACCTATTCTAAATGTCATTCTCAATTCCAATCAACATATTCCTACATTAAATTAGCTTCTCATTTTAAACCATTTGCCTTTTAGCCATGCACATCCTATCCAAAACCTAGGATTATTGAACAAATCTGTTAATGGGTCTTATCCACAAGACCAAAGAGCTTTGATGCCTACATCTAGTAGTAAAAATCAATTCCATAATTCTAAGGTACCTAAGAATGATAATGATTATATCTTGAAGATGGTTCAAAAGCTAAGAACTAATTTCATTTAGCTACAAAAGTAGGTTTGTAATAATGGAGAAAGCTATAATAGGAACTTCTCTTTCCAAAGATTCAATAGGCCTTCAAATATATTTCAAAATAACAAAAAAAATAACCATAACAATGAGTCATCTACTAATAAGAGTGTGTCTGATATAAATCTTGGTGATGTATCTTTGCCTGATTATTGTAGATTTCATTGTACTTCAAAGCATGGTGAATTAGATTGTCTAGAATTTTTCAATGATTTTAAAGATTTTCAATAATAATTGGATACCTTTGAAGTTATACCTAATAAAGACAATGTTGTAGGTACCTAAATTTCTTCAAGGTCATCTAAATCTATTGGTTCAACTCTTATGGTGGAGACATTTGAGTTCCCATTCCAAGAAGAGAACAAGCATAAGGATATCCCTAAATAGATTCATGATTTTCAACAATATCTAAAGAAGACCTATCCTCTGAGTAATATGGAATAGAAATAACTTTTGACTACCTCAACTCCACCAAAATAATTTGACACTCCTCGCATAACTACACTAGATAACAATCCAAAGCTTCTTAAGGGAATTACCTCTAAACCTAATGTTAATACATCTAATTATTTCAATAGGACTAGATATAATATGGTAGAGGACATGAAAAATATCAAAGCTAACATTAACTTTTATGAGTTGACTCATATTACAAAACAAAGAGATATGTTTTTGGAATCTTTGTCTAAGTAGCTTGGTAAGTCTCAAAATCTTACACATGCTAACATTACAATACATAAAATTAAGGTAGACATTCCACCTTTCTTTCTCATAGTCAAGATCTTTGGTAAGAATTTACAAAATTGCTTGATAGATTCAGGTGCATTTGTAAACATCATGCCGAAGGGTATTTATGAACAATTAGGTTTGACTCCCATTAAATCTAATAGAGTTATGACTCAATTAGATAATTAAAGAGTCAAATTGATTAGTGAATTGTTAAATGTCCACATAAAAATTGATTTTGAACCAAGGATCTAATAATTTATTAATGTCTAAGTGCTAGATATTCTTAATACATATGGAATGCTGTTAAATAGGGATTGGAACAGATCATTGAATGGTTATATGTAAAATGATTGTTCATGCATATAGATTTTATGGAAAGGAGTTCTAATTTAGATCAAAATAGAAAGGGAGCCCAAAATTAAGCATATGATCATTGAATACAATGCAACCAATAAGAGGGTCAACATGGTTAACTTAGATATAGGTGTTTACACTCTTAACACCATAAAGGTATGTAACACCAAAACTTCTCATGCTATGCCTAGATTATGGAAGCTATATTTTGATGGTGCTAGATGAAAATTAGGTTCTAGAGTAAGATTGGTATTAATCAATCCCATTGGGAAAGAATATAATGTCTCTTACAAACTCCAATTCCTATGCACTAACAATCTTATAGAGTATGAAGCACTTATTCTTGGATTATAGTTTGAAATTAAACATAAGGTGAAGGAACTATTAGTTTTTGGTGATTTAGAACTGGTAGTTAATCAAGTCAAAAGTAAATACCAATGCAAGCTATCATGCCATAATAAATATAAATTAAAATTGTGGGACTTAATTGAATGTTTTGATGCTTCCAACATTATGTCAATCCCTAGGGAGGAAAACAAGGTTGCTGATGAACTTGCTTTAGTTGTAGTCAACCGTATGCCTAATCAAAGTTCTAAGTTAAAAAAACTTACCATTTAATTAGTCCCCTATCCCTCAGTACCAGATAATTTCAACCACTTGTAATTATTCAGTAAAGATCAGTAGATCATAGACTTCATGACTAGTTTAGGAGTATTTGAGGCTCACATCATTGATGAATCTAGTGAAAATACCCTTGATGATGACAAAGTTGAAGGTAAAAATGATGACAAGGTCATGCAATTGAGCAACAATAAGATCCACCAAGGGATGATATTCTTAGAGAGACTCTTTGATTTTGATAGACTAGATGAGATTGTCAAGATTCCCAAAGTGAATGGGAAGTATTACAATGCAATTAACCTAGGTTTCTAAGGTCAACCTCAGATGGTGAACATTGGTACATCCTACACAAGCATTGAAACTAAGAGATCCAAATATTTTTTGATCAACTATAAATATGTAATAGCATGGTCCTATGATGACTAAAATATCTTTGATCCTATTGTCATAACCCACACCATACCTCAAAAGGAAGCTTGTAAGCCATTTAGGAAAAAGAAAAAAAGCCATTCAACCCTATCTTAGAACCAATGATATACAAAGAGGTCAAAAATTTACTAGATGCTAAGATAGTGTTTGACATTAGACACTCCACTTGGGTAGCTAACCCAATACCAATCAGGAATAAAAATGGAAAAATTATATTGTGCATTGATTTTAGAAATCTAAATAAAGCATCTAAAAATGATAATTACCTGTACCTTCTCTTGACCAAGTAATCCAAATTTTTTTTGGTTTTGCTATGATGTCATTTCTTGATGGATTTTTAGGATATAATAGGTGCTAGTGAACAAGGAAGATAGGATGAAGACTACTTTTATTACCAAGTGGGGCACTTTTTCCTATAAGAGAATGCTTTTTGGATTGACAAATGCAGGTGCAACATTTAAAATTCTAATGGATCATGAAATCCAAGGAATCATAGGTAGGTGCATTATTATTTACATGGATGACTTGAATATATTTTCAAAGAATAGGGAAGATCACATCATGCACTTGTAACAAGTATTTGAAAGGTGCAGATTGTATGGCATTTTTCTCAACTGAAAGAAAAGTATTTTTATGTAACCAAGGGAAATTTGTTAGGATGGGTTATAACTAAGGAGGGGATCCCTATAGACCTAGATAGAGTAAATGTAATATCAAATATAGAACCCCCTAATAATAGGAAGGAACTAAAGTCTTTCTTTGGTAAAATCAACTTTGTGAGGAAGTTTTTTTTTTTTTGGTTTTGTATAAATAGTGAGACCTTTGAATGACATGTTGAAGAAATATGTTAAGATCACTTGTAATGAAGAGACCAAGAAGGCCTTCAAGGAAATCAAATAATAAATTGGACAAGCCCTGATGATGATAAGTCCAGACTTTACTAAAGACTTATATATTTACTCTTTTGCTTATAACCATACAATTGTAGTTATCCTAAATTATAATATAAATGCATTTGATCATCTAATTATTTCATGAGTACTAATTTTAAAAATGCTGAATTGAATTATTCTCTTATTGACAAACAAGAATATGCTTTGGTCAAAGAAGTGAAGAAATTTAGGCATTATATCCTTAAAAATAAGGCACATGCAATACTACTAGACCCTGCCACTAATCTCATGCTTAGTCAATGTAAACTTAGAGAAAGGAGAGGTAAGTGGATGTCTATTCTCCAAGAATATGATCTAGAGATGAAGACTGAAAAATTGGTACGATACCAAGGTTTAATTTAGTTGATTACAAATATTAATCCCAAACTGAGTGTCATGTAGGTAGAACAATAAAAAATTTAGCCCAATGATTGGTATGATCCTATTTTTCATTTGATAATCAATGGATATTATCCTATAAGGTTAAGTAGAGTGTAAAAGATATCTTTAAGGCTCGAGGTAGCTCATTTTGTGATCAAGGATGGAGTGTTTTATAGGAATAAATTTGAAGGAATTTACCTAGGGTGTGTTTCCAAGGAAGAGGTGATTGAGATTTTGAGCACTTTACATGAAAAAATAGGAAGTGGACATCCATCTAGAAGGACAACAATCCATAATATGATTAAGGCTCATTACTAATAGCTCACTATCTTTTAATATGCTCACAAACATGTGATAAAATGCCACTCATGTCAAATATTCAATACTAAAGAGACCAAGGTATCCATGCCATTAAAGCCAATAATGATTGATAGACCCTTCACCCAATGGGGACAAGATTTTGTGAGGGTCATCAACCCCAATTCATCAGATGGTCACAAGTATGTTCTGATTGCTACCAACTACTACATAAGATGGACTGAAGTAGTAACAACCATGTAATGCACAACCAAAGAAGTGATCAAATTTTTAAAAGAGAACATATGCACCAGGTTTATTACACCTATATCTCTAGTCTGTGATAATGGATCTACCTTTGTATCCATTGAGATGATTGAGTGGGCATATGACAATAACATTGTCTTCATGTTTTCATCCAACCATTATCTTCAAGGTAATGGAGTGTCAAAATCAACAAATAAGAACTTGATGAAAGCCATAAATAAGTTTATAGATGATAAACCAAGAACATGGTACAAGCTACTCAAGTATGCCCTTTGGGTAGATAGAACAAGAGTCAATCAATCTCTTAAGGCATCACCATTCTTGCTAGTATATGGTCAAGAACCTATATTCCCCATAACACTCAAGAAACCAACCTATAAGTTTATGCAAGATTACATGGAGGAGGATCAAAAAATTTCATGTTTAAGATTGCTAGAAATCATACAAATGGAAGATGCAAGAGAGGAAACTTTTGCCAATTTTAGTAGGAACCGAACCATAGTTAAGTGGTGGTTTGATAAAAAATCAAAGATAAATGTGTTTAGATAAGAAGACATGGTCCTTCTTTGGGAGAAGCCATCTCAACCCAAGTGTAAACATGGAAAATTCACTCCTTTATAGATTGATCCATATCAAATTACAAAAACATTAGAAGATAACACCATAAAATTGAAAGATTTTCAAGGAGCAAATTTTACATTGCCAACTAATGGGCAATACCTCAATCACTATTTCTCTATTGTCCCCTTAGAGTCTTCATGAAATGAACTTTAAGACTATTTATAGCTAGTATATGTAGGCTAGATTATTTTCTTTCTTGTTCTTTCCTTCTTCTCCCTTGCTTGTACATAGTGTTTGTACATATTTGTTTGCTTGTTTCCTTTGATTTTTATTGTTGTGTTTGTTTTTCCTAATTTATTCCTTGCTTTTAATAAGTCTGTTCTAGATAGCCCTCAACTCAAGATTCATATGATTGCTCAAAAAAAACTCACAGTTCAAGAATTCATGTATGTTTTCTTAGCATTGGTTGATCATGGATTATTGAAATATGAGCTTAATTTTATAGTTTAGATAAACTAGTAAAGACTAATAAATAGGTTAATTGTTCCTTAAGATTTTTAACCTTGATTTGATCTAAGTTTGGTTCTAAGAAATATTGCATATATAGGGTGAAAGATTAGATTATTAGGATATAGTCTTGATTGCACTTAAAAAACATAAATTACCTGGGGCAAAGTTTACAGCCAAGGATGATTGTCTGAATATCAAACATATGACTAAATCCTTGCTAATCTAGTTCCCAACCTTTACTATAGAGTCAAAATATCTAAAAATACAAAAAATAAGAGCTTATTGTAAAATTTAAAAAATATTTCTGAGCAAAGATGATTTTGGTAATCCCCACCAAGTCTATGGATGCCTCACTAATAGTGGAACAAGGCCTTGAGTGGAGCTAAAGGTAACTCTGATGGGGCTATAAATTCTTGGCTAGAAGTAGAGCAATGCCTAAACCTCCCTTGAGTTAAATCATGATGTTTGATCCTAATTTTGCTTGTGCAAGATTTGTTCTAACCATGAACTGATCTTAATAATAGTGCTTGATCAAGTGGGATAATTATCTTAGTTATTACACTAAACTAGATTCTTTGAACTCTAACATATTGCTATGTTTCCCCCAGAAGTCACCATTTATTGAAGTCAACATACCCCCATTTCTAAAAAATGGGGGCCCTTGTTTTAATTATGTAAATGTGTACCTTAAAGTTGAAAATTCACTTGATTAGAGTACCACTAACATGTTTGCGTATTGTCTTAATTTAAAGATCATTCACACCCAATTTGATTGTCATATTTGTTCATAATTCTGATTTAAACTTACCTAAAGTTTCTAACATTAGATCTTTATGTTTCAAGTTGCAACTCCAATGGACTCCATTTGGAATGGGCAATGTCTTGGGTTCCATATATGAATGCTAATTTTAAATTTTAATAACCTTTGGTCTATTGAAAATCAAATTGAACTCATGTTTAATCATCATGAAACACTAATTCAAATTACCCTAGCTTAGGTCCCTTTGAATCAAATTCAAATTTTGTAGGAATAATTTACATGAGAATAATTTATAATGCCATGGACTTAGCTTAATTTTTATCCTAAGGTGTAGTCATGTTTATTAACATGACCAAACCTTAGTCTAATTTTTTTTATGTTTGGTCTATTTATTTTCCTAATCCCCCTTGGTCACTTTTATTTCCACATGGTCTAACTAAACAAAGGGCCCCTTTTAATATAGACTTAGCCTAAAAACCTTAACCTAAAATTTTGTTGTATTTGTTAATAAAAAAAAATTTAGGATAAAACTATATGTTGTGTCTTTTATTATTTGTGAGGTCCCCTTTATTATTTCTCAAAATTTAGCTTAAATTTTTTTTCCTAAGGTCTTGCCTCTATTTATTAACACAAAATAAAACCATAGTTCAAAAACATTATGCTAATTCTTTATTTTCCTAAGCACTAACTTAAAGATCATTTTCATCTACAGGATCAATGATCTGCATTTACTTAGAAAATTGAGATAATGGTGTGAGCTTTAAGACAAATCCCCAATCCTAAGCTAATGTTTGAACATCTTCTAAAGATCAACACTAATGGTGCATATCGAATCAAGACTTCAACAAAGCCCTAGGACAAGTGAGAGGGTGACAAGTGTCACAATCTCAATGAAAGAATATTGAATAGCTAATAATTTTAAACCCCTTAGATCGAGATCCAAAAATACACATTTACTTAGATGAGGATGATTGGATGGTGCATAACAAGCATTGAAAAATCAAGGACCCTATAAACAACCATAGAGATGACAAGTGGCATAATCATGAACCACAAATTAAAGCTCAATCATCTTTCAAATATTGATGGTAGGTGGATGAATGTACATATTTTGATCAATGGTCTATGTATCAAGACGTACAATTAATAAGATCAAGATTGATGGAGCATGATTGATCCATGAAATTAAGATCAACAATGTGATATGAGTTTGTTCGAGTAGGATTGATCTAATGGTGCATATCGAATCAAGACTTCAAAAAAGCCCTGGGACAAGTGTCACAATCTCAATGAAAGAATATTGAATAGCTAATAATTTTAAACCCCTTAGATCGAGATCCAACAGTACACATTTACTTAGATGAGGATGATTGGATGGTGCAAAACAAGCATTAAAAAATCAAGCACCCTATAAACAACCATAGAGATGACAAGTGGCATAATCATGAACCACAAATTAAAGCTCAATCATCTTTCAAATATTGATGGTAGGTGGATGAATGTACATATTTTGATCAATGGTCTATGGATCAAGACGTATAATTAATAAGATCAAGATTGATGGAGCATGATTGATCCATGAAATTAAGATCAGCAGTGTGATATCAATGTTGACATTTCAATAAAGCTAAGATTAAATACAAAAGTGACAAGTGTCATAACCATGAGCAACATAACAAGCATCCAATAGTGTTTAAGTTCCTATATCGAGATTGATGATCTATGTTGATCTGTGCAAGAATGATCCAATAGTATGAGATCAAAGAATAATTTTCAAAAGGCAATGGTCACTTTTTAAATATTAATGACCAAAATGTCATGAAAATTCCATAAAGATGCCATGGTGATGCCACATAAGTTTAATATGCCAGGTGAAAGATCTTGTAGACCCAAAAAATGTAAGGGCATAAGTACGTAGTCCAATTAGGATATAAGTCATGAAGCTCACACAAGTTCAAACAACTATTTCCATTAAAGCAATGTAAAAACCTTCAAGAAAGCCTTGCAAGTAAATAAACCTTGATTTGACCCTGTGCTATTGTAATCAAGCTTAAGAGAGTTGAATTATCACTTGTATAAGGATAAATTAATCCAGAACCAAAGTACAAACCACTAGTGAGCAATTTGAACAAATTCATGACCATTATGTCAAATTATATAAAAGTCCTTACTCTGCACCATATTTAGGTAATAACAAAGTCTGTCAACATCACTTGTGCTAGGATAATTTAATCTAAAATTAAATTACAGACCACTAGCTAGAAATTTAGGGAATCCCATAGCCATGACATCCAAAAAAGGTGTTTTAAGGGAAGATGTGAAGCTCTATCTAACTTTAAATACAGGGTAGAGGGTTTTCAAAGACACACAATTTGATGCCACAACTCTAAATATAGGGAACAACAATTGGTCGAGCTCATTTTAGACCATTAAGAAACAACAACCCATCATAAGAGGAGAATATGTCTATAAGGAGGCTCTAATACAATGATCAAGATCATCTTGAAATATAATAAAATTTAGAAGAGATGACCATCTTGTCAATCCAAGAAGACATATTCAAGCTATATGAAGACACCATGATTGACTTGTTGAATTCTAGTTAGTCATAACTAAACATGAGGTAATAAATGAGAAAAATTCCATGGTTATAGACCAAGCTGGCCAGTGTCAAGCTTAAAGCTATCAAGTGAAAGACTTGATCAAAATATTGACCACGAATCAAGTCCCTCAATTTAGGATAGTCAACATAGCACATTTAAATATGGATATGGATATATTGGTGGATAAGATCAAAGCCCTGACCAACTGGTCCAAATTGATGGAGTTCAAGCATATAAATCCTTAGTTTATACATCAAGTAAGGAACTAAGGCTAAGGAAAGATAGGGGATAATAATAAGAAAATCATAGGCCTACTATTGTCATCTGAGGAGAAGATAGAAGATGTTGGGAGCATCAAACAAACTTTAGAGAGATCTAAGAAAGATATCAGTAACCTAGGAGATCAAGAAAAATATCTATTTATGAGACCCATTATTAACCTCCAGCTAACCAATGAATAGCATTATAGAATGAAGATCTTGTAGGGAAGGAAAAATACTACATCAACAAAAAGGTCTCTAGGTTAGTTAAGATAGGAATATTCTTTTTGTGATTGAGCTTGTATACTTTTAAGAAGAGAATATTCTTTTGTAAAGGCATGTACAACTTGTAAAGCACATCACTTTTAGGTTAGTCATTTAAAATGTCTAGAGGGTTCTCGAAAGATTGTAAAAGGATAGTTGTCCTTAAAGTTTGACATGACTAACCGACATACCTCATGAAATATCTATATAAAGAGGTGTTACCAATTGTAAAAAGGGGATAGTTTTTGGAGCCAAAAATATTTGTAACTTTTGAGAAAATTAATATAAGCAAGGAATCCTACAAATTTTGTCTACATTTTCTTGTGTGAATTTCAATCATGGTTTCTTTTCATTTATTTGGTCTCATCTTCAAATTTGAATGGTTCTTATGAATTTTGAATGTGCATATTTTAATGTAGAGTTGTTAATTTGGGCTAATGTTGGATTAATTAAAATTTGTTAGGTTTACTTTGATTTCTTTGCTTTTTAGCAAGACAATATGTATACGAGTCATCATAACATAATGACATGTCAATAGTCTACAAGGTGTCATCACAATAGAAAGACATGTCACCCATCTAATTTCTCAACATACACAAGATACTTAGTCAAAAAATGTATTTCATTTTAAACAAGATTGCATGGATTCAAGATTTTATAAATAATGAAGTCTATATTGAGGTTAGTGTTATTGAATATTCTCAATGTATTCTACTGTAACCACACACCTAAGATATAGATAGTAAAGTGGGTATATATGTAAGCTATGAAGAATGAGATGAGGTTAGACATTGAAGAGTTGATTACGGACCATATATGAAAGAAGATGTGTATTAGTGTTATGTAATGAATTGATCTTTATGTAACTATCAATAGCTATGATTGAGTTATCAAACTAGTTCTAGAATATTTCTGCATACTTCTATATTATCTATGATAAGGTAGAAATAGATATAAAGATTTTCTATGGATGTGGCTATTTAAACTATGTAGTAATTTATGAATCTATATTGTTAATTAGAAGGAATTCATATGAGAATCACACCATTCTAAATATATATGGTCTTGGTAACATTACTATAGGTCCTTAATAATTTGTACTTCCACTACTTTAGAATCCCTTACCTTCTCCCACTATTGTCCTCATAATTAGAAAGTTCTGAGAAACTAGGAACCTCTACTAACAATGGTATGGAGAACATTGAGTTGTGACTGATGCAACCAAAGTATACCACTTAATACTAGAATGTATGGTGGGTGACTTGTATGAGGATGAGAATGAAAAAAAATTCTTTTGGAAGGTTGTGTGAACTATGCAGATTCACAACAAGTGACCACCAGAGTTATGGGTTTCCCTTCCACCTTGTACACCTTACATTACGGTGGACCCCTTGGGGGAATCAACATAGGCATAAAAATCTCAGATGGACCTATCAAATGGTATTTTCTTTGGAGGTGTACCTTTTTCAGAACCACTAGATGTCTTACTAGAAAGCTCACCTAAATCTAAACTGAGGCAAAAATGGTCAGTGTGCAAGTTTCACATGGTGAAGGAGGACCTTGAAGACTCTGACATCACTAAAATTGAAGCCCCTAAATCTACCATAGACACTTCTTAGCCTTTGATGCCATTTAGTGCTTGGCTCAAGATGATGTTTCCATAGGTAGTTGCATAGGATGTTTTCTGAGGTTGATTGGGGAATGGTTTTATTTTGCACTCATAGATTTGTATGGATAAATAATCCTCCTAATTTTTAAAATTTGATGAACCACCTTTAGATCCTGAGGAAGTCATGGCTGAGTCCCCAACTAAAGAAGAGAAGTAAGCTACTTGAGAAGAGGCTGATCTTGATATTACCTGATGATGCCACAAGAAGGAAAGAAAAGGGCTAAGGCTAAAGTTATATAGAAGATGCAGGATACATAGGTATAAGCTCAAGCTCCTACCCCTCCAAATGCTCTAGAGATAATCACCACGATGCATGCTACCCTTGATACTGACCCAAAATATATGAATGAAGAATCCCCTTAAGTTGTTATAGAGATAATATGATAGTACAACAATAAAATTGATTAGGAAGTTCAACATCTATAAAGGGAGGATATCATAGTTATGTCTTAGGAAGTTCTAGGTGTTACTATTGATGCTACTACTCTGGCTAAGTCACAAGCTTTTCAATTGACCATTCTGTCAATAGAGTAACTAAAATTGACTACTGATGAGACTTCATTTTTTCCTATCACATAATTGTCTTCTCTTCAAGTGTCTTTGGATCCTTTACCATGTAGTGTAGAACAATTGATTACACAACTTTCATCTACTTTGACTAGTTTCTCCATTATGTCCATGCTATATGGGCCTCTCCCACTCACTTAGAGAACAATGTTTTTACTATTGCTTACTCCTCTTCAGTATGCCTCGACCCTTATTTTATCTACTTATTTAGATAGTGCACCAACCTTCACAGACCTTTCTCTCAATGTTACTCAACTATCACTGAGTAAACAAATTGAAGGTGTCATCGCATTTCAAGAATCTTTTTCTCAGCAGGCTCAATCTTTGGTCTAAAAAGTTTCATAGCTGGATGTTGAGAATGCTATGTTGTGGCACACCCTATAGCATGTATGTAATACTCTATAGACTACTTTCCCAGACCTTGTTTTTTAAGTCACGATTGATCCTAGCTAGTCCTTTGTGGATCACCTTCCTTTACTTCTTAATCAATTAGTCCAAGATTGGCAGTGTAGGAAATTGCACATGTATTATGATCAATAAGGCATGGTAATCAAAGTCAAGAATATTAAACTATGAAAATTACTTATCGAGTATCAGACACAATTTAGTGTGATTATACATCAATCTATATAAATCACTCATCATTTATTAGATTAGTGATAACAACTTTAAGATGTTTAGACTGGTCTATAGCCTAATTTTACTACCACACGAATCACTTTCATAGAATTTTTGAACCTACAAACTACCCCCCCAATCTATGGATGCTATGTTAAATGCCTCAATTAGTGTATGAGATGTAGTTGTTGATCAGTTGAAAGGGTCGTAGACTCAGGTAAAGCATAATGCCTTTATTGTAGTTCAAGTGAATCAATTTATAGACCATATTACCTTACTTTTAGGTGATATTGATGATAAGGTTATGACCACCAAGGCTACTTCTGCTTCATATGATGATGTTAATTTATAACATTTGTTATATGCTCAGGCTCCCCTGTATACCTTGGTTCAGGTATTTCAAGAAGTCCTATTGGAGTGGCACACTTATAAGTAGGACTTGGCTATAATATATGTCTCCATTACCCCAATGGTTCATGATCCTATATTTATTCCTCCTAGTCATCTCCTGGCAATTTTGTGGTAAAATAAGAAGGTTGCCTCTTTAGTGACATGGTCTTCCACTATTCCTCCTCCATCCTCTCCTCAAGTTTAGGTGTTATTTTGGTTCTAATGTTTTGGTCTCTTTTGATTTCTCTATTGTTTTGGTTCATAGAGGTTAGTTGTCTAAAAACCCAAAAGGGTGGCCATCTGATCTCAGTAGCTTACTAAAAACTTGAAAGGATAGTAGATTACCTTGTGATTTTCTTTGTTGTGGATAGGTAATGGTCAATTTCGCTCTTTTTTGGTTATTTTTCTTCTATGTTTTCTCAGGATGAGACAACTCATTAAGTCTAAGAAAGTGTTAGCAAGAAAATATGCATAAAAGGAGTCATCATAACATAAGAACGTGTCAGTAGTCTACAAGGTGCCATCATAATAGAAAGACATGTCAACCATCTACTCAGTCAGCATACAAGAGATGCTTAGTCATAAAATGTATTTCATTTTGAATAAGATTACGTGGATTCAGGTATTTCTAACTAAGGATGTGTTTATTGAGGTTAGATTTGTTGAGGATTCCCAATGTAGTTTGTTGTAACCATGCACCTAAGATAGAGATAGTAGAGTTTGTATATATGTAAGCTGTGAAGAATTAGAGGAGGTTAGACATTGAAGAGTTGATTTTGGACCATGTATTAAATAAGATGTGTATCAGTGCTATGTAATTAATTTATCTTTGTGTAACTATCAATATTTATGATTGAGTTATCAAACTAGTTTTGGAATATTTTTGAATACTTTTGTATTGTCTATGATAAGGTAGCAATAGATATAAAGATTTTCTATGCATGTGGATAGTCAAACTATGTATTAATTGATGAATCTATATTGTTAATTGGAAGGAATTCATATGAGATTCACACCAGTCTAAATATCTATGGTCTTGGTAACTTTATTGTAGGTCCTTAGGAATTTGTACTTCCACTACTTTAGAATCCATTACCCTTCCCATAATTGTCCTCATAATTAAGTAGTTTTGGGAAACCAAGAACCTCTGCTAAAATTTCTCTTCTTACATCTGGGCTAATTCTATTTGCTTCTAGAGGTAAAATTCTTAAATTAAATCTTATTCTTATTTGAATCTTTTCATACTTTCATTAGAGGTTTGCCTAATGTGTGGTAGGATTTGAGCTTGCGCTAATTCATGTTACACATTGGTTAAATGTTTGTTTAGATGAAATTGGAATTTTGTCATAATGTTTGAAACAAAGATCAACAACACCTTTCTTTTCTTCCCTACCCTTCCTTTTATTCCTTTTTTTTATCAAATCACCTTATATCACATTCATTGTGAATATTCATCTTAGTTTAGATTTAGACTTAGTTTTGAGCATAATTCACTTTAAATAGAATAGATCGTATTCAAAATAAAAGATTAAATATCAATCCATGGTGGCTTCCAAACACCAACTAATATAAATTTGTGAAATAATCAATCTGTTCTGCATCTATTCCATTAAGGATAATAGGATTATCACAACCAGCAACTCATGCAATGGATTCTTTGAATCTAGAAATGAGAAGTGTTTCTTAAACACTATATGTTGACCTAATGGTAAAAATTTAGGCATTAACAAGTGGATCATCATTGATTCATTTTGGATCAGTGCTAATTTTCCCCTTTTCACAATGTTTATACTCTCACATCCATCCAACCTTCCTCCCTAGCTATTCCTAGTTCCTTACCACATCTACCCTCTTATTCAACCTATACCATTTTAGATTCATATACTTTAACCCCCTATTGGTCACATATCCTACATAAGTCATGTACTCTTTTGGGTATCTCTCCTTAGTGGGTCTTGAGAGTGCATTCTCCTTTAAGAATAGTTATCTATAGGTAGTGCACACACCAGATGATTTGGTTAGCCAACCCTATCACTTATTCTTTTGTTTAGCCTTCGTCAAGCCCAATTTTTCATAGTTTTGGCATTTGATTATAGGATTTGCCTTGGGGCATCTCTGCATGTATTATCTTCTATCCTGCTAATGCAAAACATACACTCCATGTTATGCATCCACATTTATTAGAGCCTATCTATTAGTTATCCATATAATCCATTATTCCATTTTTCAAAACCATCACCCTCTCCTTATCCACCAATGACTCCTTATTTTAAGGGTGATACCTCCTCACATAAACTTGGGGAAGTGGACCTCTCATGGTTTTTATCTCATAACAAGTATTTCATACCACTCCACAAAAAGGGGCATATGTAGATGTTATAATTTTGTAACCTAAGGATGATTAATTAGGTGTCATAAGTCCTATTTATTTAAATCTCCAAAATAAAACCTATCCTAAGTTTTAGTTTATTTATTGTTTACTAGCTTGGTAAATATCCTTTACTTTTAGCTTTTTACCCATCCCAACCTCCTAAATCTATTTATAATCTAGGAATCTACCCCCATAACCACTTTACCCTTGTGTGGAGTCAATAACAATAACTCCACATGTATTCAAGACATTTTCACCCATGGTTGAAACAAAAGGCACCAATTTGGGTGAATTGATGATGATTCACCCACGATTGGTGTCGATTCTCTGAATTGGTATTGATCCATTTATACTCAGCCTACCTTTGTATTCTGAACAAAGAATTTTAGAGCCTTGAATTGTTATTAAAATTCTTGGAGATTTCATGATGTTCCTAATGACACTCTATGGATTTTTGTTACATTCAAATCACATCCTCTATGAAGCTCGAGAAATTGCCGTAGTATGTGTAAGAATTTCATTCTGCTCCCAAATCGATTGGAGGTAAGTTACCATATTTTATTTTATCATTATCTATCAATTATTATTTTGTTATCATTTTATTTAATCATTAAAATATCATTATCATCCCTCTATATCTATTTATCAACCTCTGTTATCTAATTAGTCTCATTTGCTCTCTATTTTATTAAACATAGTCATAGAGAGAACTGACACCAATTCATTATAAATCAGAATCAATTTTTCCAATTGACACTGATCCTATCAAGATCAACATCAATCCATTATGTTTTATTCACAAGATTTGAGACCTTAATATTAAATTCTTACCTTTAATTCTTTACTGATTACTATTATTTTAACATGGACTTTTTCTTGTAGATGACTCTACCTAATTTAGTTCATGATGTAGCCAATATCATTAATCTCCCCATAGTTTCCCAACCTTTGTTGGCAAATCAGAGTAATATAGACTTTGAGTTATCCCTCTATGTAATCATGTATTCATGCTCTTGTGAAGCCATTAAATAAAAATTAGTTGTTATATAATATGATGTAGATTTTTCTTCCACTTATTGGGAGGAATATTTCATTTACATTGATATCTTATTTGAGGACTAAATCTTAATCAACATTGTTATCATATCTTTCATCTATTGAAACTTTATATGTTTTTTATTAGTTTAATTGCATAAATAATGGATTGACATATTTCGAAGGAAGTGTACCACTTATTGGAACTAATCTTGCATCAAGTAATCCAACAATCTCTTTTATTAATCTATTTTTGTCAAGTATTTACATGTGTATAGGTTATCCTTCCTAGCCAAAAAGAAGCTCTCAGTATCACTGGATTTAAAGTGGTGCATATTGTTTCCTATTCCACAAGTATTACATTGATGGATATGGAGATTTATACCTTAGATCCTTAATTTTCATGCTTGTAATGATTCATGTTTAATTGATGTAGGTGCCTCCTATAATATGAATCCTACAAGGGAGTGGTTTTGCCAATATAAAAAATATTATGGCGATGATGTCTATCTAGGAGATAACTAAAGATAAAAGTTTTTAGGTAGATGAATAATGAAGCTCAATTTAATATATGGGAGGATCAAGGCCCTCCCTGGTATTTTGCACATTCCTGGCCTTACAAGTAATCTAGTTTTTGTGACAAAAATGAATAATTTTAGTGTCCAGGTCTCATTCAACAAAGATGGGTGCAAGATGGTGCTTGGAACCATGGTGTTAGAAATGGACATCCACACGGGTACTCTATTTAGGATTTATGTGAGTGTGGTAATAAACACATGTAATGATTCTATTATTCTTGAGGTTGAGGCTTATTCAAGAAGTTGTGCATTGTGTCCAGTGGAGATGACAATGTTATGGCATAAGAGCCTTGACCATATTGGAAAAAAAAGTTTGTACATGACATGGACTAAAGATATGAAAAAAGGGATTGACAATTATCCTTTAGATTTTGATTTCTACAAACATTTAAACTATGGAAAGTATAGTGAGGTGAAATTCCCCATAAATATTGTGTGTCAATCATCCATATTTTTTTTTGGACCAATAGATGTTTTATCAGTGAACTTGTTTGTCTTCTATGTGTCTTGTAATATCTGCACATATAAAAATAAATTTATGTATATTATAATGTAGATCGACACAACACAATAGATATTGGTGGACCAATATGCCAAAATATGTAATATATTCAAAAATAGAGTAATACCCTTAAGATAGTGATATAGAATATAATACATATTAAGGAAGGAATAACTCTATACTATAATTCCACTTCAAGGGGGAAACCTCCAATATCCTTATAGAAAATAGAAGACTCAACCCTTAATTATTATCCTTTATAATGATATTCATATCCTTTACATAGACATATATTACTAATAATGGATGGGTAAACACTTAATCCCATTGTAGGTTGACTCCCTACCCAATGTAACTATTTTCACACATTTCTCATTTGACCCAATATAGTTTACAAATACAACTAAAAAATATGGATGTGTGCCATATGTTGAAAACTTCATCAACTTATATACATTCTCATATCATATTCCTACGTACAAAACATGGAATCCCTAATTAGCATGTTTCATCCTCAAAACATGAGAAGAAACTAAGTAATATGTATTGTTCAAATCATTTCACAGTTGTCTCCATTCTTGAGCATCCACCCATATGTGATCTTGGTAGGTGATAACTCATCAAAATTACTTTAAAATTCCACTATGATACTCTAATATTCCATTCATAATTATCGTACCTTCTTTGTATCCATGCGTAATGATTCCTCCTCTAATTCCATGTTCCATTTTTTTTTGTGCTATTTTGATTCCATGCATGACCATAGTGTTTATTATTTGGCTTCCATACATATCCATAATGATTTATATACTAATTACCTATGGTATAATCTAATGCACTAATATGGTTCCATGTATAACCATAGTTTTTGGATTGTTGATTCTAGGTGTAGCCATAGTGATTGTTCCTTGTATTCCCTATATAGCCAAAGTGATTATTTTCATGACACTCCCTAACATGATTCCATGATTTTTCCTCTCATGATGATGTGTATGTCTATATTCCTCAACCTTAGTATCTATTTTTGATAGTTTGGCCTTATCAAACTTTTATTTTACCACTTCTACCTATTTTTTTACTAGTGTATTTCTCTCTTGAGTAGATGAAGTGTGTTTTTATTCTTTTAATATTTATTTATATTTGTATGCATTTGAATATTACTTATGCTTTGATTCACCATATTTTAATTCATCCTCATGTTCTACCTTGACCTTATTTTGTTATATGTTAAGTGTGATATCATACAAAGTGACCTTATTTCTATTATATCAAAGCTTCATGAACTTATTTTATAAATTAATATTAATTTTTCCAAAGTCTCTAACCAAGGATATCAAGCACAATATCTAAACCATCCACATTAAAATATTAAAAAAATTAATGCAAAAATTATTTTTCCATCATGTGCTTCAAATATTCACACACTTCAATCTCCTTGCCATCTATCCTCCTTGATATTCTTTGTTTGAATTTTTAGATGTTGGGTCATATCTATATTGATGAAGTTATACTTTCTACTAAGGTTTATAGACATAATGACCTTATTATTTTGAATGTATCCATGAAATTGAATATTGAAGCTAATTTATTTGGATCTAAACTATTTGAACCCTTATCCTCCATCTCTTTTTCTTCCTCATCATTATCCTCTACCTTTATAGCTAAATCATTTTTATCCTCCTCATCATTATGTTCCTTATTTTTATAATTTTTCATCACCTACATTATCTTCCTTATTACCAACATGATCATTATTGTATTCCTCTTTTTCTTCTTTTTCTTCATCTTTTTCTTCTATGTCCCATCAATCTAGGAAAACCTTTTACATTTCTTCCTTGAAAAATTCCATTGTTATTCACCTACCTAACCAAACATATTCAATGCAAGCCCCATGAAGTAAAGTGACAAACTTACTTGCCACAAAATTATATGAAAATATCTCTCTTTTAAAAAAATCCAATTTTTTATAACGTCAATATCATCTTATCCATATTTTTTTAAAAATCTCCTTGATCCACAAAAACTAAGATCTAAATAAAATTAATATTCAATAGAACTCAATTTTTTACCTCAAATTTGATAATAAAAACATGTAGATAAGTAGATTTGAATGTATCCTTTGACTAAACTTTGACCAAATAGTTTCAAATTGGGGTCAGCCTCAAAACTGAAAAATCAAAGAATATGCCCCCATTATATTTTTTCAATCTTTCCAAAAATGTAAAGTAATCAGAAAAAATCTAAAATTTAGGCATGCCGAGTGAATTTATGAAACCATACAATCATAATAATTTCTTCAAAACTAACCACATAACCTAAAAAAAATTACTCTAGCTTCCTTGAAATATTGAAAAACTTCAATAAATAAATAAATATAGAATAGTTATTGAAATTACAATTGATAAAGTGAATTTATGAAAACCCATAAAATACAAGTAACTCACTAAAAAATGATCACAACATACCAAATTATTTTATGTAGCTTCTTTGAATGATGCTCCAATTCCAATAAAAATTTGTATAAAAAATCACAATAGTTTATGATATATATTTAACTCTTATAAAATTAGGGTTATGACAAAAATTTACCCAAATTGAGGCTCTTATATCTTTGGTAAGATCCACACATATAATAATATAACTATATCTAATATAATTTACTTCAATATAACATAATGGATATTGGTGGTCCAATATGCCCATATGTAATATATTAAAAATAGAATAATGTCCTTAAGGTAAGGAGACATCTTTATTCCATATTGAGGGGGACACCTCTGATATCCTTCTACCAAATAAAATACTAAATTCTTACTTGATATCCTTTATGATGATATTCATCACCTTTATATGTACTTATATAACTATAAATGATTAGGTAAACACATAATTCCAATGTAGGCAGACTCACTACCAAATGAAACTAAATCTACACATTAATCATTTGACCTATAAAATTAAGTGGGATGTGTGCCACATGTTAGTAAGTCCATCTACCCATATACATTATCATAGCATATCCCTAGGTACATATTGGATTCCTTCATAGAGACTACTCTTATAAGATGTAGATATACTCATCCAAAATAAATCTAAAGTTCTCAACAAATTCAAGGATTTCAAAAGCACTTGTGGAGAATTAGACAAAGAAAATAATCAAAGTGTTTTCTAGATGTGTTCATCTAATTTCATACCAGATTAGATTTAACTCAGAATATAAATAATGTTGATAGCCACTAGCACTAGTTTGAGAATCTAAGAATGACACAATGCTCATAGGCTGACGATGAATGATCCCATAAAGTTACAAGTGTTGAAAAGCACCATAGCACATAAACGTGGACTTGGGTTAGAATCAATAGGAAGGGGTCATAATTGATAACCAATTTTTCATCAAGTCATAATCACTGTATAAACTCGTACTACGTCAAAATCAAAAACTAATTTTATACCAAGTCACAATCAGTGGTCGATTGTGCACTAGGTCAGAATCAGTAGACCACTAATTTTTTTCCTTTGACAAAAACATCATAAAGCTTTGGGGATCTTCGTTTGCATCATTTCTTAGTCATTTTCTTAGCATTTCGCATTGTCAATCTTAGGCATGATCATTATAATTATTTATTTCTCTATTTCTCTCTTTGGTTTTGGCTTTAATTACCATTCTTTGTGTATTATTTGATTATGTTTTCATTTTATATTTTGTGCACTATATGAGATTTTAATGTTACTTTTCATTTCTTCATCTTAGATCTCTATTGCACCTTAGTTTTATCAGGTTATGTGTAGTGTAATTACATTGTATTCTACCTTAGTTTTAGCATGTTGTGTGTAGTGTAATTATTCCTTAGCCATAATTTGTTAAAAAATAAACATGAAGAATCAATAGAACAATGTTCTTTCTATATTCAACGAAAACTTCCATATTCACTCGTATGAAAGTGGTTTGGCCATAATCAAACGGAGAGTTTGCATCTTGGGATTTTTTATTTACTTATTACATATTTTATTTTTACACTTCTTAGCCATTTTATAGAACTTACGTAAGTCTAATTCAGGTAGACATCTCATGATCCATGTTTTTCCTATCAAATATCAATATTGCAATCTTTCCAATTCTCAATCTCTATAATAGGCCATGTTTGATTTACTGTATTTAGTTAGATCCTATTAGTCTCCATATTTTACATAATTAGTGTAGTGTTTTGAACATTTATGTGTCTTTTTCTAAAATAATTGTGTTGTTTGCACTATGGTAATGATGAAGTATGCATGGTTTTGATATGTGAATTTGACATCGAATGGAAGCAATTTTGGCACTTATAGTCGCAATAACTTAACATGTTCGAAAGTTATAGTGATTCTTCATTAGCCTCATAGAGGGGTGTTTAGTCTCCCTATTTTACATAATTAACATAATGGTTTGAACATTTATGTCACTTTTTTTGAAACAATTGTTTTATTTACCT
This sequence comes from Torreya grandis, assembly GCA_037957365.1. Classification (NCBI taxonomy): domain Eukaryota; kingdom Viridiplantae; phylum Streptophyta; class Pinopsida; order Cupressales; family Taxaceae; genus Torreya; species Torreya grandis. The sequence goes on from JARHVA010003225.1 coordinate 1,876,061, forward strand.
TATTACAATGACAAAGTATACATGTTTTTGATATGTGAATTTGACACTGAATGGAAGTGTTTTTTATACTTATAGTCACAATTACTTAACATGCTAGAAAGTTATAGTGATCATTAGCCCCAGACCTTGACCATGATTACTTAACATGCTAGAAAGTTATAGTTATCCTTCATTAGCCCCATACCTTGACCGTGTTAGACAAGTTCATTTATGAATGAAATCAAATAAAAAAATAGAGGGGAAAATAAAGAAAAAGACGAGAAGAAGAAAAAGAAAAAGAAGAGACATTTGATGTCGGACAAAATAATTTCCTTTTTGTTGACGGTTTTCTATAATTTTTCAGTTTAAAAATGAAATCTTTGATAGTTTCTAGTTGAACACACAAAATTTAAATTCGATTAAATACTTTTAATAGAAATTTGATAGAATGCTTTTATTGAAAATTCAATTCCGTAACTACGTTTTATATCACCATTTATGAATATACAAAATCTATTATTATTATTATTATTATTATTATTATTATTATTATTATAACATCTCATCAAACATTTTGGAATCGACTATTTTAATATAAAACGAACCCCTATAACATGAAGACGATGTGATGTGGACCCTCACCTTACACTACAAGGTAAATCAAAAGTCCAAACCCACTAGAGAGTCTAACATTTACTTTGACATTAAGGAATCAAACCAATACTCCACTAACTACCATAGAGAGTGTTTACCCTCTTGAACGGAATGGGGGACGGTGGGGTCCTTTCCCCTCAAATATAAGTGGATGAGGTGGTTGTCGGGCCCACATGAAAAACACAAGATCTGAGGCCATTACGAATTCAAATATGCTCTTTAGGTAACAGATATTTGTTACTTTGGAAATCCCTGGTCGTCAAAATGCGATATGCCACACACGACTGGCTTGGAAAGTAAGCTAATATAATAATATGCCATTACCATTACTGCATGGGAATGGATGGATTTGATTTTGTGGTGAATTTCTTTGACTTCTTTCTTTTCGGGGGAATTGAATGAAATATGGAATAAATCCCACACAGAGAATCTCTGAGAGATAAATCCTGCCGTAATGTTTGAATTCCATGGGGGCAATTTCACCCCTTTCCACTTGGAGGGAGAACCTTTTACGGTCCATATTTGCAAAAAGAGGGGTTCGAATATCCGAATAATAGTTCGTTAGGAGAAAAAACTTTTGACGGGAAATATTCCGTCAAGGGTCGGGGATGATGGGGGCCCGGGGCCCCGGCCCCTCTCAGGGATGGTAGTTGCATAACCATTAAGTAAGATGTGGGAGCCATAGCCGAAAGAAGTCCTAGAGCAGCTGGTACACACATTTTTTTTCGAAACCAGTGGAGCAAGTGTGAAGCAGCTGTCTAATCACAAGTGCCAAGGACAAATGTAAGGACGGACTGTGCAAGACTTAAAGCGGTCTTGGGCTTCATTCTATTCTCCAATGTGTCGACAGGAAGATACACTGCGGAATCTGCTGCTGACCGCTTTTGACAAAGCCAGTCAAAACGGAGGGATTCACTTTGGTTAGGGTTTTGTTCTCCGGATAAATGGAAGTACCCGCCGCCTTTCACAGAAAGTTACTGGTGATGCTGCTAGTTTTGGGTAATAACGATGCTCTAGACGGCCGACGTACAGTCGCCGCCGGGAAAGTTTCGGCAGTGTTCACCGTAAAGCGGATTGGCCCTAATCGGCGTCTGATTATTTGAAAGGCTGAAAATTTAGGATAATAATCTGTCGTTAAACGGGTTTGTTGTTGGGGATGTTTTGGGAAAGGCGCCGCGCAGAGCCGCATTGCTAGCGCGGGCACATACAGCCACTCGTACAGCCCGGCCGTAGCCGTATGTATCAGTAGGGTTTGGTTTGCTAATCTCTCTCGTCCCCCTCCTCGTCCGCTCGCTAGAAATGCGACTAAAACCTAGGCCCCCCAGTGCAGGCGCGAATCCATTCCATCATATCCAAGGACTATTCCCTTATCATTACCATCATAATGAGTATAAGCATCTATTTGGCCATTACACAAAACCATTTTTGGATGCATGCATCAGGTCTGGGGGATCCTGCGGATACCGCGCTTTATTCCCTCGGGGGTAGTTTATAACCCCGCAGATCTTCGGCTCTAAGGCACGCCATTCCTCTCCATCCTCCTCGCTTTCCGGACACCTGCCTTATTAATTAATTAGTTGTCACAGAGTCGAGGCCGGGCGGTTTTCTTGTTGTGGGATCTGGAAACAAGCCAAACTCTCGGCTAGGACCTCCTTTTCACTCCAAGGTTTTAAGAGATGTCAAGCGGATTCGATATGGCGTCGGAACAATTGTGCTACGTTCACTGCAACATCTGTAACACTGTCCTCGCGGTAACGTATTGCCACATAATTGTTATTATTATTGATACTCCCGTCAGTCTGTGTTAAATCTGTAACGAGTCTGTAATTTTAGGTTTAAGACGTTGTTTATATATTGACACACTAAAAGTTTCTGTTGTTAAGTTTATTTTCTGTTTCTTTAAAGTTGTCTTGGTGTGGACGCCTCCTGTAGAAAGGGACCTCTAAAGTTGTATGTAGACTCCCTGCGAAAGTGAAAATGTGGTTTTATTTCGTAAATGTGTAAGCAAAATCCATGTTTGCGATGTAAATCGTTACGCACTTAAAGCTAAGCATTGTGCATTGCGGTTTGTCAGTTGTCTCGTGAATGGGGAGGGAATAGTCAGTGAAAGTTACGAATATTTGCGGACCACGGAAGGAGGAGACTGAATAATCGTTTTATAATGTTGCCTTTTCTTTAACTGTTTTATTCAAGTTTTGCCATAACTGCTGCAATTGAAACCAATATTTTTGCCCTAGTCGGAAAATTTTGAGTTTTGAATGTCCGTCACACTAGAAAAATGGCAGATCAGGGATCTAAACGGCGGTATGATGTGCAGGTAAGCGTTCCCTCCAGCAGATTATTCACTATCGTGACGGTGAGATGCGGTAATTGCACCAACCTTCTGTCAGTAAACATGGCAACATTGCTTCAGTCGCTACCACAGCAGTCAGCACAGGTAATCTATGGATTTTCTTAATATCAATGAACTCGTCTTGCTTTACGCAATTATATCCTAGATTTTTTTTCTGACTGCAAATTGTGATATTTATTTTTATTTTCTTACCGTAATATGGAGCAGATCCTGCGCCTTTGACATTGGAAAGATGTTTATTTAAATTACTGAAATGCTTGAACCATTAGTTCAATCTTCTTTAATACAAACGTTGGGATCTATTGTCTGGTTTATTAGTCTGAGAATATGATTCCGATATTCAAAGTTGCAGCAGAACATTGGGAAGCGATAAGATAATTATGTGCATTCCATTATAATTTTAGTGATCTTGTTGCTAAAAATAAAGGTACTGCCAACTGCAATGAGAAACTCTGCTTTGAAAATAAGCATCATAGTAACACTAATAGATTACCGCTCCAAAGAGAATCTTGGATCTAGTTTCATCCTGAATTGGCTATGGATAAATTCTCATACACAATGCAAAATATTCTCTGTCGATAACGAGAATATTTATGCTTGGCAAAAGAAGTCTTCGAATCTGAACAATAACATGACCAGCGAACATTTTTCCTTTTTCATTTACTGCTAAAATTTTCTTTTTGTGACTGCTATATTCCTTATTTATAACTGAAGGAATCCTCATTGTGTGACTGTGATGAATGGCAAACAGCAGAGCCAGAATATTAGTGCATATGAGCAGAGCAGAGATTCTGCGTCTTCTTCAATCGGCACAGGTAGCGAGGGATGCATGATCTCTTATTCAGAATGCGACGAAAGCAGGACTTCCTCCTATAGACGTCCGTTTCGCCATGCATATCATGAGTTTACAGTACAAATTATCATTTTTATTGGCATAAAAAACAATATTACTGAAAAAAAAAATGTCCTTTTGGATTCACCACGTAACATTACGTAGATTCCTCGCTAAAAGGATAAGAAGCTTTCAAGCATCATTACAGAAAGAAGAAGTAAAAGTGAATCGAGAATTTTGGCTACTAAAATATTTATATTTTGTTGCAGAACCCGAGAAAAAGCAGCGCGTTCCATCCGCCTACAATCGTTTCATAAAGTATGAATGATTTGCAATGGCACAGATAAAAGTCATAATTCCAATTTGCAGTAAACTGAACATATATTATTTGTATAAACGTTAGATTGCATTTATTTATTGCTAGTCTCTTAAGCTATCAAATTTCTGGGATGCAGAGATGAAATTCAGAGGATCAAAGCCAACAATCCAGAAATAAGTCACAGAGAAGCTTTTAGCACCGCTGCGAAAAACGTAAGATGTTGCATCACTGCAATTATTTCCAGGTTTAATTTATTTATTTTTTAGCATTTACAGGCCGATTATCTTCTGCATCAAGCTTCAAGAACTTAACGTGATTCTAATGTTTACTTTTGATCTACAGTGGGCACATTTTCCAAACATTCACTTCGGGCTCATGGTGGACAACCGCAAGCAATCTAAAGTTTCAGAGGTAAAAAATATAATTAGCTACCTTAAAAAATTTCATCCTATGTTTTCAAGCATATCAAATAAGACAGATATCTTGTTTAATGTGAACACTGATTACCATCTCCTTTCACCAGAAGGAAAAAAAAAGAAAAGAAAGAAGCAGCAAATTTTATATAGTTGAGCTTAATCAACACGTATAAATAATAAACAATTATATTTTATTAGAACAAACAATACAATTTTTAAATTTTTTTAATATGATTTAAAAAAGCAATAGATACTTTATACATCCTGATTAGAAACAACTCATCCCATACCTTCTACTCTTTATTGTCATTATTTATCATGAAATATCTATTATACTACCTAAAAACCATAATCTCCTTGTAACACAAGAAAACATGATATATAATTTATACATATAAAATTAAGAATACAAAATATGTAGCTCAATAAATTTTACGTTATATATAAAAAATTTAAATTATTTATATATAAGATGGAAGAATAAAATTGATTATTATTAATGCTGAAATAGTAATATATTTTTATGGTTATTTTTTGGACAATATTTTATTGAAAGGGTTAACTTTTAAATTATTTATATATTTTTACTATTTTTTAATTTTAATTAATAACAGTAAAAAGAATATAATATTTTGTATCTCATTTATAAATAATTTATTCATATTTTTTCTGATTAATTGTATTTTATTTTCTCTTAAAATTTTATAATTCATTATTATGCTAACTCTTTAAACATTTTCTTCATTTTAACCTAAATCTAACTTTTTATTTTACAACATAAATTATAGTAGTTTTGATTTGTATTAATATTATTTAGATTTACTTAGTCCAACTTTCAATTTTTGTGCAACATCTTTTAACAATTAAAAAATCAAATTGTAAAATGTTCTAAATATTTAAAAAATTTATTACTTATTATTTTATAAGAATATCAAAATAAGTTGATTTAAATAATATTTTATCTTTAATAAATATAAAAAATTAAATTAATAAAAAATATTAAAAATAAATATCAAATAAATTGATTTACACATTTTTTGTCTTTAATAATAAATAAAAAAACTAAATCATAAAAAAAAAAATTAATAATATATCAATAAGATTTAAAACATGTAATTAATTTTAGAATATTTAGAAGGAACCTAAAAACTCTAATATATTTAAGCATCTCCAAATAACTTCATAAAAACTTTAACAAAAATTAAATTAGAGAACTGCTTGTCTATTTTAATTGCATACTAAACTAAATTTAAATTTGATTTATATATAATAAATTTTGCAATCTATATCATATGCAGTCTCTTTAATGTGGAAGATTTAGTATTTAGAAGCTTTTTATTAAACTGTTTTAATGTCTTTTACATATATTTGCTCTCTTAAAAATGGATTTTATTATCTATAAATATTAGAGGAAAACATTGTCTGGAAATAGTTTTGCAGCCTATCTCATATGTAATCTCTTTAATATGGAAGAGATTTAGTATTTAGATTTTTTTTATTAAATTATTTTAATATATTTTTTTTCTCTTGAAAACCCATTTTATTATCTATAAATATTAGAGGAAAGCATTGATTGGGAATAGTTTTACAATCTATCTTATATATAATCTCTTTAATATGAAAAACATAATATTTAAAAATTTAATATAAAAAACTTAATATTTAGAATTTTTATTTTTTATTTTTTATTTTTTTTTAAATTATAAAAACTGTTTTAATGTATTTTAAACATGTTTGCTCTCCCTTAAAAACCCATTTTATTATGCATGAACATGGGAGGAAAGCATTTAATTATAAGATGAAGATTGGGAATGGTTTTTTAAAATTTTTATTAATAGTTTATTAAGTCTATTACTTGAATAAGCAAGTAGTCATAATAAAGATAAAAACACTACACAAATCATAAAGAAATTTTAGTAGGAGATAGTTGATATATGATAAAATTTTTGAAGAGAAAATGACAACTAAACTGTAGTTTATTTTCTATAATTCTGTTATAACATTATATTTTGTTTCATAGATTTAAGTAGGTGTCCTTAAAAAAAAGAAGTAAATAATAACTACAGAATCAACTTTACATCATCCAGTGTTTGGATTCCTCTGCCTCAGAAAGTATGGTATCACTTGCTTTCCTTACTGTATACAGTAAACATGAATGTGATTTCTGGTATATGCCACATAATCCCCATCCATTGTTTGGATTCTCCTCTACCTCGGAAAGTATAGTATCACCTGTTATATGCTACTGGATCTTTTTATTTGGAATTAACAAGTAAACCGAGTTTCCCATTAAAAGCATAAATTAGCACAGATAACAAAGGTTTCTTCTCATGCTTATGAGGAAGAGAAGCTTTGAACTTGATACAGTCTGCCGCGCAGAGAAATAAAGGTACTCAATTCATAGAAATGCTGCCAAAATATTCCTGATTCTTGGTGCAAACTAGCATTGTACATTTAGTTCAATAGCCATGATTCAACCTGATTCGTATAGGAACTAGTATCTAATAGTAGTCTGTTAAACTTATGCAGCATTGAGTCGTGTTACATTGAAATTTATTATGCATATCCACGACGTGCATGAATAAAACATGTCAAAACTACGTGCAAAGGTTATGGAAATATGTAATGCTCTTCAATTAGTTGTCTTTATTATTTTTCATTTTTTTAATACTTAGACCTAGATCTGTTGCAACTTATCTTTTTTCCATATGATTCAGTTTTTGAGCCACCCTTAAGCTGCTTTTTGTTCTAAAGTCAGTGCTATAGAACTAACGTTCGCCATTTTACTGTTCATTCTCGTGTAAATGAAGCAGTCAAACTCGCAGCATAATTGAAGACCAGCCAGATCCATTGGGAGCCAGTCGTACAGTAAGTCCAATCAAAATCAGTCCCGATTGACAAGTATTCCCGATTATTTTTAGTCATCTAAAAGATTTATGGCACGACCTTTTGACCGATTGAATTCAAGTGAATTCTTATATTGTTTTAAATTAATATTAGTACATTGTGAAGGGATGGATGAATTACTAGACATTCTTTGTATTAGAGGTTTATTTTGAATGAAGGAATAGAGGCAAAATTAAGGTTAGAAAGGCTTGAAGACACTGTATTTTTTGATGTCCTTGATTGTTACTACATAAACTGTAACTACAGAGAAAGCTTTTGTTTTATTTTTTTCAAACTTTGTTATAAGAGAAAATATTTGTTTCCACTTGACAGCACTGAAAAAAATAAAACAAATATTTTCTGATAACTGTAATAAGATTTTGTTTCAATTCTCTTACTTGTATATCAAATTTGTTCATTTACAGTAAAATTCAAGAATTCTGACTACAAGGATATATAAATATATTTCTTTCTTTAACTTATCCTTGAAATTGAACTGCGCAGGCTGATGTTCTAAACGCAGAAGCTGTCTGGAACAAGTAACTGATTCATGTTCACTGGATGTCTCTATCTGCTGTCTTTTACAAGCTTTCTTAGACATGTTAGTGTGCAACTTAGATTAAATGTTCGAGCACGGGAGCTCAACGATTCAGAGTTTATTTCGCTGCTTCTTATTGATTATGATTGTCCATCAAGTTTCTAGATGATATTTTTTAATTGCAATTTAGACCCAAGTAAAACAGAAACATTTTGGGAAAAATTAAATGCTGTTGTAGATATAGGCTATATAGCTGCTACTTGAGCATATCAATTTGTGGACCCGTAGGGAACAAGTGACTTCTTGAGGTGGTTTTATCATATTGTCACTCTGAACTGCAAAATATATCTGCAGAGGTGTGTTACAGTGACAGGTTTTCTTTGTACTAATGCATATCAATTTCAATTCTGAAAAATATGTTCACTGTAATCCCTAATATAAGTGTTTATCTGAAGTACTTAGCGATGCCAGTTTATTACGTTTCTGATTCGAAAATATTTTTAACATGTCTGTAATCATTGTCAACATTCATGAGAATCGCCATTTTTTCCACCCTTAACTCGGATATGCTAGTCCTGTGCCTTTTGTGTTTTTAGTAAGGGTGTTTAATCATATTTAACAAACTCTTAGATAACATCGGATCATCATAATGCAACTCGCATAGCATTAAAGTTATGATCTCTTTACCACAAATTTGATAACAGTCACTAATTTAAAAAGAAACAACAGCGTAGTTTTGGTTTCGAGATTAATTTTTTTAAGATCCTATTTATTCCAGAATCAACTGTTTAAAACACTTATTTTCTAAGTCTTTATTTCTTATTTATTAAAAAAATAATCATAAGTTACTATTCTGTTGAGAAATATAATACTTAAAATTTGGTGTAATAGGTTGAATAAACTATAGCTGCATATATTCAACAACTGATCTATTTTTTACCACAGATTACTACACTAAAAATTAGAATAACTATTGCATATATGCAGCAGTTATTTATTTTACCTATTACACTGAATTTAAACATTATTTTTCTCTCGTCTCCCCCTTAATGTTTAAGGGAACAATTCCTAATTGTTTGCATAATGAACCAAATCTAACCAAATCTATCTCTTGGAATTCCTTTCGTAAAGATATCTGCAAATTGATTTTGTTTCCTGTAACTACACTTCTCCTTGTTCAATCAAATCTCTAATAAGGTGATGATGAATCTCTATATGCTTCATTCTTGCATAACGAATAAGATTCTTTGCTATCTAAATAGTATGGTTGCTATCATGATTTATAACAGTGGGAGAATTACATTGTTGCAGTAAATTTTCCAAAACTCTTTGGAGGCAAACTGCATGACAACATGTTGATATTGTTGCTACACACACTACTTCTATTGTAGAAATAGAAACCATCTGTCGCTTCTTTGATCTCCAAGTTATAATGCCACTGCCGAGACAAAAACAACAACCTGAAGTTGATTTGCGGTCATCTTTGAAACAAGCCCAATTTGAATTTGAAAATCCAACTAATTCTAGACTCTGATATTGTTTAATGAATGCCATGATCATCATACCTCTGATTTACTAAGTATTTTTTTTTAATATCTTGTATGATTTTCATGTGAATTTTACATATATTTAGACACAAGGCTTTTTCCATAAGAAACATCTGGTCCCGTAGTTATTAGATACATCAAACTAGGGACCATTCTTCGAAATTGACTCTAATTCATATTTCCGCTCTTATCTTCTTTGCTTAAGTTTTCACCTTGCGCTGTTGGAGTTGCCACTTCCTTACACATTTCCATTTTGAAATGTTTTGATATAATTTGGGAAAACTTTGCTTTAAAAATAAATATACCATCAATTGATCGATATACTTCTACATCAAAAAAGTAATGCATCAATTCAAGACCAGTCATCTCGAACTCCTCCATCATTGCTTTCTTAAATTCATCCATCATATTGGAAATATTACCCTTAAAAATCAAGTCGACAAATTATTAAAATTTGGTTAGCTTGCTTTATCACATACAATGTTGGTTCATTATCACATACAATGTTGGTTCATTTTGACTTCTAACAAAGCCATGTTACTGGAAATAATTGTCAATTTTAAGAGATTTTGCTTGAAGTCATACAATGCTTTCTTCAATTTATATACCATATCTTCTTTCCTTTTTACTTCAAAATTAAGTAGTTGTTGCACATAAACCTCTTCCTCCATGAAGCCATTAAAGAATGCTAATTTTATATCCATTTGGTGAACTACCCACTTATTATGGGATGCCAATGCTAACATTGTTATTATTGTATTCTAACAAGCAATCGGTGCAAATGTTTCTACATAATCTATTCCATATATTTGTTGATGAAATTGTGAATTAACAAAGTAAAATTTCAATAGGTACAGTTTTTCAGAATTTATTGAGTACTAATATTTATTAAAATTATTTGTTAATGAATTAAAATAATTACATTATTTTTTTAAAATAAAAACTCAACTTGAACTTTGATCAAATATATAAAACTTAAAAAACCAAATAAATCAAAAAGCTACCTAGAATTAACTAACCATATTATTTTTAGAAATTGCTATTTTGAGCAACTTTTACATGCAAGCTTGAGGAGACATAAACTATCCACTTATACCGTACACACCAAGTTCATGTTAATATATGACTATTACCTCAAGTTCATGTCTCATTACAAATATGTCTAGATATTTAAATTGTAAAAAGTATATTACAATGCAATTTAAGACCCATAGATGGTCATTAACAACCTTAAACATATACGAAAATGGATCATAACTAACTAAAATATGTTTTATCTGCATTCTCTGCTTTGATATATTTATTTCTTAAAATTCAAGAGCTCAAACGGGTTCCCAGATCAAAAGTTAAGGCATATACAAGATAGATGTCTGCATTAAACAGGTTCTCTGATCAAAAGTTAAGGCATCTACACGGCTACTAGCCTTGCCTTATGCCTTTCAATTTTATCATCACTCTTATATATTTTTTTATATATCTATTTTACTTCTATCACCTCTTTCTTTTTTGGAAGATCAAATAGCTCCCAAGTTCCGTTCTTCTCCATTGGCCTTATTTCTTCTTTCATTGCCCCATAACAAACTCTATGTTCCAGTGTATCTTCATAAAAACTTGGTTTACCTTGAATTTGATAAAATAAAGCAATGTTAACAATATGACTTGTATCCTCTTGATTCATAGACCTTTGATAAATTTACTCAAGATCTTATATCTTCTTTGGGGAGTTTAGAGTTGATGTTAAATTTGCACTTACGCTTGATAGATAATTATTTGCGGATGAAATCAGACCACTAGTAGGTCTTGAGCTACTAATAAGACTCATGGAGAGAGGAGTAATTTCATCTTGGGATGACTCTAGCTACACAATTGTTGATCTTTCCTGATGTAAATGTTCTTACTATTCCCCCTTTCATCGAATATCACATCACATGATACAATCAACTTTATTGATTTGGGATTCCAAAACTTCTATGATTTACTCATTTTAGAATAACCAACAAAAATGCATGCGTCACTTTTTTCATCAAGATTGTTTCTATTTTCTTTCGAGACATGCACATAAGCTAATGAATTAAAAAACTCTCAATTGTCTCATGCAAGGTCTTCTACCAGACCAAGATTCCTATGTTTTATAATTATCTATAGATAATGTATGATTGTAATTAAGAATATACACTATTGTAGCTATTTCTTCTTCCCAAAAATCATTTCTCATTTTATTTTATTGTAACATGGACCTTGCATTTTAGTAATGGTCTATTTTTTTAGCTTAGCAACTCCATTTTTTTATGGCATGTATTCTATTTTAAGTTGTATTTTGATTCCATTTTTTTATTTGATTAGGTGAATATACAGGTTTTTAAAGGTATCGTAAACTTGTACAAATGGAGAGAAAGATAATATTTTAAAGTACACATGGAATGCCTTTGTCAGTATCAAAAAGAAATAAAAACCAACAAACATAAAACATGATGTTGAAACAACCATATAATTTTTATCCATCATCCGTAAAATTTTCACACATCCTCTACAAGACTAATGCCCGCTCGAGTGAAGGGTCATACTGGAAGACTTTTGAACTACTATTCTTTTGCCCTTTTTTAATTTTTCTTCCACTTCAATCCACTTCTCCTTATCTTATAAAAACTCTAGGAAGAAGGTTATAAATATTTCAATAGAATTCATAATTTTTATTTTGAATGTTCCTTTGGTCCCACCCTTGAATCATATATATCAATCTCTACTGTCATCTAACTAGAAATAAATTGTTAAGAGGTTTTCAAGGCTGAGTCTAGAATCCCCCTCTCAGTGTCTGCTCTATTTACAATAACATTTGAAGATTAAAAAATTGGAGACTTAGATTTTTCCAAATCTCTTGCATCTATGTTTCTTCTAGCTATAACAATTTAGGGCCTAAGATCCAAGAGTTTTACATATGGGTCCTAAATTTCATCATATTTATTTGCATGTGGAAATTCCTCTTCTGAGTCACTATAGAACTAATTAGGTCCAAACATAGTCAAAAAATAAAAGGAAGAATTCTTCGATGAAGTTGATACATTTATTTTGATTCCATTGTTAACATAGTAACCATTGAATTATTTTGAATATAAATCACCACTTCTATCAGTCCTCAAATTTTTAATTGAGTAACCAATATTTTTTTGAATCAAAGTCACCCACTCTATCGATCATCAAAATTTTAATTGAATAACCAATTTCATTTTCAACTAAAACTTTGAATCTTATAAAATAACCAAATGCTTCACTCTTTTTTCTCAAGAAATAGACCATGTCTTTCTAGAATAATAATATACAAATGTTAAAAAATAAAAAATAAAAATAAAATTACCAACACATGGTGTTTGTGTAGCACCCCAAATATTTGAATGAACTAGCTCCAATGGTTGTGAAGATCACAATGATTTTTTGATTGAAAAATTATCCATGTGTTGCTTCCCTAGTGTACAACCATATCAAACCTCATCTTTGTTTCTATGTTTGGCAATCCTCAAACCATTTTCTATGTAAAATAAATTTAAGCTTTTGTAATTTAAATGACCATAATGCCTATGTCACAACAAATTATTGTAAATTTAATTATTATTTTCAAAAAATTCAAACTTGCTATATGCATATTCATTTGAAACCTTCTATTTTCAATCACAGGAATTTATGCCACTAATTTCACCACATTATTTTTATCAAAAAATTTACAAGATCAATTATCAATAAATATTTTTTAATTTTTTAATCAACTAGCCTACACTCATAATATTTTTATGAAGGCCACAAACCAATAGAGTCTATTAAATAGTTTTCAACTCACCTTTATTGGTGTGTATAACCAAAGTGCCTTTTTTTTGGCCCCTCTCTCATCAAAAAGTTGAGCAATAATCAATTCTATAAAATATAGGAGAGGAGCATCACATCTTAATGGTGGCACTAGCCCAAGTTTTGGACCCCCAAGAATTATATATTTATATGCATAAAATGAGTTAAGTGATCTAACATTATATACAAAAAAATGGAAGGGAAAGGTTGAAGTGAAGGAACTTCCTTTAATAAAGGGCCTTGTCTTCTCCATTTCAAGTAGCTTGTTTTTTTATATAAATGATCAACACCAATCAGAACAACTTCATAATATTTTGAAAACTATTTTTGTGGGATGTTTATCCATTCAATTATATTTTCAAGGAGACTTCATATTATTTTGGAAGTTATTATTGTGGTAGGTTTCTCCATTATATTGCTAAAGAAATCATTATCATAAAGTGGTTGAGACTTGGTCGAAGCTAGAGGAAATTATCTCTTATAAAATTAAAAGAAAAAGAAATGATCTAAGTTTTGTCATAATTTTTAGCAACCAAGATCTACTCTCAGTCTTTCTCACCTTGAAATATGAAAGAGGGAATCCACTCACTAACAAGGAGATCCTCAAAAACTTTTCTAGCATACTTCATGGCTCATTTGAGACCATTGTTTCATTAGTAGTCTTGATATTTAATCTCATAATAACTTTAATTTATGTTCACTTTCAGGAAATGATAATATATCCATTTGATGTTAAATGTTTCAAAACTTATAGATAAATTATTCATTTGGATTTATACAATCCCGACTAGTCCTACAATTCCCAAAACACAATTTTAGGGTCTTTTCCTAAGTCCTAATATGACCATGTAAATATTACCTTAATATGAAGGTTGATTTGAGTTATTCCTTTATTTATAATTTTACTTGGAAAATTTAAATTACTTCTTCATTTGAGATCACAAATCTTCATTTGTAGTCCTAGCCTTTACCCTGGTTTGAAACCTAAAAGAAAATCAATAGGTTTATATAATTAAGGATACTATAATAAATCCATAACTGACTAGATGTGTGGTCTCAAACATGCCCTATACTTCAAAACAAGGTTTTGTTCTGAATCTTGCCCAATTTTGGACATTAAAGTATGAATGGTGTTTGTATATTTATGCACATATTGTTTTTTGCTTTGGCACGCTTGAGAGAAATTGGTGTAATTATCATTGTATTTTCAATAGGGTTAAATATTTTTTTGAATGATTCTATGAAATCATTCCATGTTTCTACATACGTGTCTAAGTTAACTTCATCTTTACAAATTTCATTTGAAGTGTAGTAATTTTTCCATAATTTCTTTACTGATAAATAAACTTTCTAAAAATTCAATGTAATATTTTCTTAGTTAGAGAATTTATTAATAATGTAATATGAACAAATTATGTTAAGTTAATTATATAGTGGATTTGCATCTATTTTTATTTCAAACATAGGAATCTCTAGATTAGCTTGTACTTTATTTGGTGTTTGAACACCAAATTACTAATGAGAATGATAGGTTTTGAAAGGAGTTTTTTATTTGATAAGTAATGAGAAATTCAATGATACTTACTCATTCATGTGCATGACATTTTTAAAAATCTTCTTTTGGTTTTTACAATGCATTCTCTATCATCTTTTGGAACAATTTTGAAGTTGGCTTTGTCAAATAATTCTCTCCCATTTTAGGATGTGAAGGAAAGTCAAATGAAGGGTAACAAATTTAGAGCCCTAAATTCATTAAAAAATTATCATATGAGTGGGCATACAAACAAGGATGAAGTTTAGATACACCATATTACTACTCAAAAATAAAGTGTTGATGCTCTAACTCTAGTGATTTGGGGCCTAGGAGGAGACTTGATAGGGAACTTTCTCAATCAGACTTAAGAGGGTTATTAAGGTGAAATGTAATAAAGATCAAGTAAAGGAAATAAGATGATTACAACCAATGTATAGATGTAATATCAAAGTTTTATTATGTTAATTTATTTATAATATATGATGGATCATATATATGGTGTCTATGTGCTCCCTAACTTCATTATTCTATACATAAATAAGTACAAATAATGGAAGTGTACATTAATATACAATGGAGAGAGATGAAGAACCAGTTGAATCATGAAAAGATTTGCTAATAATTGATTCATAACTAATAAATATTGTGACATCACTAACTATCATTATTGACAAGCAATGTTCTAAAATAATCTAACTACAAGATCAATGTGGTAGTGTAGAAGTGGAGTTAGATCTTATAGATTGGCAAGTAGGTGTGGAACTTAATTTCGATTTTGGTGATGTTAGCATGAGACTAGATATGCAATAATGGTAAACTATGGTAATATATAATGACCCATATATTCTTGGATAAGTATGTTCCATCTCTTGAAATAGTAATAGTCTTACATTGAGCCTCAAATGTAATTTAAACATGATTTATATCGAGGTTTTCACACAACCTTATCCATGATCCTAAAACTATACCATTAAATGAATTTAAATTAGAGATAATGTGAAATGTAATAAAAACATGACTTGAGAGCAACAACTATGATAAACTTAATGGTTTGGATGCATACTTCAAATAAAATATATTTATTCACATGTTGAATGTTATATCCAAGAGATGTGAGAAGTGTCATGTTAGATATATTTATTTCACAATAATTACCAATCATGATATTGTTGCATTTCTTTCCATATTTGTGATAGATGACAATTGGAGGCTCAAAAAGCTAAGGATCATCTAAATTTTTATATTTATATAACAAATTTATATCATTAGTCTTCTATAGTACACATTTATTTTCAACATATGTTTTAGGTATATCTTCCTTATTCAATTCTTTTTGATGTATTTGCCTTTGAATTTATTCTTTAAGTACATCTTTATTAGGCACACTTTCACTTTTAGATTCTTTTTTTAATCAAATTATTTTTTTAACTATTATTTAAAACATAGAACCATGATTTGTGTAGGTTGTTCAACTTTAGGAAGGGTTCTTAAATCTTGTGGTACTTTTATAGATGTTTCAAAAGTAAGATCATTACAATCAGTAAGATATTTTACTATGTTTTTCTAAAAACTTGATACTAATTTGTACGATTCAAAAATATATGATAAACATAATAGTAGTTACATACCTTTATAATATGTAGGGAAGGTAATGCGATCAACATTTTTTGAATTAGATTCCAAATAATTTCACTTGGAGACATATTATGCTTATGCAAACGTATAGATTGATTAGTTATATATTATTTTGATTTTTAACCCATGCTTGAGATGTAACCTTTTGAGGAACATGGGATTTTAATGGAGAAATAGATATGTAATTTAAATTGATCTAATCTAAGTGTTAATAATTCACAATATTATCTTCAAGTTATGTGACCTTTACACATAAATTTTGGAATTTTTTTTTCAACTTCTCTATGGATTGTATCATAAAAAAACATTTTATTTTTAGGAATATTGACAATTAAATTAGGTTTATTAAATGATTGAGTCTTGTCAAGGATGACTTAAATACTCACGCTACTATACATATTTTTAAAATATTTAGCTTAAGGATCCATCCTACCTCTTGGGATTGGACATATTATTTGTTATGATATTTCAAAAAATAATAAGCTAGTCTTGTCAATTATGATATTTGAAAAGAGTCAATTATCCCTTGGCATCTTTAGAAAACTCAATCTAAATAGTAATTAGATCTGAAATGAGATCACATCTACATGGATTTTTCAAGATAAAAATAAAAAATAATATATTAAAAACATAGGTATTAAAAAACCTTCACTTGTAGGAGGGGAATATTTTTCTATAATGAAACACATTTTTATCTCATTAATGTAGGATAAACCTTTAAAAATATATATATAATTTGCATTTGGAGGATTATTCCTTAAACATAAAAATATCTATATGTATGGCATCACTTTTTTAGGGCCAATGCAATGATATATGTCCCACCAAGTGAAAAACAACATTTTCAAAATAAATTCATAAATAAATCCTAAAAATTACTTAAAATTTATTAAAAGCTTAAAAAAATGTAAATTACCTGTCTTTGTATATTTAAGGTAGAATAAATATGTTTTATTAATATTAATCACCCAAACTCAAGTTATTATTAGAAGTTTATGTGGCCTATTTATGCCAATAAGTGGGGACATGTTATTAGGCTATTACTGTTTATAAAGACAAGACTCAAGATTTGATATAATAACTTGATGTCTTCGAAAGCTAAAAATATTGCAATATATCTTTGAATTCAATAAAAAATGTCTTTGACATCAAACATGGTAAAATATTGGGTCATATCATTACTAAAGTTAGATTATTCATTGATCTAAATAGAGTGAAATTAATATCTATTATACCTCTTCCTAATAGTAAAAATGAATTGAGATATTCATTTGGTGAGATTAATTTTATAAGATGGTTTATTTCAATATTTTCAGAAATACTAAAACCTTTAAAGTTAATTTTAAAATATGTTGTGAAAATATAATGTAAAAATGAGGAAAATCAACCTTCTTGAGAGATTAAGAAAGTCATCATCATGCACTAGTGTTGAATAGTCCAAATTATGAACTATACTTAATTTTATTAATATTATTATTTAGATGATTCAATTTTTTCCTTTCTGATATAAAATTACTTGAGAGACTATGAGGGAGTCATAACATTCCTGATATCCCATTTGAAATGCACATAATTAAGTTGTTTATCTATTAAGAAGTAAATACTGTCTTGGTGAAATAAGTCTACAATTTTAGGACCTACATTTTAAAGAATCATATTCATGCATTTTTTCATAATCTCATTATCAAAGATCTATTAAATTAGAGAGAATTTGGAGAAAAGAGATGAAAATGGGTGGCCATCATTCAATAATTTTATTTATAAAGTAAATCAAAAAGATAGTTTAATGGAGAAGTATATTTCAGATGACTCTATAAATAAATTCTATGAAGAAATAAAGAAAGACGTATTTGATGCTAAAAACCAAAAGACATGATATTTGAAACTAATATTGAGGACATAAAGAGTGAGTGGTATACATATATCATCCAATTTATTCTCTAAGGCATTTTCCCATAATATTCAAACTCTACTTAGTAAAGGGAGTTGAAACTAGAATAAGCAATTGTCAATGGGTTATTTTATATGAGGAAATATAAAGGAGTATATATTACATACTTGGATAAGTAAGAAGCACAAATGTTCATGTAATAACTGCATGAAGGCTTGGGGGTTGGTCATTCTCTAAGGGATACCAAAACACATACAATTTCTAGAGTAGGATTTTATTGGCCTACCATTTTCAAGGATGCTTAAAACCATGTGAGAAATTTTCATGTATGTCAAATATTAATTGGAATAGAAAACAATGCCACAATGTCCCTCTAACTAGTGATAGAAATAAAACCATTTGCATAACGGGGAATGTATTTAGTGGGAGTAATAAATCATAATTCCTCACTTTTTTCATAATTTTTTCTTAACTGACACATATTATTTTACCAAGTGGATTGAAGCCATGTCCATAAATCATAGTATATAAGACGAAGTGATGAAATTATCATAGGAAAACATTTTTACAATATTTGACATCCCTATGTCTTTGATATGTGAGAATGGACCTGCATTCAAAACCATATAATTCCTAGAATGGGAATATATGAACATAACATAATACTAAGATTTACAACCAACTACTATTTTCAAATAAAGGGGCTATTAGTATCAAACAAGTAAAAAAGGATTGATGTTATAAAGAAAATAATATGAAGAAAAACCTGAAGGATGGCATGCGTTATTCAAGTATGCCTTATGAGAAATCAATTCAAGAGCTAGGAAGTCCCTAAATACATCTCCACACATGATATCATGAAATAAGAAACAAATATTTCCAAACAATCTATTTCTCCACACCTACCAATTTATAC
Organism: Torreya grandis; assembly: GCA_037957365.1. Taxonomy (NCBI): domain Eukaryota; kingdom Viridiplantae; phylum Streptophyta; class Pinopsida; order Cupressales; family Taxaceae; genus Torreya; species Torreya grandis. Next base: position 1,895,395 of record JARHVA010003225.1, read on the forward strand.
AATAATATGAAGAAGAATTAGAGGTAGTGCAAGACAAATTAGACAACATATACAAAATTGAGGAACTAAGGGAGAAAATTTTTGAAAGTTTTATGAGACATCAATATGTTATAAAAATATGATTTGATGAGAGGGTCACCAATAAGGATTTTATAATTATAGACTTTAACTAATGTCAGACAAATCCCATGAGAGGAAAGGATAACATGACAAGTTTTAAACCTTATGGTCTTGAAGATATAATATTTCATAGAATTTAGGAGAAAATAAATCTATATTAAAATTATTATATTGACAAATATTATCTATTCTAGTGAGTAGAAGGCATATAAAGCATTATTTTTAGGCCATTCCATATGAAAAAACTCTAGTTTTTCCCTAGTAAGTGTTTTTTATTTTGTTTTGTGTTTTCATGTGTGTTTGTTTAATTTTATTTATCTCCCTTAGATAAATGGTTTACCTCCTAATATAGTTAAATAAAAAAATCCTAAGAATTTCAATTGCCAGATAACTTCAAATGATGAATGAAAACTCATACTTGAAAATAGTTTTGTGTAGTTCTATATAAATAAGGATTAATGGCTAAGAATAAATTTATAATTGATACAAATTAAACAAATAATAATGAGATAACTTAAATTATTTTTAATAGAAGTCATTTATTCCTTGAAATTCCAAGTTAAAAAAGGGAAAATGAGATAATAAGCAAGTTAAATGGTGTGATGGAAAAGGAAAATTTAAAGGTTAAGTCCATTTTAAGATATAAAGTAAAGTGATTCAAAACCTGTTAAAATGATCTTCATTGATCCAAATATTATTCTTATAATAATATTAAGAAGCAACTCAAGTAAACTGTACCAAGGTTGTGAATGCCTATTTGAAGTATAACAAGTCCTATATTGAATCAGAGGATTCTATGTTGGGGCTATGGATGTCTATATGTTAATGGAGATATGCTCATGTAAACAAGTAATATGCCTAAAATAAATATATGTATTTTTCTTAGGATAGAAATTGTGCCTACAACTGAGACAAATGTATTTTAATCTTTACTAAATCTTGAAATATAGATGCTCTTAAAAGAATTATATTATATAAATAACACCCTTTCAAAAAATAATTATATAATAAATGATACCTACTTAAACTTTTTATTCTTTATTCACTGATTATTTTAATCCATTCTAACTTGAGTAATAAACCAAAGATTATAAGTTCTAGAAATATTTAGGAGTATTTCCATAATGAGTTGACATTTAATGTTACCATCTAACCCAAGTTATTCCAAAGATCTTAGGGACACTATTTTGATCTATAAAAATTATTACCATTACATTAGGGTATAAAATATAAAACCTAAGTTTAAACCTATTTTTATAAAAACTCCTAGACTATTTTTATCTTAAAATTTTAAGTTTAATTTTGAAAATCCTTATGTTCCTCATTTGAATTATTAAAAATGGGGAATTAAAATTATAAAAATTAAAGTGGATCTCATATTTAAAATTTATTCATATAGCCTTGATATTAGGTTCTGATTAATTTATATTTTAAAGTTGCCTTTTAAATTTTTCCTTACCTTTATTAACTATTTGCCTACACCTAGATGATAACAAACATTCAATACAACCTGAGTGATGTTTCCATGAATTTCTTTGAAATGGGAGGAATCCAAGAAGAAACCTCCCACCTCAACATTATTTTATAAATTTTTTAACTATAACAAGTTAATTAAGTCTCATATGGTGAACAAATGTCGAAAACAAGTTCTCATCCCATGAACTCAGAACTTATTTTAAGCATCCAACTAAAATTTTGATGTTTCCTTTTCTCCTCGAGAAACATGAATGTGTCATGTGTATGCATAAAAATTCAAATGCCATAGCATTATATTTATAGTACACTAATAGTTTATTTCATGGCATATATTAAGTTATTTGATTGGTCAGTATTTACTCAAGTGAAAAGAAAGTTTATAAAAATAGAAAACCCTATAATTAACTAGTTTTAAATAAAAAAGGTGTTCCAAATTAACAAAATGTTTAAGAAGAAACTTTGGTTTATTTTTAAATGATTTTTTTTTTTTTTTTGCTCTTATAATAATTTTTTATGGAATTAAGAGATGAAATTGAAGGAAAAATATAAATTTGATACAAAATCCTTTAGATTGTTGTGTTAAAGCCGCTATTTAAAAATGTAAATAAGCAAACTTCTCACAGTTTTAGGAAGGGAGTTGAGTGACACAATGCTTATCTTAGACATGTATAACAAAATGAATTATAATAATTTGTATTATTTATTTAAAATAATTCAAAGAACAAGATGTTGGTGATGATGAAAAAGATCATACATGTAATATCATGAGTTGATATTTTCATATGGTCATAGATAAACTGAAAGTGTTTATGTGTAGAGAACTAGCCTAAAATACTTTTCATTTGTACAATGCAAATGATGGAATAATTTATTTCCCAAGTAGGAGAATTATTATATACACCATTCATTGGGTTTGTAATTCTAAAAATGTTGAGATTAATGGAGCTTAGTCTCGTTTAGACTAAAGAATAGATTTCCACTTGGCAAGCGAGACATAAAGTATATGTCATGCTAAGAAAATGTAACAAGAATATAAATTCATGGAGAAACAAGCAATACATATCCTAAGTCATGTGACTATTTAGGGTTCCTATAATTGAGTTTATGGTCTTACTAAATAGGTTTCTTAGTAGGATTTATGCAAATCATGTTGATGCTTCTTGGTTGCCAATACTCCACAACATGGTCAACAATGGAAACCTTGCAATACAAAAATGTTGATATTATAGGAACATATTCTTGTTTATATTAAGGAATAGATTTCCACTTGGTCAGAAATAAATAAAGCATATGACATACTAATACAATAGAACAATAATTCCAACTCATACAAACACCATAAGTCTTACAATTCTAAAAAAGTTGATATTACCAAAATGTGTTCTCATTTATACTAAGGAATGGATTTACACTTGGTAGGAGAGACATGAAGGATATGACATCTTTATAAAATGGAAAAAGAATTCCATTTCATGGATAAGAAAGAAAGATATGTCCTACTCCATGCAACTCTTTAGGGTTCCTCTCAAGGAGTTTATGGTCATGCCGAATAGGTTGCTTAGGAGGATTTGGACAAATCCTATTGATGTTTCTTGGGTGAAATTGTTCCACAAATTTATCAAGGATGGAAACCTTAAAAATTGGGGCGAGATTATTCTATTTTATCTCCTCAAATCTTTCAAAGGATGTAAGGAATGGAATATATTTCATAAAAATTATATATTAATGTTATAAATTGCCACTTGGTATGATATTATTAAATATTTGAGACCATTTAGATAATAATTATATTTATATTATATTTTAAATTATTTACAATTACTTACACCACCCTAATTACACAAAAATATGCAATGAGTTTCTTCATGTTTTTTAAAAAGCCATCCACAATTCTAAGTTTCCTAGAATTTCTTCCATTATGAGAGAAAATATTTAGAATTATGGAAATTGATTTTATTTTTTATTTCATTAAGGCTAAAGATGTGTTTTTTGAACTAATGACCCAATCCTAGACATGAATCATGAAGAAATGGACTACCTACCCAGATATACAACCAACCCAATGCGTAAAATAACAACTAAGACTCCTCTAATGCATTTTCCTTTCTCTATTTTAGAGTCATATTTAGAGGATCAGTATTTTATTGACCTTTAATTTTATTGCCAAAAATAGTCCATTCACCTCTTTCCTTGGGATGAGATGGATTGGAATTTTATAAAGACACTAACCAATTCAATTATTTTAATGAGGTTTGATCCAATTGATTGCTTCTTGAATCTAGATTAGCTCTATGCATTATTTTTAGTGAAGATCCATTCTTCTTAACTGAAGAAGTTATGATTTCCTTAACCATGGATGTGATATTTATTGTCATTGGTTTCATTTGAGCTAAATATGTATGTTGCTTAGATTGATCTAAATCGCACTCTAAATCCATGTTCTCACTATCATTTCCAATGGAGTGCTCAAGAAGGTCATTCTTCTACCAATATGTCATTTTTTATGCTTTGGCATATTAAACAAAGTGCCTAGATGCCCTATTTCAAGATAAATTCTACATCTAAATGGCAATCTTTCATAATCTGATAATTGCTTCCAAACTCTATCCTAAACATTCAACTCAATAGATTGAGGAAGCTCTTTGAAAACATCCAAATTAACCAAAATCCTAAAAACAATAGTATAGAAAATGGATTTAGGATCCATAAATAATAATTCACCTAAAGAATTACCTATGAACTTGAAACAAAACCCTATCCATAACTATAATGGGAGGTAGGGAAGCCTTATGCATATAGGTCTTACATTAGAAGCCTCCATGTGTGGATCAAATGATAGATATCTAGGTTTGAAATTAATAATATTTTTCCCCAGTGACTAGATGGGGATATGAAAACCATATTCTTATCCTCAACTGGATCAAAATAAATAAAAAATCTCTAGTGCATGGAAATTGATTTTATTCTTAATATATTACGGTATTGAAAATATAAGGAGCTCAAATACTTCCTCATGTCTTGCCCCTATATGTACATGATGGCCTCATTATTATGGAAATTTATTTTCAATTGTCTAATGGTCTTGATTTGAATGGAAAATAATGCTAGGATATGATTCCAAAGGTGCCTATGTCTATTGGCAAAGAGGGTTTTCAACACTTTTATATGTGGAAAATCATATGGTTGGATTTTATCTCATATGATTTTGGAGATGTATAATTATGGTAATGAGATCCTTTGGTGAAAGTGGATAATTATATCAATACCAATATAATATATAAGCACCAACCTTAAATAGAACATAATCTTTGCATGGATATAGGAAACATTCAAGAAACAATTATAAATTTAGATGTAGTTGGAAAGGCTATTCATTTAAGGATACTAAGAGAGATGGAAGCTCTAAGGTTGAGAAAAACTCAAGATGTTTAGGTTCATTTTATGAATGATGAGGTATAAAAATCTAAGTTTAGAGCTTGACAAGATGTTAATATAAAACCTTCTGTCATTTCTTCAATTTATTGTATGGTTACACCTATTATATTTGTTATGAAATCGCATGATCTTAGTAATATGTATGTTGTAATTTTTTTGAAAGAATTTCAAGTGCTAAGCAGTTTGTTAGGAGAAGTATTTGATGTATTTGTTGATGTTTTTACCCATGTTCCATTTAGTTTAACCTTTCTTTATGATCTAGTTTCTTTTTCTTTTCCCCATTCATTTTATACAACTCATTTTTTCCCTTATTTATTTAATTAACTATTAGAGTCAACCCAATTGACTATTAATCTTGAGAACACACTTATAAATTCAATCTAAATAAATATAGAGTCCTAACTTGATGTTGTTGAAGGCCTAACAAGGCCACATCATCAATATTATAGAAAAAATATGAATATGAATGAAGGATAAGAGTATGATTACATGGTTATTATATAATAGCCTGAGCTAGAATTGATAAATAAAGATAAGGAAATCAAATCAGAAACTAGAAGTAAATTAAAGAGAGGAGAGATGAAGTAATGAATACCCAAATTTAGATTTTGGCTGACTTGTCTAGAATAAAGAAGCTAATACTCTCTCCATGATGAAATTTTTTAATGTTGTAACCATTGGTTAGGTGTTTAAGGATTAAAAAAGGTAGAATTAGAAATAAAGTTGAAGCAAAATAGTGTTTTTAGATATTGAGTGTAAATAGATTGTTTTTTCTTTTCATTTTTTCTTATTTTATAAGAATAGGTATCTCAAATCAAACTAATGTATACAAAATTGAAACATAGTATGCCCAAATTTTTGAATGTCACATAGGATTGGTTGATAATATTGAATATACATGGATAAAAATTGATTCAGTGAAGTCATTATGATTGAATAAAAGTAGTATCTAAAATTTATGAACCACCGTTTAGAGGGTTTTAGTTTGATAAGATGGGTTTATAAATAAATGGTCAAGGACATTGTCAATAAGTTACTTAATACTTTCAAACTAGATGTTACCACTTGGAAAAGATTCTAAGATTATCTAATATAAGGTTATGTCATTTCAAAAGGAACACATATGCATGCAAATAAGAGATGATACACAAATTATATTAAAGATTAAAATGGATGCTCTTGAATTTGAAATACTTTTATACTTAATAAAAAATTAAGTAAAAAATATTAAAATTTTGAACTTCATTTTAAATAAGTTGATTAATAATAATAATAAATAAATATGTAATACTAACTAATCTAAAATATAATAAAATTAAGTAAATAAAATAATAACCAGAAGATATATAAATAAACTAATAAAAAATTACATTATATTAGAGATTAAAATGAATGCTGTTGAATTTGAAATACATTCATACTATACTTAATAAAAATTCAAATAAAAAATACTAAAATTTTGAACTTCATTTTAAATAAATAAATTAATAATAATAATAAATAAATAAATAATATTAACTAATCTAAAATGTAATATAAATAATATTAACTAATCTTAAATATAATAAAATTAAGTAAATAAAAGAATATTCACAATACGTATTATATGTACACGTACACACACACACAAAATAATAAATAAATAACTTTAAAATAATTACAATCAACTAAAACATAAGAATTTTAACTGAATACAAAAAAATTAGGCATGGCATAAAAGAATCTATATTACATAAAAAAGGGAAACTTTAGTAGCACTATCAAAGATACCAACATAAGAAGGGTCATGATAAGGAGGATCACCTCACCTAGACCCTAGAAGATCTTTTCCTTCAACAACAAGGTCCCAACTAGAGATTAAAAAAATTATGGTCACCATCCTCTTGTTCTACATTATCTTGCATGGAGTGCCAGGGTGAGATAAATAAAGAGAGCTGAGGGAAGCCTTTGTCTAGTAGGGGATGAATGTTGTCACCATATGATATTTCTGTAGGAAAGCTACACTTGCATCAATTTTTAGGAAGCATAGAGCCCCACCCCTAGGCCTATTGAATAGAAGGGTGCAAAGAGTCCCAACCTCCATATTGAGTCAAGGGGGTAGAGTGGCACCTCTATGGATAAATAGTAACATGATATCATCTACGAGAGAGGCTGTGCCAAGAATTACCCTTGGGAGATCCACTTCCTTCCTATGGAGGAGTATTTTAGGGTGGGAAAGGAGACACATGGGAGATAATTCATGGGCATACCCACAATGGTGGATGAACCACTAGAGGTGGTATAATTCCATATCCACCTTATTGGTTTACACTTGAATTTTTAGAAGCACAATAGACACAATCATAGCTTTATTATAAGTAAAAAATTGAATGTTATTAGAATTATTGGAAAATAAATATGAATTTCATTAGACTTCCACAACTAAAATATAATTTCTATTCTAAAAACAAGGTTGAATTGGGTGAATTATGGTGGCATTTTTGGGTTAACTCCCAACATAGTATGGAACCAACTAAATGGGATAAGTGATTTGGATTAAAAAAATCATTTATTCATGCAAATGAACACTAGGCCTTCATGTAGAATCACAAAATGCATATGATGGTCTCTAGGTGCCCATGAAAATGGCATTGGAGTTAAGCCACCCCCAGTTGAATAAGCCTTTTGCATATATGAAGTCCTTGGTGGAGAAGGCACCAATTAAAGTTAGTTATTTCTAGTTCAACACAAGTTGACAACACCATTTGGAAGTATCTCCCAAAGTGAAAAGGGAAGAATGTACACACCAATGACCATTAAGCTTATCTACCATAGGTAGATGGGGAGAAAGCCATTCGTACCTTTTCTATGTAGTGTTTTTCTAGAAAGGTTTGTCCACATACCACATCCAATCTTTCCACAAAAGATGAGATGAATTGACTATGATTTTATTTAGGATGTCAATATGAAAAATGATTATAATATCCTCAAATGACTCTTCATTAGTAGATTAAATATTGTACTTCACCTTGAAAGTAATTGTTTCAACCCTATCCACCACATATTGCCAAAGCTTGGAGGGTTATTCCTAAAAGGTAAAGGGTATGCCAAGGAATTTAAAGATCTCATCATGCTGAAGTAGCTTCCAATTCAAATGTCACATCCAAGGAGGTGGGTGAAGGAAGGATTATTTTTAGCATTGGGTTTTTGCCATTGTATGGAAGAACCAAAAGTGAGAAAATAATTCTCAAGATAAAGCATGGCATTAGAAAAATTATCCTCACCCTTGATGAGAGTGAGGAAGGAATCATATAAAATGTTCCCATTGATAGGTTATAGGGATTATTTAGTAGGTAGGCATATTTTAGGAATAATGCCTTGAGATTAGGCATTATCAAGGAGATAGCTGAACCCCTTAGTAGTGAGTACATAGAGAGCTAATGCCATTGGGAAACCTTTCCTAATCAATCTAAAAATTACAAATGGTTTTGAGCTGACTCCATTAATGAATAAGAAAGTGAAAAAATCAATAAATAACATGTAGATTGATTACAAGAAGGTAGGACCAAAACCCAGGGCTTGCAACATATCCAAGATAAATGACCATTCTATGTGGTCATAAGATTTTTAAAAATCAATCTTAATGAACATGGACTACTCATTATAACAACGAGCCCATTCCATGCCTTTCCACACAATAATAAAATTATATAGGATGTAACAACATTGTATGAATCTTGTTTGGTTAGGTTGAATAATCATAGGCAAAAGATGATAGAGACAGATCACTAAAGCTTTGGTGATAATTTTGTAAGAAATATTGATCAGATTGAAAGGTATCCAATTATAAATTAATTAAGTTTATCTAGTTTTTATAATAAACTTGATGTGCCATTTGTTGATGCTTGGGTCCAAGGATTGATTGTGGAAGTCCTCAAGGTAAACCTAGAAAAAGTCAGTCACTATAGTATCCCACATACTTTTATAAATTTTGGAAGGGAACCCATCACATCTAGGTGCTTTGTCATTGACCATTTGCATAACCACTTTATATAATTCCTCAATTAAGAGTTATCTATCACATGCAAACATTTTAGTGGAAGTCACTTTAATCAAGATGACTGATAGGCATTGGTCTAAAGCTTGTTGACATTTGATAGAGGGACCCTGAGTTATGTACACTTGTTGGTAGTGATTTTTGAAGGCTTGGACCATATATGGAATTTTAGTATAGTGATGGATGCCTTTCTAGATAGATTTTATCTATTGGGTGAAAGAATTAGCCTTGACCATATGAACTAATTATTTAGAGACTCTATTTCCAAATTTGATCGGGTGCAAGCAAGCACAAAATTGAGCTCCATGAGGATTCTAAAAGTCTATAATTTGGAAATTTTTCCTTAAAATGGCCACCTACAATTATAATGTGTTAATAAAGGGGTGTTACTCAAGGGCCACCACTGCATGACTCATATCTACAGAGGTGTCTAAGTAAGATTACCACTAAATCTTGGACAGATGTAGTATATAGATCCAAAGAAATATGGTTGTTCAATTGAGTGCATCTACCCACCATTATATCCATCCTGTCTACTGAGTAAGCTAAGGCAAAAGGTTCTAAACCTATTTGATGTGGGCCATGGTGGGACCATGCTCTAGCAAATCCATGTTTAAAAAAAACCAAGTTTTTAAATTTTGAGTTTTTTGAATTGCCAAATAATGTAGAAGTCGATCGACGAGTGGTTAAAAAGAACAAAATATAGCATAACTTCCATTGGGAAGGACAAGGTATTGTCAAAAGAGAAATATTGTTGCATGGAAATCATATCCCAATTAATTCATTTTAACACATTATTAGTGCCACTTAAAATATTGGTATAAGTATACCAAAATTTAGATGTGGGATGATGGATAATGTTAGGGTCATAAAAACAAAATTTATTTATCATAAAAAGTCATTTCTCTTTCATCAACATCTATAACATGGATAAAGTAATCATCTTGTCATCAGTTTGTTCCATCATATTAAATTCACCCAAAAATTACCTAGTGGGTATCAGGTAGTAAATTGACAATCCATTACCATAGATCCCTTTCATTTACATCATAGAAGCATAAACATTAATGGTACCAAAAGAATGATTATCGATATTGAAAAGGGCCCAAATGACACAATTTGAAGGGTCAGTTTTGGGAGACACTAATTATGGTTGCCACTTTGGGTCAATAAAGGTCATAAAATTTCCATGACTTGAATCATGATTTCTAGTCATAACTATACTATCAAATAATATAAAATTTTTAACATCATAAAGAAGGAAACCTGACAGCTTAAATTTCTTGAAGGTAGAGAATGTCCATGTTTACAAAATTTCTTCTAAAATATCCCACCACCTATTTTTGAGTTAGGTTTATGAGACCTTAAATATTTCGTCAAAAATAATTTATAGATTACGGATGTCAAGAGACTTATATTTGACATCGAGTCATAGGCAGGCTTCATATCTATTCTTCAAGAATTATTCTATTTTATATATAAGGAATTTTAAATGACGGGAAAATTTAACCACATACTCCACCTATTGAGAAGAATCTTGATGAGTGAGATTATGAGAGCAAGGGGTAGAACTCCAAGAAGGATTATGTTAACACATACCTGCACCTGAATGGAAGAGTTGTGTAAGAGAGAAACTATTAGAGGCACATTCTAAATAAAATTAAGAGCTAGAGAAGACATTCATCACCAAAGGGGTGATATGGAAATGTGGTTTGGATAATTCCACCTCAGCATGTGCATGATCTTTGGTGGGTTGAGTGTTGTTAGGTAACACCCTCGTAGGTTGAGCTGTAAGAATAGAGCTAGAAGATGGCTTGTTGTTGTTCATAGGGTTATGATGAGAAGTCCCTTTATTATGATTATTTTTTGACTTAAAATAATTTTATACAATTCTTCCTAAGAAATTTTAGTGATATTAGATGCAGGTTTGGGAACTGGCTTGTTGTGAGGAAGATACAAAGGACAATCCTTGATCTTGTGGTCTATGGCTTGACAATGGAAGCAAGTGTTGGGAAAGTTAAAGTATAATAATATCTAATAATATTGACTATCACCCACTTGAATCTCAATGAGATCTTTAATATCCTTTGATAAGTATGTTTCAACAAAAACTCACTTTTGATGGAAAGAAAAATAAAATATTATTGGCTCATGGAAAACAACATTGCCAGTGGAGGTTATGATTTGATTGATAAAGTGCCAAAAAGTAGGGGTAACCCTATAAACACCACCCATATGGGGACATTCAATGCAACATGCTATGAAAAACAAAATCTTGGGTCTAAGAAGATAACACCATTAAGGAATTATTAGTGTAGAAAGTGGTGGATTTGTTTAATATCACACTGACACACCTGCATGAGAGAGGTCAGAGAAACATAAAAGGAAAAATCCCTTAGTCTTATTTTAGGTGCTCTCTAGCTTAATGCCACAATCATTTTTAGACAGATTGAACCCATCTTAAGATGAGCAAGCTATTTATTACGATTATTTTTTACTCAAATTAACTTTCTACACTTCCTCCTAAGATCTTTTAGGGATATTAGATGCATGTTTGGGAATTAGCTTATTGTAAGGAAGATACATAAGAGAATCCTTGATCTTGTGGTCCATGGCTTGAAAATGGTAGTAAGTGTTGGGTAATTTAATAGATAATACTCTCTGATATTATCAAATATCACCCACTTGAATCTCAAAAAGCTCTTTAAGATCCTTTGATAAGTATGTTTCAACACATACTCGCTTTTGATGGAAAGTAGAGCAGACCCTTTATTACGATTAATTTTTGACTTGAAATAATTTTTTACACTTCCTCCTAATAACTTTAAGGGATAATAGATGCAATTTTGGGAACTGGATTGTTGTAAGTAAGATACAAAAGACAATCCTTGATCTTGTGGTATGTGTCTTGGAAATGGTGGTAAATGTTGGGCAAGTTAATATATAATACTCTTTGATATTATTAGTTATCACCCACTTGAATCTCAATGAATTATTTAAGATCCTTTGATAAGTATTTTTCAACATAGACTCACTTTT